>VYZM01013573.1:139995-211826 GCA_013398915.1 Dromas ardeola
CTTTTTTTTTTTTTTTTTTTTAAATACAAATAATCTGTTTGGTCATCTTTATGCTGTTTAGGAGAGACTAAACAAGCCAGAAGTTTTATGGTTTTGAAGCTTTCTGGCCATCTTGTAGTATAAACATATTTTCTTTTCTCATCTGCATCAAGAGGACCCTTCATTGCTTGGAAGCAGAGGATTTTAGTTCTTTGAAGGTCCATAAATACAGGAAAACAAACTTCATGATTCTTTACAGAAATAGTGAAGAATGATTAACTTTGAATTACAATGAAGAAATGAGAACAAATAGAAATTAGTTAACTTTGGGCTTCAGAATAAATCATTGCAAGATGTTTCTGCCATGAGACTGACCTCAGCTTTCCAGCCCCCTTCTCATGCCAGAGGAAGATGTGGCCAGAGCCGGAGGCAACTGCATCTCAAAGGTCTCGGTGGACAACAAGGCTGAGGCCGAAGCTTTCCCAGCAGCCCATTGTATCTGCTGCGTCTAGCGATGCTCACAGGAGAATAAGGAATATACGTCTGAAAGTCACAGAAAATTCTCATTACTTTGTCCCAGTGCACATTTTATCACCAAAGGGTGATAAAGAGGAGAAAATGAGCACAGAAAATATTGGGCATCTGCTCTGAGAAATGGCCATGAGAGGGTACACCTGTGTGCTTGGGCTGTGTGGAAGTAAACTATACCTGTTAAGCACTGTTGATATAACGACTGAGTAAACTAAAGAAGTTCCCCATGTATCATCCTAATCTAAGCTATGAATGAACAAAATCCAGTTTATTTTTATGCTCTAATTCTGGGTTTCTAGAGACGCAGATGTATTTTTTTTTATGAGTAGCATTGAACAGCAAATAGTAAAACCTATGAAAATATCATTGTGAATCCACTTCCCAAAGGAAAATACTGCCCTGCAGTCCCAGTCTGCATCTGTAACTGTCTTATAATTTACATGGCTTAACTAGAATTCCTCCAGGAAGTACCATTTGTTCCAAATTAAAGGTCTGAATGCTAAAGAAGGAGCACTGAAGGTAGTAAAGCTGAAGAGGCAGAAATGAATGTGTTTCTACCATGTTCAGATTACAGTGCAGTTTTGGATGCAAAGGTTGCGATGTAAACCATGCTCCTCTTGCCTAAGCCTGGTTCACGAGGGACATGGATTACTCTATTTAACATCATACAGATCCTGCTTTCAGACCTGTGGCTACATAAAGGAAAGTTTAGCAGCTAAAGTGGTCTTTCAACTTCAATGTACAGATTTTAGTGCAAAATAGGTATATGCCTTCTCCAGTATTTCAGTTTTTCTCAACCACTGTAACAAAGCTTTGAGGGAAGCAACTGGGTTTTCTAGGTCAGCAGCATAAACTGGCTTTTCTCTTTATTCCTTTGCTTTGCCAGCTTAAGAAATTCTGGCTTGAACAGGCTGTTGTAGTAAATTTTGGCAACGATTACCCATTGTTGATTAAATAAATTTCATCAGCTGCGACCAATTGTAATCATTTTGCAAGATAAAGGCATTACATGCTGGAAGGGAGACATTACAGAAACTAATATTTTCTTTTAAAGACTTTTTTGACTTGTGTTATGGCCATTGCCACCATGCTACCGCATGTTGGCTAATTTAATAGACCCAGCCCTGGAGGGTTTAAATGGCTTCCGTGATGTGTCCACACACTTGCCTGTCCCAATGCAGCTTGGTTGCTACCTTGGTTTGGTTTCTTATGATGATGATTTAGTACAAACATACAAGATACGAATAAAGTCCTTCTGACAGCTAGCATGGAAACAGTGCCAGCAAAACACTATTTGCTAATATTACTGCAGAATTTGCAAAAGCCCTGGTACCGTATTGCTGCTTTTTGGCTGACTCTGACATTGTCTATTTTCCTGAAAAAGCCATTGTGGTGAAGACCTTACAGCATTTTGTAGCTGGGTTGCTGCCAGTTCCTCAGCTGGCTCTGGGCTGCCTCCCTGACGGATCACCACGCCTGAAAAAGTCCATGTAGAAAGATCAGTCAGCACACACCAAAGATTTTAGGGTGCACGTAGTCTAACAATGGTCCCAAGAACATCTTTTTCTTTCGCAATTCTCCTCCAGCAGCAAGAGATGACTGGTCTCTCAAGGACTGCGTGATTCATGGTAGTGCTCACTTAATTGAAAGTACTGGAGCAGCAGCTCCTCTTTTACTGCCTGAGAGGCCAGCTGATCTCTTACAAAAGAGGAAACATTGCTAAACAAAGGAAGTCATTTTAAAAGAAGAAAATAACATCTGTCTACAGATATGTGGGGAGGGAAAGAAGAAATGTGAAAATGAGGATGGCGGGGGGGAAAAAGGTTTAAAGTTTAAAAAGCTGAAAAGAAAGTCCATGTGGGACCAGAGGCAGCACATCCAAGTGGCAGACTAAACGTACAGAGATGTAATGGGAGGAAGTACAGGAAAGACAGGGAGAGTGTGTATAAAACAAAGCACAGGAAAAAGGTATAAAACCACCAAAACTAATATACAGAGCTTGAGAGACTGCTGCGTCATCCAGTTGCCAGTAGAGGTGCTAAAGCCACAGCTATAGAACTTAGTAGCAAAATGCTCAAGGGAAGAAATAAATCCTATATTTAGATAGGTAGAGCATTTCGCGGCATGAACAATAGTGCAATGCAGCTATCTAGAAGGTATCCGTTTAGGAATGAATTTCTATACGTATCTATAGTTGAAAACAGAAAAGCAGCCAGCAAGAGGCAGAAGAGGTTCTCCGAAAAAGCACTGGGGCCAGCCCGGGAACACCACAAAATGCTTATGGCCGTGCTGCAGGCAGAGAACAATGAGACGAGCAGGTACCAGTCTGCAGCTGGGGCACAATAAAACCCTTCTACAAGCTGAGCCAAGAATAATCTTCTTTAAAAGTGCTATGCTTTGCTGCTTACAAAAGTTGCTCTTGTCCAAGTGTTTTGTATTTGCCTCAGTGCAATTCCTTTTTCTTTCCTTTTTTTTTTAAAAAAAAAAACAAACTAATTAGAGGCTTATTGTAAACCAAAGGGGATTTCTGGGAGCTCTTTGGGTTTGTGAATTATGCAAATGACAGCACTCTGATGTTGGATCATATTATTAATTGTATATTTTGCGGTTCACTTATTCTGAAGAGTATGTGTGAAACAAGCTTTTCTTTTTTTTTGCCAGTCCTTGAACACAGTAAGTTAAAAAAAAGTCTTTAGGCAGATTACAAAATAATTTTCCTACATTTTCTTAATGTTGAAGAATAGTATATTTTTAATGCTACAGACTGTTCTGTGCTGATAGCTTTACAACATTGTGCGCGTACTATGAATAGAACAAACTTCACAGATGATTATACTTAAAGCTCGAGGTCTTTCTGTAAATTTTAAACAAAGTGTTCTATTAAATGCCATCTATAAAATGCTTGATGACTTACCTCCTAGGCTGATTTGTGATTTTACCGGAGCTTTTGAAATCCTGGATGAAAAACTCTTGTGCTACAGGAAACTGATTGGTAACTGAATAAATTGCACTATAATCTAAGTATTGAACACTTCTACACAGGAAGTATTATTTTGCAATGCATTCTTCTGCCTGCAGCATAAAATAGAAGCACTCAATATAATGCTTAACGATCCCCGGGAATACATGTAAAGAGTATAGATGTCGGATGGTTATCCTAAAATTCCCCTGTGTCTGAGGAGCACGGCTATCTTTGTGGTTCAGGACAGCTATCTTTCTGTCCTGATATGAAGTTAACCAGAGTAATAACAATGAACAAATTTTCTGTTCCACAAATGGTAGTGGTTCTGCATCTGAAATGATTCCTGCCTGTCAATTTGCAAACGCTGTGAGATTTTCTGGAATAAAAGGGGTTTATATAGATACGCAACATTTACAAATATCATACTCATTTTATGTCTCAACTGCCAATTTCTGCAGCTAATTCTACCAGTTTTCACACTCTGTCCACTACAGATGGAATTCCCTTTGCATTAGGAGATGTATGTTTCATTGATATATGTTTGTGTTTCCTTTATATGTTTGCAGGGTAAGAATACAACTTTCATACAACATCCAACTCAATTAAATTAAAAAACCAAACAAACGCTCAGTGGAAGGTGCCTTACATGTTTTGCTGATTGGACATTTGAAACATATGAACATATGCATACTTATGTGCAAAGGCTCATGTGTGCACCTCATGCAGTCCATACCATTGTAAATCCAACTTAGATACAGGTAGTATATCAGGTATGCCTAACTATGGTGTCTGTGTAGCATCTCTGTCCCGGTAAGAGTCCAGAAGACTTGCTTTCTTTTTGCCGCGGAATCTTTAATTTTAACCTCTAACGATTCTCCTGCTTTCATCAAACCTTTCCATAAAAGTCTTTCTCCATGTACAATTTACAGCAATAGCCTTGCAGAGTGATAACAAGGAGAGGCTTAGACATTTTTAATGCTGGATCATCTGTTTATGCATAATATTGCTCTGAATGCCAAATTTAGCTGGTCATTAAGAGGGGAATAGCCAGCAGAGTCACTCAGCTTGCATGCATAACTTTCAGATTTAGACTGCAAATATCTTGGAGGGGGTCTGCATTTCAGTCTATTTTGCATGTGTCAGACAGCCACAGAGAACCGTTGCTGTGGGAAATCACTCTCAGTTGATGTGATATTGAGAAACCAGTGGGATTCCGCATTTGGTAATCATCCACTGATTTTGTTTTTGAGTAGTGGACACTGCTTATAAAAACAATCCCACCTTCGATGACTGCAGTGACCTGCTGGATAACTATCTTTTTTTCACCACTGAAGTGTTATGACCCATTGGAATGCGAGATTGGCATGGTCTGGATTCCCGGGTTTCATTACTTCCCTTATGATATTTGCTCTGACATTGTTTCAGTTAGGACAAACATAACGAGCTCTGAATTCACTCATCATGTGCGTATGTGCCACGTTGTTCAAGAAATTCAAGCAACTGCTTCCCATCTCACGCTGCCAGGGATGCCCGCATGGTGCTCTGCTGCTCTCCTGGCTCCGGGACCCTGCTCTCCAGGTGCTCCAATGGTTGCATCCTGCTCTATCTGATATCTGAGATCTGAGGTCACTTCTAGAGTCATTTTAGTTTTCTTTTTTTTTTTTTTGAAGGACCAGATAAGGGCTGGTCAGGTGATTTCTTTTGTTGCTTGCAGGCTGAGCATCTGGGGAAGAAAGAGGGTCTATCTGCGTGTAGGTTTTATATTTAAAAATTTCAGTTTTTGATGCAGGATAAAAACTGGAATCTCTGGGGCGTCGTGTTCAAACCCCTGGTTTTGATTTTGGGTCAATACTCTACACTGACCTCAACTGTTACTTAGATTTGAGTGCATCTAAAAATGGTGTGAACATGGCATCTCTTTTAAGTTTTGATATTATGTAAACAGCTCGGAATAATTTTTCGGTATAAAACTTGAAACCTAGATCTAAGGTGATTTTAAAAATGAACCCTAACCTAAACTACATCCAGATATCTAGGCCAATCTATTTTTTATACATTATCAAATAAAATATCTTGACATGCTGAAATGGTATCTGGTATTTTTTCTTCAGAAGTAAATTGATTCATATTGGAAATATGAAATGGGACCTATCAGCTCTTACAGATCCCTTTCATTTCATTAGCAAAGGTTTTCCTTTTTAGAGGTGTCTGTTCTCCTCTGTATGAGATATCCATGTTAACAATGATTGTTTATGGGACACAGGTTTATTACAAAAGGACGTTGTGTTCATATTAATAAAAACTATTTTTATTTTTATTTTCATGTTCTAGTCAAGGACATTTGGTGCCTCGGTGTGGGGTAAGTTAATGTAAAATAAAACCTTTGTATTTAGGTTACATGTTTGGTTGTGGCTCCGTCTGAAAATAACAGGAGCTGTTTTCATCAAATATATGATTACTAGTTTATATGTTTTCTTACTTTCTTACTGTCTGGAAATAAAAGAATCCTCAAACTTGAGGGCATTTTTTGCTTTTTAAGTGGGAAAAGACTCCAGACGCTCTAGTGGGATAATATAGGAAGTTTCTAGTGCTGGATGTACTGATGGGCTGAGGACTTAAATCCTCTGAGCAATCAATCCACTGGCTTTTATGAATGCTTAGGGAAAAAAAGGAAACATATTGCTGGAAAAGAGAAATAAACCTTGTTGCAGGCTACGTGATGGCCAAATTCAAAAAAGACATATGTATGGTAAAGTCTCATGTGTCATTGCAACTGTCTGAGCAGGACAAGTGAAAGCAAAACAAAAACAGGAAATAATACTTTTCTTATAACAAATGGATTTTGAGGGAAAACCTCCATGAGGAAAGAAAGCATATTCTGGTTCTGACTGCTCTTCTGCTGAGAGTGGGACTTTTGCTAAATAGCTTCGTAATTAATCTTAGTGTTAATTCAGCAGGTCCAGTATGAGATAAATCCTTCCTTGGGAGAAGCACTGTCTATTATGTGTGCTGATTTATGAGAGATAATCAGCTATATTTTAATCCTAGCTGAAGCAGACTGTAAATATAGACAAGAACTCACAATATATGAGAAAAGCTCGTTTGCGCTTAATATACTAGATAAATTGTTCCTGGCTTCCGAGGGTGTGACTACACTTGCTGTCAGACTCCCAGGTTTACTCAAGAACTGTGTGATTTGCTGAGTAGGTGCTGGTCATGGAAGAGATGCATTTTATATACTTGTTTTTTTCTGTCGATGTCATGTATAAACCTTTTTTTGTCCTTTTTTTCTCCCCTTCATCAAAAAGAAGTCTCCTCAAGACGGAAGGCAAATTATAGGAGTGGGGAAAATGACCACCAATAACCTGAGCAATATGAAATTTAACACTGTGATTTTGTTTTAGTGAGAGGAAAACACCAGTTGCTGACTGTCAGAAAATTCGAAGCTGAACCTGAACTTCATGGGCAGCAGCTTTAAAATCTATTTAATATATATTTCTTTAGTTCAGCTGTTTCTTTCTCCAGTTAATAATAGGCTGTGGGATTAAATTTTAGCTTTTGATATTTACTGGGAAATGTAGTATAGCGATTTATGAGTCAAAATGTACTTTGAATAAATTATCATTGCAAATTACAGTTTATGAAAGTTGTGACTAGAACCATAATTACACCATTGGCTCTGCACAACTTGAAATCTCGCTTGCTGAATAAATTTGTTTTCATTCGGATTGCATTCCCGACATTTTTAGAAAAGAGTGAATCAAGCCTCACCGACAAAATTTCCTACAGAGTTTATTAAAAAGGTCACCTTTGTTTGCCAAACTTACCTAAAATCTAAACATTTCTTGAATTAATGAGATGCTATTTTAGTCTGTTATGAGAGTTTCCTATTCAAGTTTACTAACCCGTAGGCTCATAAGGAGACTCACAAGAGCTTCCACATTACGCCGTGCCTTTAGCTATCTATATATCCTAAACTTGTTAAAGTTAAAATTGATTCTGCGAGCGGCTAGGAAAAAACAGCTGATAGCCAAAATTAGGTGTATTACTGTCAGTTGGAGGGGAGGTGGGGGGGAGAGGTTTAAAGCTCTGTCTGGCAAGAGAAGGGTTAAGGACTTTTTTGCTATACCCGTTTCAAATTACAATGAGAAGCCTCTTCTTTCCCAGCAGGGTTGTGCTTACATTAGTCTTTAGATCTCTCTTGAAGAGAGCTGTTATATTTGTGCCTGCTAGAGTTGGAAATAACAGCTCAGAAGCTGAAAAGGGTTGAATGGATTTACAGAAGGGTTTTTTTTGCGAGTACATTCATGGCAACACATTAATTTGATTAGTACATGCTTTAGAATTACTTTACACTCAAGCGATTCAAAAGATGTTAAAGTTATCACCAGGCTGCTGGACAAATATGTGTTACACCACCAAGGTACAGATCAAGACAAATCTGTGACTCAGGATTTTATCTTGGGAAGAGCGCAAGGTGTACGAAGATCTCAGAATAACGAGGGACGATAACTCTGGGAACTACAATGTGTCAGAAGAACAGCTCTTGCTAATACAGCTCCCCACCAAAGACCTGGTTATCTAAGGTTTATATAGGAATGCCTAGGTCAGCTGACAAAATACTGGTCTTCTGCTCCATAAATGCAGAAAAACCGATAACAACAGTGGAAAATTGGAAGTCTGAATTTCAGCTTTCTTAGAAATATCTGCAACCTGACACATTCCGTAATATTTAAACAGGGTGGGGGGAGAGAAATCACCAAAGATGTTACGTTTAGAGATGACATTGACATGAAGAATAGGTAAATTTTGTTTTTCAGCCACTGGGAAAGCAGACCTCATAGGAACTCAGAACAAGTAGGAGAAAAGATTTTTTTTTTAATTTTTTTTTTCCTTATTCTTTTTCTTTTCAAAGATGAACCTAACTGCGCTCAAAGCTTTCGTGGGCTTGCTCTGGAATTGCTGGGTTCTGGTGGGTCACGCACAGGGAGGTTTAGGAGACAATCATGTCCATTCGAGTTTTATTTACAGGAGGCTGCGGAACCATGAGAGAAGGGAGATTCAGAGAGAGATTCTCTCTATCCTGGGTTTACCTCACAGACCCAGACCATTTTCACCAGGAAAGCAGGCTTCTTCTGCACCCCTCTTCATGCTGGACCTGTATAATGCCATGACAAATGAAGAGGACACTGAGGAGCTGGAGTATTCACTAAAGGGATCAATGGCAGGGGAGAGCAGAGGGATACGGAAAGGATACCCTGCCTCTCCAAATGGATATTCGCGAAGAATACAATTATCTCGCATGACCCCCCTGGCCACACAGAATCCTCCCTTAGCCAGCCTGCACGACACCAACTTTCTGAATGATGCTGACATGGTCATGAGCTTTGTCAATTTAGGTACGTGGAAAAATTTTTTGTTTCTGCTCTCTTTGACGAACTGTTAGCCTGATCTGGAGAGGGGAAAACCTCTCGGCCGGACCGTAACCTGTTCTAAAACGGCAGGATTGGGGCCGGGCTGCTGAGCCACTGGTAAAAGAAAAGTCGTACTGAAGGTAAAGTAGCTACGTGGTAGGTGGCCATGGAAAAAGATTTTTCTCACTGTTTATATAAAGTCAGTTTCTATAACTCCCCTCTGCTGGCTTCTGTTTTCTTTCTTTCATTGATGTAATGAAAATTCTAGCCTTAGGCCAACTAACTCCTTTTTTTTTTTTAAAATCTCAAAAAATCAAACGCTTATGCCTGTTGCTTGGTTATTTCCCTCACTGTTTTGCTTAAAGCTCAGACATGAACAAACATCAGTTGTTAATATTTTAAAGCCTATAATGTTATGAAAAGAGAAAAGTTAAGCCATTTCCAAAAAAAAAAAAAAAAAGAAAAGAAAAAGATTTCTTAGGTTATTTAGGGGTTTTTTTCTGTTGTTAAGAGTCAGAGTTTTATTATCTTTTCAGCTGGATGGCTGGTTTTTAAATAATCTGTTGCTGTTTCTTTGTTATTTCTATTTAATAACCAGAGACTGTATTTTATTATACTGCCATGGTGCTCAGAGTCTGCAATGGTTCTTATTTTCTGTGTCATAAATAAATTAAATAACAAGTAGAGTATTAAACACCAGAAACATGCAAGTAAAGAATGCTTTTGAAAATGATATCAATTCAGACACAAAAACTGATAAAATTAAATTATATTGGCTTCTGAGTATAATAAATATGCTTACCAGTTACGCTGTGGTTAAAAAAGCAGTTACAGATTTCTTTAATAGAAGGCAACTTAAATCTCAGTAAGAAAGCTGCAAATAATTCATGAAATGTATTTACTATTTTTATAAGTATTTTAAATGTTGCAGGACTCATAAAGTTAGCTAAAAAAACCCTTCTCATTTGATCTGAATAGCAAGAGATTTAATTGAAAACTTGAAGTTTCTCAATAAGCTGGTACAAAATCTGATGAGCTCTTGCTTTCCAGGATAATACTTTCTGTAGAAACTTTTTAAACAATGGCACATTTTCCGAAATACTTTCAGATTGTCACACACATTCTGTACCTTTTATGCCTACCAGGTCTTTAATCCTTGCTGCAGGATTAAAAATGTTTCTAAACACTAAAGTCCTCAACAACTTGAATTTCTAGGAAAACGACACCCTAGAGTTTAGTTGCAGTAATAATAAAATTACTTTTCATTAGTTATGTGGCAGATAAGGAGATGTTCAATTCTGAGATATTTTTCCTTAAGACTAACATATGTCCACAACTCTAAATACATTTGCTTGTTGCTCTTGCTCTTGAAATAGCAGACTAGAAAAAAATGAAATCTCTGTTTTTTGAAAATGTGTTCCTCATCCTTAAGAAAGAGTTACATGTTGTCCATGTATTACTTTTAAGTTATGACAGTATGCCTCGGTTTACCCAGAGTATCTGGAGTCAGCTGAATTTAAAATGGCAATGTTGTAAGGGAAATAGGAAATTCTCTGATCTCCTAAGCATTAGTCAAGGCCCCGATTCTGCAAAAATTTTCCTTGTGTGTCCTGAGAAATACCCTCAGTAAATATGTCTCAGACCATTTCCTCGGTGGCCCGGGGGACTATTTACATGGGACCTAGCCTTTGATTTCATGAAACGTCTTTGATTTCATCAGGACATCTTGCAGTGCATGAGTAGAAGTCTGACTGAAGGCTCAGTATCAAATATGTCCCAGCCTGATACTGCTGCGCTTCCTCAGACAAAAACCCTCTCTGGGAGAATGCAAGTTTCCACTGAGCGTCTTACCTTGACTGGGAAGTTTCTAATGTTTGCCTCATTTTATTGGGAAACCCGTGTTGCCTTGAGAAAGTAATTTTGAGAAGCTAAAACGTATCTTACATTTCTAAACTGTGAAAACTGGGTGTGAGATGCTTTATTTTTCTAGTGATTATGATTAATAGACACCATTAACTTATAAAAAAATACTGTGTAAATACCAGGTTTTGTTTGGCCTCTGTAAAATTAAAATGTGTCTCAGCCCTAAGTGAGTCTGAATCCTAATTCACTTTAAATGCCCTTCCATACATGTTGGATACTGTGGTTTATCACACATTCCACCGTGTAACACGAGTAAGAAATATTGATGACCGATACATATTAGCTTCAACATTTTTATTAAACAATCCTATGTTTCAGTATAATTAACATAAAAATGAAATAAATCATGGAAACAGGTAACCATTTTATATGATTTATGCAGTATAAGATCGTGACAGATGAGGGCAAGCTCTTTTAATGTACAATGGGGAAAAATATGCAGTGATAAGTGAATGCTAACACCGTACCTTAAAATCAATAAATGCTGATGCAGCACAGTAATAACTCAACCGGTTTCAGACCTGAAGCCTCAGTCAACTTGCATCAAATTAATCTGCTCTGGAAATAGTATGCACCATGTTCATACTTGCACATCGTTAATTACATAAGGTGTAATTATAAAGCTTTATTAATCATCATGATATTTTAAATTGAAACTTTTATATATAGTTGTAGCCAGTTATAATAATTTAAGACATATATATTAAAACCAGAAATATGAAGCTGAGATGTTGGATAGGAATTATTAAGCATAAGATTGAAAAAGCTGAATAAGATTTAAAAGTATAGTAAAATATAGACAGGAACGAATAATTTTATATTAAAGAATAAGAATTGAAACTGATATGTTAATTTTGATAAAATCAACTTGTCATAGTTGCAAATACCTCACTTTCAAAAACAAATTTAAAAAAATAATCATCAAGGGAACCACAATTACGATTCTGTCAAGCAACCAGGGAGAAAAACAAGACTGCATTTACTTCTCCTGAAGTTAAAATTGTAAACACCTGCTCTTTATCCTGGAATTTATACCAGAATTTCCATCGCTTTCTTTCTTGAATGGGACGACAAGACAGAGACTATATCTTGTCCTGTATTTTGTATAAGGCCGTGTGCGTTGGCAGCTCTCCATAAATATTGATGAGTGTAACAGAAGAGTTAACTGGGGTTGCTCCAGCAGTCAAAGAATAAATCCTCCACTAAATACACTGGGGTTTTCAAAGATCTGATTATATCACCTACAAGTTCAGGACTTTGTTTTCCTCACTGGGTGTTTTTTAACCCTGTTGTTATATTTTATTATATTGTTGCAAAGCCCTGACTGTTCGGAGTTCTGGCATCTTCTTTTTGGCTGGTCTCCCAAAATGACATATATAGGATACCCTGTTCCTCAGAGAACAGGCAAATAATACTCATGTAGTCCTACTCACTTTTCTGCTCACTCAAAATTTAGTTAGGGAAGGACTTTGTTAAGATAAATGTTAGTGTTCCCACTCTTCACCTCTCACCAAAAGAGGGGGATTGAATAAAAAGATAAGTACATGACTGAGGCTTGGAGAAACAGCAGCACTTTTATAACCTAAGTTTGAACATTTCAAGGACTGAGTTTTCCATCAGCATCAAAGTGATCATTAAATCCACTGTACTTAAGTGTTCCTTCTCATGCAATTCAAATGGCCTATATTTTCATTTGTTTACAACACATCTGTAAATTTTTCTCTAAACGGATTGCTGCATTTGCTAAGCAACTCTGTTTTCTTTCTCCATATTTTCCTAGGAATTGATATAAACTCTCTATAAGATAGGGGATAAATATATATGTTTTGTGGTTTTCTGCTATGTTTTCTTTCTTAGCATATAAAATTAATTTCAAAAACTCGAATGTGAAGATCACTATAAAATTTGTGACCCTGACGTACACATGCTAATTTAAAGAAGGATACAATATTATGGAGATTTTTGAAGTAACTGATACACCCCGGAAAGATACCTTTTCTTCTTCACACACAACGTGATTCTGCAATCTTAATTATGATAACTCTCAAACCACACATGCCGTGTTCAGTTCGCAAATCAAACGCTGAAATCAGAGGAAATTTTGCCTGTTTGAGGCACAGAGGACTGTCCATATTTCTCCAGCTTCTCTACCCAGTTTGTACACTCTGGTGAAGATTATGTTCTTCTTTAAAACCTGAATCACTAAGCAAATACATAAATTCACAGGATTTACAGCCCATTGTGTTCATCGGAGAATGCTAACATGACAGAGAACAACTTGTACACAACTACTTTGAGAAACCTACAGTACATCAGTCCACACCGAATACCTGTAAAAATATATGTTCGTTACACGTGAAAAAGAAAGGATTCCTAACTGCAGTCAGACCTTGAGTGTATATAGTAGCTAATTTCTTAAACTAAACTAATTCAGTTTCTACAACCTTCTACTCACAGCTAACATATCATCAGCGAGGGATATGGAGTGCTAAGCTATAAAATGCCAAGACCTGTGGAAGGGGAGCTGGATTTGAAGAATACATGCAAAAAGGCCTCAGGATCATTAACTTCTCTCCTCAAAGCTTAGGAATGAGCACACTTTCTTTTTTTTTTTTTTTTTTCTGCTGGATTTCAGATGTTGCTGTCTTAATTTTAACCTTACATGAATTTCCTTGGCTGTGGTACAGTTTTAGTCCCTTAAATGCAGGCTTCTAATGAAAATATTGACACAGGCTTAACTGAAGTGACGGAAATAGTGCTATTATCTTGCCTTGGACAGAGGGATGCTATTACAGAGATAAAACTTGTTAAATAACAAATAGACCCCACGTCTTTAATTGAGGAATTGGATCAATACTGAGAAAAAATGAGAAAAACATTCATGAAGTTTTCTTGAATGGCAACCCAAAGTCAATAACGTGGCATTTTTCATTCTTTTAAATAAAATTTAAAGCAAATTAGATCAAGCAGGTCTCATTTAATCTTCACCCAAAGTAAACCTCACTTGGCATCTTGAAATCCTAAGATTTTTTTGCCCTTAATGAAATTTTCGTCACCCAGTCAGTGAGCTGAACTAATTCGTTGTGTCCTAGGTACACAATCAGGCATTAGAAATAACTATTAATGATGAAATAATTTTATATGATCAAATTAAATATTAAGACAGCTTTTTGCAAAATAGGTTCGTTTATTTATTTATAGAACAAAAGGACTTTACCCACAGAATGACATTCCCTAAAAATCCTCACCCAATCCTTACAATTCACTAGGCAGTTTTTACCAATTTTTGTGTGATGACAGAGCAGGTTGTTAGGGATTGTTTTTAATTTTGAGCAAGAAATATCCTCCATATTCCTTTTTGGAATTACACTACATTTGTTGTTTTATATTGAAATATTTTATATTTCCTTTGAAATCTCTCTTGTCACATGAACCTTATGAACTATATAGCTCTACCTCAAAATAGGTTTGTGTGTGATCTATAAATATCATCTAACAAAATAATGTTTTTATAACTGTCAATTAATTTTTTTGCCAAAGTTAACACTTTAAATCCAAGTAAATTATTGTATCTACCCAGCCAAAAAAATGTCAAGCTCTCCATTAACTGGGGTATAAAACTGTCTGACTTTCCTTGCCGACAGATTTGAAAGAAATTGCAGATAACTGAAGAGAAACTGATTTAGCAGATGGTTAGACGTGCATGGTGAAAAGCTATATATATGTACGGATATATATAAATACATATTATTATTAATATTTTTCCCATTGGGAAGAACGGCTGACCCAGTTCCGCTTCTTCTTTAGAAAGTGGTCCTTTCCAGACTAAACACAGACTTTGGGTGGGGTTGTGGGGATTGTATGTATTGTACAGTACATATTTTCCCAGGAAAACACAATCTCGGAGTGACTCTGGCTAGCCATGAAAGAGAAAGAGGGAGGCTTGTGGAGATGCCTCTGTGCAGAGGGTATTAGGGGAGGAATCCGCCTGCCATGGAATGGATGGAGGGCCTCTTGGTTCTCCTCCGAAACCCCGGATTATTTGCTTAAATAACAGGACAACTTTGGCACATACGTGATCTCCCACACTTATTGCTCCTGTTATTATTTTCTCTGAATGTTAAATTATGCAAAGAATTTTACCATGGCTACCTGCCTACTTACTGCCTGAGTTATGGAGGTAATTACGACATGGGCAGTTCCTTTTTCTTCTCTTTTTAGCCACGGCGGTTCCTTTCAGCTTGCTTTCATAGGCCCACAAACTAATAGACTTTCGCAGAAAATTGATTGATTACAGTCTGATCATTCTAGGTGTCATCTGGTGTTTCCACATAGCTGAGAATGAACAGTTTATGAAGTGCCAATTGCAGCCTCCAGCTAAAGAAAGGCTCCCCAGGGCTTCAGGAGAGCTCTGGCTGCTACCAGACTTTATAATTATTTCCCACACTTTTCCCCATCCTCTCCTTCTTGTCCTTTCCCTTGTCTCTAACCCCTGCCGTCTAGGCAGGGTCACTGAACTTTAATTTTATGTCAGTGGCATTTGGCTGCAGAAAGGATTAAAGGCCGAGAAGCGGTGAGACTAGGCGACAGGGTGGGAGATGGAGAGGGAAGGAATGAGAACAGGCATGAGAGAAAAATGGCAAAGCACAGACCAAGCCTTACGGGGAGGACAGCCCTCTTCTTCTCAGTAGGCAACAGCCAATGTGCGGGGCTGGACACAGACCTGCTGGGCATGGGAAAGGTTCGCAACAGAGAAAGCCTTTAATGGAACTGGTATTACTGGGAGAGTTAGTCCCACTCCTCTGTGCCTCACATGGAACATGATGTTGCAGCACTGAGAGCATTTCCCAGGCCAGTAGAGCTACAAAAATGGAGGGAAGATCATCATGGTAGGGAGAAAGTGCATACAGACAGAGAAAGGGCAAACCCAAGAGAAAAGGAGTGAGAACATGATAAACATAGCTAATGAAAGACAAAATTAGTCCAGGTATAAGTTTCTTCTGGTGAGCCTTGCAGGTGAGGGAAGCAGTTTTCTTCTCAATCCCTGGTGGCAGAGCGACTACCTCAACCTCCCCAGGCACTTGGCTTCCCGGGCAAAACTTTTCGTCCTTGCGAAATAAAATGCTGCTCCCCCCACCCTTCCGTATGTGTGTGCAGGGAGTACACAGACGGGCTACTAACATTTGCAGCCATAAATAACATAGAAGCTAGCTTTTAAAAACCGCAGGTTAAAGGATGAGGGCTGCCATGACGCACACAGAGAGGTTGAGATCAGAGGAGCAGCTAAAAGGGGTCGGAAGAAACAATGAATCCCCTTGTTCTGAGTCATATTTATGAGTGCTTCATTGCACCTAAAGTTCATATTTTATTGGGTAGGCCATGGGGTTTCCCCATTTGCTCATCTCTTAAAATAACACCCTTGGTTAAAATTTCCTATAAAACACAGAAATGCTACAGCAGGCAGAACTTGTCAACCCTGACAACTACATTATTTAAGTTTGTGGGTGGGGTACACCAAGCAGGAGCTGGTTTGTGTTTTGTACTGAATTATGAAATTTTTTCTGTACAAAAAAATGACTGTTAAACAAGGAGAAAAGGAGAGGGTTTACAGCTCAGGTCTCCACTCAGAATCTTCCCACTATGACTGAGAGATGCTCCAAAAGGTCAACCTAAATGTTTAGTTCCCAACTCTTTTTGAGCAACCGCTCCAGTGCAATGGATCAAGAACTTGGCTTTATCAACTGCTATTATACAACTCAGCAGCATGTGTGGTACCTTGCCAGAACATGGCTTTACTTTTTTTCACACTGTAATCCAGGGGAAACTGAGACAACAGTTATTAATGAGTCAGAGCCTTGAAAATTTAACAGGACAACTAGTGATGGTACACGATGTATTGTATATCCATAGCTGACAACCAGTGGCTTTGCAGAAGCAAAATTCCACCTAACTCTCCTTTTGTAGGAGAATCAGGAGGAGATAGGAATTTGAATAGCTGAAATTTCTGTTACGTTTATTTTTGTCTGACTTAGCAATATTATCCATTCAGACCCCATGACAACCTAATCTCCATGATTTCCAATCTCAATGATTCTGTGATTCTATGCCTTTGTAGACTGTGTCTATTAAATGAAATCATTGTTGTTCTAATTCTTGTGTATTTGTCTTTAGTCAAATTAAGGAAGTGATATTCATATTATCTGGAAAAGCTGTACCCATAATCCAGAGTAATTATTATAAATTAATAACAATTTGTCAAGGCATATCCATTAAAAACATCCCCTTTTTAAAAGTGAGGGGGAAATATAGGTGGGATATTCAACTATAAGGTGCTTCAAAATAATTTCAAGAAGATACTGTGTTGGACTTTTACGATATGGATGGAATCAGTTTTGGAGGTATTGGAGGTAGAGGTGTTAAATTCTGTCCTGGCAAACCTAGACTACAGAAGAGGAAAGAGCAGGGACACTGAATGATTTGTGAGTCTGATTTTGGAGCAGTGGGTGAATGGCACGCGGTGGCACCTGGTGCCTGGAGGCATGGGGTCCTAGTGGTATGGTTTGCAAAAACATTAGCTGAGAAATCAAAAGAATGGGCAAACAGTAGTGTGGATCATAAAGCCATGGGAGCAAGAGCAAGCACAGCGTACAACCCCATGACAGCCATAGTCTTTGCGGTGATTTATAGTGGCTAAGATCCAGCAGGAACATAGCTTTGGGAAGTTTGTTCCCAAGGTTACCTCAGCTGGGGTGTCTGTCAATAAGTGCAAGTCATAACATGCTAATCATCTTGAAGGTTAATCTGCTACTCCCGACCAGGTTACCTTGCTGCCTTGCACATGAAATGTGTGCAAATGCTCTGCAGTGAGTCTGTCCTGGCCCCAGCCGAGCCTAAACCTGGAAGTCAGAGAGTGAAATGTCTGAGCAGCCAAATAGGAAAAAACTGAAGAGCCTCAGATAGAGAAAGAAAACAGTGTGCCTCTGTTTACCAATT
Source organism: Dromas ardeola (assembly GCA_013398915.1). Classification (NCBI taxonomy): domain Eukaryota; kingdom Metazoa; phylum Chordata; class Aves; order Charadriiformes; family Dromadidae; genus Dromas; species Dromas ardeola. The sequence continues at coordinate 157,798 of VYZM01013573.1, forward strand.
CACAAAATGAGGATGGCCAAATACTTCTGTGTTCATTTCCACTTCTGTGCACTCTCGCTTTTTGACCCTGCAGAGCACTGGAATAGCTTCTTCTTGTGAAGCTTCTTTTTATTCTGGCTGTGCGCTCTGTAAAATACCTCACTCCTAAAGGCCTCCCAACACCTTGCGTTTCCTCATGGTGATCTCAAGCATTATTTTAGAACGGGCTAAAAAAGGCCCTCCTATGAGGCCAAGAAGTCTATTTTCAGATAATTTTACAAAATGGTGAAAAAGCAAAAAGAAGCACTCGAATTAAAGCACCAAAACTGAGATTTGAGATCTGGTGCAACGGAGAGACGGCGTGTGGTTAGTCTAGCCCTTGTTCTCAGAATACAGACTTGTGCCTTTCTGAGGCATGTGTGCATGTGTATCAGCCTGTGTGCATGGCTTTCTGTGTGTAATATAGAAAGCATGTAAATCTCTTTGGTTTTAGTCATTGGGATTTTTTTCCCCTTAAATCATAATATTCTTTCCCATCAATACTATGTGGCTTTAGCAGCCCTGACCTTTCAAGCTGCCTGTTTGGGCCAGTGTTTATCAGATGACCGTTTGACCTCCTTGTTAATTGTACTTAATTACATCCTGTTGTAACATTTTGAAATAAGGAGGAGAGTTTATGGATCTGCTCCAAAGAGCTGAAGAGTAAAACGGCAGCAGAATTCAGTGGTATGAGGTGCTGAGTAATCTCGTAGTTAGGTCAGTAAGAGCTGTGCCTTGTCCAGTTGATTGCAAAATTGCGTCCTTAAACTGTTCCTTTTCCATTGAGGACCCTTGGTACTTCTGAGAATAAAATCACACAATTTTTTTGTTCTAAGACGGGCTGCTTCTCTCTGATTCTCATCTTGGAGCTTACTCCAAAGAGACCAAGGAAGGAATGAGAGGCCTATGAAGAGTACTGCAATGGCTGAAGTTCACATGTGATGATATAAAAGAGACAATCCTCTATTGCCACAAATGATCCCTCTGTGGTTTTCCAAAACTTCAGAGGTCTTTATGCTTCCATAGAATTGCCAGTTCCCATGAGTTTTTTGGGAGTTGTATAATACTTGCTCTGAGATTTTCTGTGCGTTGATGATTTATGGGCACATCTAAGGTTTCATTAAAGAGCAGTAATTATCCCCTGTAGTTGCAGAAAAACAAAAATGAAAACAAATCAACATCCAGAAACAGATGCAGTTCTTGAAAGTGGGCACTCTAAAGGCTCAGAAAGCAACTTCAAACACTTCTTGTTTTATAATGCTTTTCATACAGCTGACGGTTTTTGAAACACATGGGCTTGACCATAGTGTTTCTCTTCTCACTGAAGATGAGAAATATATATGCTTCCTCTACTGTTGTTGTTCCATAGCTCACTTTCCACAAACTTGATTTATAGGATTAGAGTAAACTTGATTTCCTAAAATGAATGAAGACAAAAAGGAACAGAAGCTATAAAATGATTAATACAAAGTGAAAAATCTAGTCCCAAGACGTTAAGGATCGCAAGGCAGAAGAATATACCTTCAATTTTATTTTATTAAAACACTGATAATAAGACTTATTGGAGAATGAAGTGCCACAAAGAATTAATTACTTGTAGTAGTAAACTAAACATAATTATGGCATTATTGCAAAAGGTTTATCATTGATCATAAGTCATATTCTAGATAAAAAAGACAAGTTACTTGGTGCTGTGCTGTGAGACTCCAGGCTGACACAGTACTGCCCGTGATTATCACTACAAAGTGAACAGTATTCTTGTGAAGGGTAAAAATATGTACTAAGTCTTTCAGGTAGCAAAGGTTAGACCTGCAGTTTGCATTTACAGAGTTAATGTTTTTCACATGTTGATTTAAGTTACAAGTTTATATGATTAAAAGTAAACCACAGAATTTTCTGAATATCATAGTAAGTTATTCAGAAGATCATACTGTTTGATGTTAAGCAATAACTGAAATCATACAATTTAATATGGTGATTTTCAAGGAGGTCTGGTTATTTTTTCAGAATTTTGAGAGGTACATGTCCTCAAACCAGGGGAGACACAAAATAGTATTTTTTATCAGAGTAGTTTAAAATTAGGTATTATTTCAGAATAAAGTTCTTTCTTCTCTTAGATCCTTGGTATGCTCTTTTACTAATGTCATCTTATAGTTCTCAAGATGAGTATCTATTTTAACTACACGGGTCTTCAAAAAGTAATTTTTTTTCATCGCTTCTTCAACTATTGAATTAATAATCGTGTTTACTGAGGCTGCATATCATAATGACACCACATGTACAAGGAGATTAATTTCTATATATATATAACACTTTAATTTAAGTAAACATATTTTAAAAATTACTATATTATAAAATGTATATATGCATATATTTTATTTTTATATATATGGTAATGGAAAATTCAGATACAGTTTATGCTGTAGAGTGAATACCAAGTAGATCGAGTTCATGTTGCAATTCACTGGGTCAGAATGGAGGGAGTAATGTCATTAAGATTAACAACATATTGCCCCCATTTTGGTTTCCCAGCAGTTGTGTTTTGCTTTCTCCATATTTGTATATATTCTTTAGGAATGGAAAAATACAAAGGATGTGCTTACTAGCGCATGTGTGTGTACAGGAGAGACCTAATGTAGAAGGGGCTCATCACAGGACTCGAATCAATGAAACAGCCACATGCGTCAACTGAAAACTTGGCTCCGTGGGCACAACTCCTGAATAAGTTATGTCCTGTTCATCCTGTGTTTACGTTGCCATCTGCTCCTGTACAGGAATTAAGCTTCTTTTATTAACATTATATCACCTTGGATCAATGAGATTTACCGTGGACTCCATTAAACCATGCTGCTTCAGTTTGTCTGCGGGTAGGGAGCGTGCTCTCATCAAAATGGAAATGAAAGCGAGCCCCCAGAAGAAAAGACTGTGGTGCTTCCAGTTGTGGGGATGGGCAACAGATGGTTCTAAATTACTTGAAAAAGAAAAACAGGGCTATCACCAAAGGTTAGGGTGGTAGTCACTTCTAGACCTAGTAGAAACACAGGTTTAGAGCAAACATCTGCAAAGTCAAAGGCTGATCAGATGTTGTAAAATGCATGCCATATTTTCTTAATGGTGTTGTACCAAAAAGATTGAGTTTGAAATAAAAGCACTACGTTAGTGATCAGGTTCCCACTCCCTGCTCATTCTTAACCTCTGCTTAGAAAGACACCCAAATTTTGTCTGAGACATTTGCTCAACTATTAGGAGCGGAGAGAAGACAGTATTATATAACACGAGTTTCAGGAGATCATCTTTGCTGTTCCAGAGATGTGTGACACCTACAGATACCTCCACAATCAGCCTGAGTATTGTGTTTGTAAGTAAATTGGCAAGGAATATGAGAAATGCAGTCCCAGGTGGAGTAACAGTGAAAATTAAGGAATGATACAAGCATGTCCACGGTACTGGGCAACCAGCTCTAGGTGGCTCTGTCTGAGCAGGGGACTTGAAGCAGATGACCTCCTGAGGTCCCTTCCAACCTCAGCCGTTCTGTGACTCTGTGATAGAGTGGTTACAGAAAAAGGGGATCTTACTCCTGTCTTATACGTTGACACCAAACATTCCTACTTCCTTTTTTTTTTTTGAGTGGAGTGATGATCTTGCTCAGAAAACTGTTGGATGAGCAGTTCTGTGTGCTCAAAGTGTCATGCTTTTTCTTTCTACTTTGGAAATTGTTTTCTTTGATGTCATTTTGAGACTCCTGGGTCTCTCTTCCCAAGTCTGTCCAAAGTAACCTACTGTGAGGGATCACCACCTATTGTCATGTTATCTGGAGCTAATTTGAGCTCTTTCATGGCACAAATATGTTTTGTGAAGACTGCTTTTCCTTTCCTCTGGTAGTGCAGGTGTAATGGCAAGATGGCCAACCCAGAGATCTTTTAATTCACTAACAATCAGTGAGTTTCTGCCACGAGAGAGAGTCAAAATGTTCATTAATTTTGGTAAGATTTGTTTCTTTCAAGGAGGTTTTTTCTTTCTTGTTGAGGGGATTTCTTCCATATGGGGGGTTATATGTGGGTGAAATAATCTCTCTTTGCGAGAATAAATCAATCATGATCAGATTAGACTACCAGAGCTGCAGAGGGGAGGGCGCGGTTTGAATCAGTATAACAAGCTGTTAAAATCACAGCCAGCTCCCAAACTGGCTGTTAAAAACCTGCTGTCTGAAAGTGCCACTCCTCACCACCGCTGCCCGGTCTCCTGGCTGCTCTTCCCCCTCCTCATCTTCCTCCTGTTTGCCCCCGGGTGTAATGTCTGGGAGGGCCCGTCCCGGCTGTGCTTCTGGCCCCATACCTCTGTTTCTCAGCACTACTACTTAGGCTCTCCTAGGCGGCTCCTTGGTGTTGGCCAATAGCAAGAATGCACAGGGCATACCTTCAAAACAAGGGCTAAAAATTTCTATAAGATGAAATTCCAATCTCTCTACATTTTTATTCTTTGAGGTGATGACTCAGTACAGCGATTAACCCAGTATACATTTGTGCACATAAAGTATGAATCTGAGGAACACTAAATTCATTTGAGCCATGCTGAGATACTAGTGAAGTACATGGCCTGTGACCAGCTGGTTTTTGCAAAAGAATTTAATATCCTATCTATAATACAGCACATCAAAATAATTTTTAATTTATTATATGCAATATAGCGTTTTTCTGCTCTCTAAATGAGATGTTCTTGAGGGTTCCTTCCTCATCGTTGTTACAGCTGGACTGTTTTTTTATGGAATGTTTGGTCAGTGTTAATGGATATCGGTAATATTAAAATACTCAGATATGAGCACAGGCTAAGCAGAAAATAGTGCCTATCCAGCATCCAGTTTGGCATGCAGACACAACTTCCATGGAAGCATGTTTGGCATGCAGACACAACTTCCATGGAAGCATTTCCGATAAACGCCACAGTGGGAAATGGATGCAGTTCATTAGACGACATGTGCGAATGGTAAATGGCGGAGTGACTTGCCACCTCTGGGTGGAAGTGACCAGGGGTTAACACGAGCAGGAACTAAGGAGATGTGGGAAGATAGAATGGGCTTTAATGTTTAGCTTTTACTCCCCTGCCAGTTGCCCTATGATGATATATGCCCTTTCACCCCTCTCAGAAGTTATGTCCCATCTGTATACTTTTACAGTGTCAAAACAGTTATAACTTACACCTATTTTCTGACCATTGGATCCCAGAGGTATAACTTTTGTTCCTATTCAGTTGCAGCGGAACCCAAGAGGGAACTTTTTTTCTGTCATTTGTTAACCTTGAGGTTGTGTTGATCTGACATCCTGACTTTCACACACAGTCAGAAACCTGGGAATAATTGTTAGTTTTCTTTGTGACGATCTGTGATTAGAGAAAAACAAAATTAAATATGAGAAAAAATGGAAGTGCATTGATAGGTGGTATCAAAATGTACTGGCTTTGCCAAAGCCCAGTCAAAATAGACATCACTGAAAATGCAAACAAAATTAACAACCTCAGGCATGGTGGTGTAAGGATTAGCTAATTTATCAATGTGTCAGATCCACATAATACAGTGATCTATTCTCTGACCTGTTTTATTCTTTCAAGTAAAGATTTATCACTGATGAAAATGAACACTATTAAAACCCTAGTGGATATGCATTTTTAAAATAGGTATTTGTGAGTGGAGTGCCTTTGTAATATAGTGTGACTCAAAACAATGAAGAAATCAGAGGGTCCGTCCTTGTTACATTCAAAATAGCAAACTGCACGTGATTTTTTTCTTCTTTGCCTCCTCACCAACCCTTGGTTGCGATGCTGCTCTCTTTTGGCACACATTACTACTGACAGCACAAAAATAGGTCCAAATAAAACCTGTTACCGTAAATCCTAGAAGCTGTGACCAGCTGGACTTTCAACTTTAAAATTTATGGAGGAAGATTTAGCTGAGATTCACTCTGCCACTGTTAGTTGAATTAAAAAGCACATATATATTTAGTGTATCTTTTGTTGTACTTCGTGCTACAGCTGAACAACTGGAGTGAAAGTTTTGCATTCAGGACGTTGAAGGATACAGTGCATTATACTGTCGAAACCAAAAGAAAAATTAAATTTTGAGGAATCACTTTGTCAACTATCTTTTATATTAGGATCGTGATAATACCCAGACTTAGACTCTCATAATTCTGTTCACTTCCAAAACCCAATCTCTTTATTCTGGTTACTTATTCCTACTGTTGCATTGGCCGGGATCAAACGAGCGTAAGAAAAACAGGGTGTTGCTTTTCCACTTATTATTCTGTATCAACAACTGAAACCCTTCCAGCATCTAATTATTATTGGAGCAGCTGCAGCATAGCACTTGTTTTGACTTGTTGAGCAAGTGCGTTTGACTTGGAAGATACAGACAAGAGTAAACTGAATGAATAACACATGTTTACCGATGAATTTTTCAGCAAAACATCGGCTCTTGAATGAAGACCAGCAATTGCATTAAAACATCTATTTTACCCATATTTCAGTATGAAGTAATAAGAGGGCATCTCGTGGTGTACAGAACACCTTGGGAGATTACGCGTGAGAAAGCTGAGCTCAGTTATGCCTCTTTGGTTGCGGCATTTCTTTAGGTCTGTGCTTATAAAAGTTGCTGGCAGACACTGGTATACGGCTCCTGGGAACTATTTCCTGCTCAGGGTGAATGCTGAGAGCTTTTAATTACCTACTGAGCTCTAATTCTTAAAACAATTAATGAAAAAAAAAAGTTTATTCTTTTACATATTCACTTATATTCTTCCATGTTTTTGTAACTTCCATTATTTGCCTAATTGCTGCCTAACATTTCCTAAAGTTGAATACATTGCATGTACCTTTGGAGGGGATTAAAAATCAGAAATCACCCAATTTCAAACTCCACTTTAATAATAATGTAGTGTTTCAAAATATTTTGACTTTTTCAAATGTGTATTTTGTTAATTGGTAAGAATCTATGAGATCTTATTGACTACAACAGCAAAATTAAAAACTTAGCATTTTAATAATAGAGCACTGCTTTACTGGTCATTCTCAAAAGATGTAATACTAAATGCTTGGATAAGATACATGAATATTCTAACTTATTTTTTTATGAAGCATGGGATATTGAAATACATTTCTTCTATGAGAGATAAAGAAAGAAAACCAATATGTACTTGTAAAATGTCCAGGCTACGTATTATTATTATTTTTTTTTTAATTTAAAATTATGGTTTTCCTTTTCATTCTTGCTCTAGATTCTGTTGCAGTCACTGGAGGTTTTCTTATTGACTTTATGTTGACTTGAATTACATACAGTTCAGTAATTCTGTGCAATTGTGGAAGGGATATTCTACCATTAAAATCTGGATTCAATAAACAATAGATGATTTTTCATTTATTGGAACTGCCACTAACTGCACAGTATTTCATCAAACAATTTCAAACTGTCCCTAATTTAGTTAAGCAAAATAGCCAAATGTTGCTCATTGATGTCAGTAACTGACTGAAAATAAAGAATTTAGTGAAATAACTCTAAATTTACAGCAGCGTAACGTGCTTCAGAATCTGACCTATCAAGCTTTCTGCTTTGTGTTTTAATAAGAAAGTATATTTTATGTAAAAGCAATTTATATCATTCTTTCAAAACCACATCTGTAAATCTATAATTACTTTAAATACAGCCAGTCTAATAATAATAAATACAGAGAAACTCAAATATACAGCACTGCAATAAAGCAGTTCTTAAGGAACAGAACTGTTGTAAAGAAAGAAAAAAGTAAAGTTTCTGCAGACTTACCCTCCCTATTTCAGCAAAATTTTCACTGATTACAGAAATAGTTTTGCCTCAGTCGGAAGGGGATCAGAATTTGGATTAAGATTCTGACAACGAGTTTTGTGTTTAAGATAAGATACGTGTGAAATGTACTTTTGGGGGCACCTTTTTTCAACCTCTGCCTACATTTTTGTCCTAAGGGATCCTTATTTGTCTGCTCCTGGGCTTTGAGTATGAGCTGGTCCATTTTGATCAGAGATGAGTTCCCAATAGATCTCAGAAGGTAAATTCTGAACATCCCTGAGACACACGGATAGATGCGACTGAAGCCTGTGCAATGTATTTTCCCATCTCAGGCTGGGGAAGGAGATGAGGAGGGACATGAAGGGTTATTAAGCCTAAATCACCCACTTGCCCTTACTACTGGCTACAGAATAGTTAGGGGGGCACCAGCCCTCCCTCGCTCTGCTGATGAAAATGGGTAAAAATAACTGCAGAGGACTTGGTACTAAAAGGAAGACAAGCAAGTGGGTGTATGACTCTGAAGCTTTGTAGTTAAAACCCTCAGGTGAATGATTATCTAGTAAATGCCTAATATCAAATGAATATATATATATAAAAAAACAGATGTAGGAACAAAACCTTACTTCATTCTCATTTTGACCCCCAACCCTGGCATTTCTTCTGTGCAGCAGCCCAGGATGTCCCCCTGCCGGGCTACTCAGCATCCTGGCAGTTAGGATATGGTCATCCAAAGCAGCTGACAGGGATTAAAATATTCTTTGACTGAGCAAGGGCTATCTCTTAGGCCTGTTCTCTGGAGCTGCAGATGACTGGAGGGGAAATGTAGATAAACTCCTCTGTTCTTCTTATTGGCTGGTGCAAGACAGTTGACCCTCAATGAACAGAAGTGTTTCTCCACGGACTGTGTCAGGCAGCCATCTCTGGTGTCCAAAACATTCCTTTAAGGACAGGTGACTATTTTTATCAATTTTAGTGTCTAACTCAAAATAGATTTCCTGAGTCTGGATCAGGATTCTTACCATTCTATAAAGCAGATTAAATATATTAAAGCAGTAGTGCGTAGACAAATATTTACATTGTCTGCTATTTTTTTTTTTTTTTTAATAATCACTTTCGGAAAGCTTAATCTAAGTTTCTAAAGTTAATGTTAAATTTCTACAGTGTAAAAACCTAAACAAAGTTACAAAGCTTTAAAATACATCTTTAAAAATCTGTTATCTGGTCTCCTCAACTGAGTATGATGTTCTGATAAATTAGCTTCTTAACTTCTCTCTGATGCACTTCATTAACATGGTTACACCTAGCATAGCTGTTTGGTTTTTTTAAAAAAAATCTTTCGTTCTGGTCTAGTATCATAACTTTTCTCCTATCCACGCGCCCTACAAAACATTTGTTGCCTTATTTTGTAAAAAGTGAGTCAATTTAAATAGTCTAATAGCAGAAGAGAGAATGTGTTTCTAGAATTTGAACGTTGGAGAGAAGAGCAAGAACGAAGTAAACAGCTATTTGATGTCTGTCTTTTCACAGTAGCACAATAGCTAATTCCTAGGGCCTCTGACCTTTTAGTGTCCTGTAACAGAGTACTTGCATTAATCTGTTGCTTATCTGTCACCTACCACATTTGATATTTCCAGCCTCTGCTTTCAATTATCAGTCATTTGAGGCAGCACTGAGTAATTTTGGGAGAAAACGCCTGGAACCTTTGACCTGTTTTTGTCAGATAACCACAAGTGTTCACTGTAGATAAACTATCATTTCATTATATTCAAGATGTAAACGAGTGTCGTTTGTAGTGTATCAGCTTACTGTAACCTTTATCACCTTGAAGTGATTAAAACCAACTCGTTTACTTAGTGCTTATACAAAGAATTCAGAGTCAAACAGTGAAATTCAGGGAGAATAGCGTAAATGGCCCCTGTGGTTACACAGTCTGTAAGACCCTCCATTTTTCCTCGGCATGTATATTTAGCAGTTAAACAGTGACATTAAGTTGATTAGGGAGGCTTCACTATTTGTGAATCCAGTTAGGATCCCGGGATCTCACATTGTGAAACCAGCTTATTCCAACAGATCTTTGGTTTGTTCCCCAGTTTGCCAAAGAAGCTTTCACTTTCCCTACATGTCACCGCATACCAACCACTTCAGGAAAAGCAAAGCACACGTCAGTGGGGAGCTAATCACTAATGAAAGAGCTGATCTAATAGTCCATCATGCACTACGACCTAAACTCATTGCTAGCACATTTTACATTTTTTAAGCTCAGTTAATCAGACATTTATAGCTGAATTGTTAAAATACCAATTACTTATTATACTGTCCATCCATAAATGTGCTTTGTAATTTTTTTCCAGAAGACAAATATTTTTGTTAATGAAAATCAGTCCATGATATTTTCTCTTGGTGTAAAAGAATGCCCTTTTTTTCCCAAATATCCTTTTTGGTATAAATTTGTCTTCATTCTTCTTAGTGTTGGGCTTAGTGTTAATACAGCATGAATATTTCATCAGTTTGCCACATGGATGGAAAATATCATTCTTTCCCATCTTACACGCAGGTGTTTGTGATATTCCCCTGAGCCATGATTTGTCTGATGTAACCATAGTGCCGAATATATTAGTCTCAGGTGGCACAAAAATAACATTTTAAGAAGTTGATGCTAAGTATCCTGATCAATGAACGCAAATGAAGAATTTTGTTGTAATTAGCACTGACCATAATATTCCAGTTAATTTTACTTAGAAAAACTATATTCCTCCAATGGTTAAAAAAGGACGTCCTGATTTTCTGGTCAACCAGTTTTTAGATGCTGTGATCGGTCCCACAGAGATGCGTTTTGGCAGATGAGCTGAGCAGAGCTGGAATGACACGAGAACGCTCTGGAAGAACTGAACACTTAAAAATCTTAACCTGTATTTTTTGGGCTGCCAGTGTTGAAAAGCTCTCGCTTGTGAAATAAAAATATTTGAGACGTGATGTCCCCCTCTGCACTTCATGCCATTTCAGCAGGATAAAGGACTGGAGAGATACCCCACTGAGCATTCACAGTCTCCCCCGAAAGGGCATTTATTAGATGAAGAAAAGATCAAAACTTGTGTATAGTATTTTGGTATTAAAATACTCAATATCATTAAATAACATTTTGCTTTTGTAACTTGGCTATTGTTGTAGTCATTAGTTAATATTGCAACGTCACAGCCACTGCTTTTTTTCAGCCTGCTATGTAATGCAAGATCTTAACTTGTCTAGATTTCTAAAAATTGCTTTTACCATTGGCTGACTGAAATTTGCAGTTTGAGATTCTGGCTTCACTGTGGAGAGCGGGACCTCCTTGGACTCAGAGTTTTCCACGGTGTCTGGTGCCCGTTTCCTACAGCCCTTCATTTCTGCAGGCTGTTGCTGCTCCCAAGTCCTGGCCCACCTGGAAAATGCTGTCTCGACCCCAGGAAATTTTGAACTTGTGTCCCTTTCAGGTGGCAGTGCTGTCTCTTCCCTGGGTATACATGGAAACACAGATAAGTACTATCTGTGTGAGCTGTAATAATTCATTTTGGGCTTGTCAGGAAGTGGCTATCAGTGTTCTTTCAGCAGTTGTGAGTGGTCCTGAGAGAACCCCTCTGATGCTACCACAGGGTATGGTAGAGGTTTTGTCCAAGCTATAACATATAGGGAGAGAACTGCTGTTTCCCAACTAGTGTTGCTAATTAGAAGGTACTTGTAAGAAACTAGACAAAAGAAAACCTCAAACCCAAATAAAAATGAAACAGGCCAGGAATACTGGCATTTAAACCTTCTATTCAGCGTCTAATTCTCCGATGCTTACTCATAGCGAGTAGCGCTCAGTTACCCACAAATGCTGGCAAATACTTGCTGAATAAATACTAACCAGAGATATCAGAAAGGGTTGCTACATTAAGTCTGCCTTTAATATATTTTTAATTTAAAGGTTATCGACATATCTGTTTGACGTTAGCTTTGAAATGCTCAGTTATAACCTTAGAAACTTGCAGCAGACTCTTTGCACTAGAAAAATCCTCCCCGGTTCAGTGTATTTGCATATGCTAATCTCTGCCAAGTTCGCTCCAAAATGAAAGGCTTTACATGGACATTAAAAAAAAAAAAAAAGGCAAACAAATCCCAAACCTCAAGTTAGATCTCTGTATATATCTCACAGTTTAGAACCGGGCAGTGGAGCTGCTAAATAGCCTGTATCCTGTTTCTCTTCAGTAGCAGCCCATTCATCTTCAGGTACAGAGCAGCCAGTTTACATGCTTCTGCCTCTTTTCTGCTTTACTTTTTCTACACAGTGTACGATGGCAAACCCATGTAAGCCAAATACACACTTGAGCCAAGGAAACCTCACAGTTAGCAGACAATTTTCCTTTTGTCAGCCAGGAGAAAGTTCATTTTCAATGAAGATGAAGTGCTCTTATAGCCTAAATATATTTTATTTTTGGTGGTTCTTCAGGCAACACAGATTTGTACGTTTGAAAAAAAAAAAAATGCCAGTTAAAAAAAGGGATAGTTTACATTTTTGAAAGGGTGGAAGGGAAGTGTACTGTAAGGGACTAGCTACATGGCCACAGGTGACTTAATTAGTAACTACTGCTCTGAAAATAATGTAAATACTTTTCCTTCATTAGCTCTCACTTTAATCTGTAACTCTACCCTTATATGGCAAGCCCCAAATGTTTTTTTCCTTTTAGTGCATTTCTATTTTGTAAGAGCATGTATACACTATAATAATACATATATGCAGGTTTATATATAAATATTTATATATTTATACACACATACAAACACATACACATCGTGTATGTAGATGAAATTGCACGGGTGTACACATATGCATGAGCATATAAGTATAAATATACATATATATTGTAATAACATACACATGATTTATACATGTAACATTTAGTAATCTAAATATGCACTGTTTCACAACTGACATTGTTCCTTCCTCAGATCTGAGGACTATTAATACTAAAATGCAATAAAAGAGCAGGGGTTATAGGAAGGAGCATTTAGTGGAGCTGGGTGCAGCTATAAATGTTTAGCTGATTATCTAAACTGAATCCCAGCTCTGAGTGGTTTAGGCTTTGTCCACCAGCAGTGAAGCAAAGCACCTATCTCACGAGGCAGGTGGAACTTCTCCAGAAGTGAGAAGTTCTCTCTTCTTGCAGAGCACGGCTGCTTCACTGGTCAATGATACGCTGCACTCTGTGGCAGTGGAAACCATGGATCATTTTCCTTTCCACATCCGTAAAATCTGAAGTATCAATCCCATAAAAGGGTCATCAGCCAGTACTGTGGCCTGTAGATTCCCTTGCCACGTCAAAACATGTTGCAAAAGTTGCTCCTAACTCAGGGTCAGAACTGCAGCAGACAGTGGAATTAGCCCCAAATCAGTTGTAAACTCAAATAAACTAAAATCCTCTGTTTACTCCGCCTTGAGACCTTGTGCAATCCTGAATTAAGCAATTACGAGGTTAACTTTTTTATTTGAAATTGTGGCAGTGTCAGAAGCAGTGGGAGCGGCACTTGCCCACCTACAGCAGGTTTGAGGGGACTTCTCATGCCAGGAGTGGTGCTCCCTTTGCCGCTGGGGTGCCAGAACCACTCAGCCCTGATTCATGGCTCCTACTTCTGACCACTGGCAAGATGACACTTATGCCATTAGAGTACAACATGTGTTAATTTATATGATGTAACTACTTCTTAAATATATGGTTGTCGCAGTGCACTTTAGTACCTCTTCAGAATTTATTACGTTAAGTGGAAATGAGCAGCATTCCTCTCATCTGCCTGGTTATTAGGGGCAATTAGTGTTTTCCAAAGTCATCTATGGCTCTGACATTACTACTGATGTGCTTATGGTGACAGCAAAGTCCTAAATCCTTTCTCAGTTTTTAGTTTGTCCATATTTCTGGTTACTTTACAACATGCCCTCTTTCAGCTTTTTTTGATATTCTTTCCACTCTGGCTTCTGGAATTTATATAAAAGCCACCGAGGTTTTTTTTTTTTCTTTTGAACTGAAGACACTGGGCTGGTGGAATTTCCTTTAACTGGAAGTATGCCTGGGCTTGTGGTTTTATTATTTGCACAGTTTTATATTGTCCTGTTTGTTTACTCCCAAACACAGGGAACGCTCCATTAATCATGGGAAATGGGCATCCGCTTCACCTCTTTAATTTACATTCAACTCTTTTTCTCACAGTTGAAAGGGACAAGGACTTCTCCCACCAGCGAAGGCACTACAAAGAGTTTCGCTTTGACCTTACTCAAATCCCGCACGGAGAGGCAGTGACAGCAGCCGAATTCCGGATATACAAAGACCGAAGCAACAGCCGCTTTGAGAACGAAACAATTCAGATTAGCATTTATCAGATCATCAAGGAGTACCCGAACAGGTACCCTCTTGGCATGAACGTATCACGTCTTGAATCATGTCTCGTGTTTCTGTCTCAAGTAGGGAGACAATAGCTGATCATAAGCGTACCCTTGGCAAGGCATCTTTGCTACCACTGTGGCTTGTGCAGTATTTATTCCTAGGCAACGACAGCAAATCCTGAGCAAGAATAAAACTTATCTTCAGTGTGATTAATTCCAGGTTTATGGAGAGTTACCTGCCCAATCTCAACAAATAATTTGCCCATGCACAGAGGGGGTGAGGGTTCGTGTTCTCAGGGAGCAAATGGTGGAGTCCTGTGTACAGTCTAAGTTCTGAATTTGGGAAACGCACCATTTGCTGATGCCGAGGTACTACCAGCCAAGATTCATTTACCTCCTTAAAGGCAGATAAATTGCTCAACTTTGTTCACATGTGAAAGAGCATGAGGTTTTTTGAATGTGTTTTAATATTGTGCTGAATGAAATTAAAAGATGAAATCGTGCACTGACTTTAAGATGACACATGCACAGTTAACACGTGCATCTCACCATAACTGATAATCAAAACAAATATGACATTACACATGAGCAAATCTCTGAATCTGAACTTTTCCATACTCTTCATGATTTTATAGGTCACTACCACATCCTTCCTCAAATACCTCTCTTTTTTGAGTCCTAATCTACTTAATGGTCTTTTGTACAGGATTCTTTCCATAGTCATTCCTTATTGCCTCCTTCCCTGAGCTTTTCCTAGTTGTACGATATCCTGAAAGGCATGATGTCATGGCATGATGCAGAGCTTGCAGAGCTCGGTGTGTGACATATTTCCAAGACTCTGCAAGACCTGAGTAAATAAATGACCGGATTTCACCAGGCAAAGTAGCTAAATACCTGAAAAATCCCATTAAAAACAAGTAGCAATTCCAAGATGTTTGTGTGAAAAGTGACATACACACAAAATTTGGGTTTTGAAATTAAATCTACATATGTCTATTCTCAGAAAAGTGGAAGAAAAAAGGATTGTTTTGAGATTAAAAAAAACCTCTCCCTCGTCTTGGAACAGATAAAATATTTATATCCTGGACATGTTTAGCAAAAGCAAAGAAAATGGCAGCCTAAACTTGCGGAGTATTCCGGAGGAAATAAATGTCCCATCACCAGCTAGCTCGAAGGCTGGGCCAGAGTTCAAATCTCTTTTCTGCTCACAGAAGCTTGAGCTTGTACCTTCCAGGTGAGATCTCTGAACATCAAATTATAAAAATTTTATGGCTATAAACAGGGAATCGTTTTATAACGATGGAGAAGAACCAACAGGAGGGAAAGCACTCATCCTTCCAGAATACATTCTGCCATCTTAGTAAATTTGGGCAGGAATAAAACAGTGGGGGATTTTTTTTTACCTCTGCCTTCAGCTTGGAAAAATTCTTTTGATATAGGTTCTAAAAGACACTTCCCATAGGAAGGAATGAAATGGGAAGGAACAAAACATATCTTTTTAAAGAGCACAGGTCAAGGCTAGGGTGATGCAAGCTCTTCGCCTGCAAACACAACAGATTTTTTTTTTTAAGAACTAATGGCAAAAGTTAGTTTTTCTAATCCATTGATGTTTTCTCTTTTGGGTTTTGGTGTTGTTTTTTTTCAAATATTTTCCCAGTAAGTGGTTTCTATTCTATTTTAGAGAGAGAAAAACCTGCTTACTACTGTGAAGCAAGAACACACTTTAATATTATCCGATTTGTTAAAATGACAACTGTCTCTGTGAAATCGTTAAAGAATGCTCTTGATTTCCTTCAATACATAAACACAAATTTATAAATGTTTTATATTTCCATTTATAAACATAAAAGACCATGCCCTCTAATGGAAGCATGGTGGAGGGACATGCAACGATACACCACCCATTTGATTTCACCGGAAACTTCAGATGTAGACCAAATTGCTGATTTTTCCAGTCTTTACTCATATATGGAGTATATAGAGGCAAATGCCTCAGTGGGACAGGATGGGAGAAGACCACAAGCTCACCACTGTTCAAATTAGAAACATTTCCCACCTGCTTCTTGATATCTCCAGACAGAAGAGGTTCCAATAATTTTATTTTTTTTTTTTTTTTGTGGCAATAAAGCCACAGCTTTTGCTTTTGGGGCCCAGACTTCATTAGTGTTATTCTTGACTTTGTCACCTCAGGTTTATCCTACATACATACATGAGATTTTAGGTGCAAAATTTGCAGAAGCTGCAACTGCAGAATGTGACTGAGAGAACTGTAAAAGCGGTGAGACACTGGAACAGGTTGCCCAGAGAAGCTGTGGATGCCTCATCCCTGGAAGTGTTCAAGGCCAGGCTGGATGGGGCTTTGAGCAGCCTGGTCTAGTGGGAGGTGTCCCTGCCATGAGCAGGGGGGTTGGAGCTAGGTGATCTTTAAGGTCCCTTCCAACCCAAACCATTTTATGATTCTATGATTCTATAATATCCCACACTCCTTACTAGTGCCATACCACAGCAAAACTGCTGTGTTAGACACTGCTCCTCCACCCTTCTTTGCTCTGAACAGGAAACGTGTGTGTCTGACAAGGCTCTGCAAAGCCAAATGCAGTCCTGCCGTGCTTTCAGGCAAGGAGTGCTCAGGGTTTAGGGTTTCTGAGTTGCAGACTAAGGATTATGTTGTAGTCTTGGACATTTTTCTGTCTCTGTGGCAGCATGACCACTGAAGCGTGTGTGTATTGAATTCTCTCAGAGTTTGCTGAAATGACAGTCTTTTGTATTGAAGTTTTCTCTTTGTTCTAAGTAAGTGTGTAAAGCACAGCCTATGGCAAGGCAAACTTTCCTACGCAGCCCTGCCAATGTACTCCTACCCGGATCTTTTCTCATGACGGAAGTAATGTAGTCCAACAGGCCAAATCCTTGTTCATGATCTGGTGGCAGCTAGCCACTAATTTAACTAAACCCCAAGGATTCTTCCCGCATTAGGGAATCCTCAAGTGGCATTAAGATACTACAGCAGCTTCCTGGAATGAGATGAGAGGTGAAGCAGCATTATGAGGATGGTCTATTACATAGTAATTGTGATTTGATCTTGTCAAAAACTTTGCTGGGTTTCAAGGAACATATGGATGGTTTATTCCACCTTTACTTCCTGAAGTGACCCAGGAGATCCGGAATTTCTTAGATGTTATGCCCGCAGCCTCTTCACTGAAATTCTTGACTGTGGTAGCATTTCTGCTGTAGACAACTGGCTGTTTGGGACCAGACTGAGATCACTAAACTTAAACAGCCTCCATAAAGGTAAAGCCAATCAGCTGTATTCTGCCTGAATGTGTTCACTGTTGCATTTCAGGCTATTTATGACATAATGCCTTACTTTTTTATTATGTGTTGTGGGCTATTTTTTAAATAGAAATATTTTTTTAAATTGGAGCCAAAATTTGCAGCTGTTTTTCATTTTAGGTGTGATCATTTTTTTCTTTTCACAAAATAAAAGAAAATTTTAAAATTAAAAACGTCACAAAATGTGATTAGAAGTTTAAGTGAATGACACCAGCCAAATCCTGATCCCAGAGGTCTCACTGCCTTCTCAGGGAGCAGGTTTTCACCCTATGTTTATATTAATTGTGAAAAAAAGTTGTGGTTGTTTTTTTTTCCTGATGAATACTTTGAATTTCTGTAGTAAATTGCTGTTACATGGCCTAAATCATTAGCATTGGTCCAGAGACATTTTCTCTGTTCTACTCCGTGTTCTCGAGAATCAGTTCTAGTTTTCTCTAGGTACCCACAACTAATTTTTGGTCCATTTGCTGAGTTAGTGGGTAAGAACAATCTGCCTCTTTGAGTCTATTACCTTAGCTAGATCGCTATGCTTGTAGGAAGGTAGACAAGAAGGTTGACGTATCAATGCCAAAGACACTTTTGGTGTGAGTTTCTGCTGCAGTACAAATTCATAAAGTTACACTGAGGAGAGATCCACAGGAGAAATTTGTCCTTTATACGGGTTTCTGGAGTGTACCATGAGTAGTATCCTATTATTTGGCATATGAGACGTTGTGCATCCTGACTTTTGAGAACATTTCGTATCAGTCCCAGTGAGGTTTGTAGCTGAAAGAATCTATATGGGAAAACAATTATGTATTCTAGGAGGAGACAAGACAAATGTGAAATTATAGCACTGTGATGTTGTAATATTTTATATTCCAAGCAATTTTACAGCTTTCTATTAAATCTACGGAATGATACAAGAAATATTTATAAATAAACATCTTAAAGACTGTCACATTTAGAATTAAACCTTTCAGCTTTAAATTCCGATAAAACTGCTTATTAGAGGAAAAAAAGTTGGCATTTAAGACTCTAGAGAGTACTATTTATGAGCTTGTGGTACGTTGTTAATTTGTTCAGTGCTGGCATAACAGGTCAGGCTCTTTTGAATTGTAAGACTGTTTTCATGTTAGCTCCAGAGGGAAAGCGTATGTTTTCTCCTTGTGTGGTCATTAGCATAGTTCTACTAGAATGGAATTGATAAGAGCCCAGCAAAAGATTATCCTTTAACAGAAGAAAAAAAAGGTGCTTGAAAGAAAGCCCTTTCAATTTTCTTATTTAAAAAAAAAAAACAAACCCAAACAACCCTCCTTTATCATTTCTGAGCTCTTTAACCTGATTCTGCAAATATTTCTCCCATGTAAGTAAACATCTGCTTGTCATAGCTCATTTGGTCTTATTTTCCTGAGTGTTGAATAACCACAGTTTCAAGAGCTACACGAGATTTTTTTCTTCCAGTATCAGACCTTCAAGGTGCGTTTACAATGTTAAGTCTAGATAAGACAGTAACTTCCTATGAAGTTGTTGCGATTAAGCAATTGACAGAACCATTTAATTTTAAATCCATTTTTTATACACAAAGCCTATTATTTCTGTCTGTCTTACCTTATAGTCCATATTCGTGCTGTTTGTAAGGTAACAATGGGATTCCAAGGTCTGTGTAAGCCAAGTCTGTCTTTAGTTGACTTAGACAGGCATTTAGAATAAAATATTTTTTCTTGTATATTATTGTTTTGATTACTATTTATGGCAGAAAAGAAATAGGTTTCTACAGCTATAGATTATGTTTAAAGGGCTGAATGGTGAAAAGTTTTTTAATAATGCATGCTGCTTTGTAGAAGCATTTAAAATGAAACTGATGAGCGTTAGATATCTTGCGTTTAGTGAGGTCATTGCAGTAGACAATTGTGTCAAGAGATATGTGAAAACAGAACAAATAAACGATCCGTGCTAAACATTTAGTAACATGATTATACTAACTCTGCTGAGCAGCCCTTCTGAATTACTGGAATATTTAATGGGAACAAATTTGAGAATATACCAGGGAACAGAGGGTTAAAATGCAATAATTAAATTATTGAATAGATATATATTTTCTACTTTGATACAGAGACTTATTTTCTAAACATCTGTACTAATATGAAACTGTCTGAACCGTCATCTGTTCATGACATATGATATAGCTGCAGTCATGTGTTATTAATAAGAGATTTTTTCAGTGACACTATGCCTTTGAATTTTAGTTGAAATTGGAGCGTGATTTTGACATTTTTTGTCTTTTACACGGAATGGTTTATAAAAGTTAATCTTCCTGAGACATTCTAGTGCTGAAAGATGAATCCTTTATACACAGCCTCAACTACATATTTTGTGTGTTTATATCAGGAAGCTGGATTTTTCAGATTTTCCAGAGCTGTAGTTTTCACATGCTGAGACTCATTTCAGAAAGGCCTCTCAGGGGAAATACCTGTATTATACTTAACAATTACACGTTAGCTACAGCACATGCTGTGCTGTGTCATCATGAGGGTATGTCCAAGGATTATTCATTTGGACTCCAGGAAGTAATTGTCAGCAATGAAACTAAGAACAAAAAATAATAATATTTGAACACCCTAACTCCTTTTTTTCTTTAACTTAGGGATGCAGACTTGTTCCTGTTAGACACAAGAAAGGCTCAAGCTTCTGATGTGGGCTGGTTTGTGTTTGACATTACTGTGACCAGCAATCACTGGGTGATTAATCCACAGAACAATCTGGGCTTGCAACTCTGCGCTGAAACCGGGGACGGTAAGATCACAACTGTAGATCATAACGCAGTATATGGTCTTGTCATCTCGCGCTGGGAACCTTTTCTGGACGGGTGTTTTTTAACTTGACCGGGTGAAAATTCAGTGAGAGTTTATAAGCAAAGAACACAAGTCTTATCCTGCCATAGCTATGGTCTCCAAGCTTTCTATTAATTCTGTAGAATATGGGAATTATAAAGCTAACTGAATCAAGTTAAATTAAATGAAGTTTGGGATAAAATCTCCAACATACCAAATGAAGTTCTATTTTAATGTTCTTCCAACGATGATTACATGAAGGAAACTCAAGCAGATTTGTAGAATTTTTGATTCAGAAAGTTTCTAAAGATCCTTCTGGGATGAAGAATGGAGAAAGGTATAAAAATCCTCAGGACAATTCAGGAGGTACCTCACAGCGGCTGGTACTCCTGTTGGAGAAAGGTTAACAATAGGGTAATGTGGGAACTGGTTTTCTATCATTTGAAAAAAAATTAATTTCAAAACTTTTTTGTCTTGAAATAGGTTAAAATTTTGAAATCTTGAAGATTTTAATTAGCTGAAAATTAGAAAGAACACTATCAAAACCGAACTGAGAGCTGTGGGGTTTTTAGTACAAATTTACTAGGCTACTACATTATTCACAGTTATGCTCTTCATTAAAAAGTGAAAATGCATCTCAATGCAAAATAATATTTTTAGAAGAAATGTTCTTTACTTAGGCTTCTTCAGAAACTAATAAAAAGAGACTTACATACTGTTTTTTCTGTGATGGTTCACTTAATCCATACTACTTTACAAGCAAACTTCCAGATTTAGCTCACTCTTGTCAAAAAGCTTTTTATGTCAGAGGTCAAGGGATCTATGATGCTAGTTAATCTAAACCTTAGCTGACATAATGTTAATGAGTAGCAGAAGAAACCCTGGTGTAAGGATTAATATTTTTTTCTTCTTTCTTTGTTCTGGCTACATTTTCTCATTGTTTTTGATCTGAATTCTCCCTCAGGCTCAGCTGGGCTGTGAACAAAGCCTCTCATACTTTTTCGGCAAGTGCTCTGGCTGCTAGAGAGTTATGCAAAAACTGTCCTTCTTTAGGCATGATGCTTAAAAAGGGAGTTGGCAGGCTTGAAGCAGAGCGGACGGCCATTACACTTCATATTGCCTATACGGTCGGAGTACAGTCGGTGGAAAAGGGAGGCAGCAATACAAAGTAGACCACGTTGTTGCGGCGTTCAACCAGCCTTCAAAGACACCGCACCTGAGCTCGGGCTGTGCGGGGAGCAGCTCTGCTAGGCAGCCTGGTTTTGTGAGGCCATTTTTAAGCCCTTAAAATTCTGGAGAGGTGACACCTCCGTCAGGCATCCAAATTAGGTGGGCTGGCTTCTGGCCAGCTTTCCTGCTCCAGAATAAACTCCATCCTTGACTTTTTTTCCAGGAGATTCAAATACAGAAATTCTTGAAAATTAAATATCCATGAAAGGCATTCATTAAGAAACCCTGGAACCAGCAATTTGTTGGTTCTAGCCTCAAAATTATATCCGTTCAGTAAACAGCAGGAAAGTTTGTATGGGTAAAAGGAAACCTTTAGGTTAATACACTGAAGAAATTGTAAAAGAACAGTTTATGTAAATATTTCCCCTGTCCTACTCCCAAGATCAGAAAGGTGATAGATAATTTTCTATTTTAAATTCCAAAGCCACAGGCAGCTTTACCTTCTACACCTCACTTATTTGAATTTCTCTGCACAGCTGCTTGAGTGAGGAGGGAATTCCCCCCCTTGCAGTTTATTCATGCAAGAAGAGTGCCCGTCTCGGGACTAAAGTTTTCAAAACTATAGGGAAAACCTGTGCTATACCACTTCAGCTTAGCATAAGGCATATCATCCTTTCATGCCCTTACAATTTTGCTCTTACGGCTTTGATTATTTTTATTGGGTTGCTGTTACTTCTGGAAGTTATTAGAGACACCAGCAGTTGAATGACATGTTTGTGTACAGATGGAACATGAATTTTTATACATGACTCAGTATGTAGTGGACTCAAGTTGTAACCCAGGGAACCCCACCCACCTTCCCTCCAACCAGTTTTATACGAAAACTCAGAGGCTGGTTCAAATCAACCGAGAAACCTTCCCTGGGCTCAAGTGAACTTTAGTCTGTGCAGGTCTGAAGCAGGTTTCTTCAGGCCTCCAGCTGTGCATTGAGTTTACGGGAGGTAGAGGAGTTCTGCCCCCATAACTGGAGAGACATTTATGATAAGACCTGATCCATTAACCTTTCTATTGCAACAGACCATTAAACTAAATGGGAATCTGCTAAGTCAGAGGATCCCTGTTTGAGGTACTCAGGTGCTGCATTAGGGCCCTGGATAATCAAGTCTCTAAATACATACTAATTTTTAGATTTGTTCATACAGCACCTTTAAAATGGGGTGCCAACAATTACTGAGACTCCAGGGTGCTACTATATTATCCTTACCATTAACAGTGACCTTTCTTACAGTTATCTTTCAGTGACTTTTTAGGTAATTACTTGCATAGACATATTTCTTTGGTGATCCCTGAAGATGGAGCATAAATAATAGTAATGTCTACATGAGGAATAAAAAAATTTGTAACTATTTAATATAACAGTGTGATAAAAACAACTTTGGAAGAATGTCTGGTTGTTGTAATTCCTATTTTTCCCCCTTTGAAAATGCTGAAAAAGTACAAAAAGCCACATGACATTGGAATGTGTTTTTCTTTTTCTTTAAGACAGTATTTGGTATCATATGCCTCATTGTAGCATGAAATGTAGACTTTTTCTCTTAATGGGACGTTTTATTTTGAACAGTAAGAATAAAGGTTTGCATGACACATATGGAAGCTGTCAACATATAATGCACTGTTTCCCTGGGGCTGTGGTAAATTAAGGATCAGGTTTTTTTGATTCTCTTTTTTAATGTCTCCTCAACATTCTGCAGCATCCCTCTTTGGCCGATTCCCTCCTTTTGACACCAAAACTCTCCATGGTGTTTAAAACGAGAGGTGCTCATTTTCACACTGATGGAAGTGCGGGTGTTAGATGAATTGCAGCATAAAATCAATGCAGATGCAGAAACAATTCAAAAAGCTCCATGTGACGCTTTTCCTGTATATATACCATATGTCTCCTAAGACTTAAAGCATATTCCAGTGAATCAGCACCTTTGTATTAACATTTAACATCTTTATAATTGGAAGTTAGCAGCAGCTTGAACATCACTTTTACTGGAGGAGTATAAATAGCTGCAAGAGTATTCCTTTTGCTGTTTATATCATTGCCGAAGAGAATCTAGTGTTGTCTACAGAAAATGAGAGAAGGAGATAACGTGTAACGATGCCTACTGATGGTCCCACAGAATAAAGCAAGTTCCAAATACACAGCTGTCAATACAACATCTTGGGTAGCCCCCATGGCCAGTGCCTTTTCTTAGATTACTGCAGCTCTCGGTTATTTTCCATCCGCCTCCACATCAGAGGGAAAGAAACTGGTGGTAACTTTGAAAAGCCCAAGCTGATTAAGGTGATTTCTGTTACCACATATTCCTATGGAAGGCTTCTTTGGGTTTTCTTGCTGTTTGAGGTGGGCAGGCAGCAGGAATCCTCAGCTCCCTGAGTCTGACTCTTACTTCGGGTATTTTTTTTCCCTCAGAGCAAAGGGAATTTTGAAAGAAATAGGTTTCCTTGATCCAAATGAAGCCAGGGGAAGGCCAACTCTCTCTCCAGCACATATTTGGGTACACTCTGACATGTGTCCCCTGGAAGGGGGTTTGGCTCCTAATCCTGCATGCTGCAGGAAGGATTGGTGAGGTCCTTCTCCAGCGATGATGGGGGAGACATCAAGAGACACACTCTCTCTTTTTTAGCCTCTCCTCCTTTCAGCCTAGGCCTTCCAAGACCCTGTTCTCTGACAAAGCCTTCAGAAAGCAGCATGGCCACATTCTCTATGACTCAGACAGTGGCTGCCTTGCTTTCGACCCATAGCAACCTGTGGCAGCACCCTGGCTTCTTCAGGGAGTTGGCTGCATACTTTACATTGGCCTTGGCCTCACCTTTACAACACTCTCATCCCAAGGTTGCCCCCAGTGAAACTTGGCGCCTAACTTACGTAACCACGGTAGCCATCAGGTCCTCTGAAGGATGCTGCAGGGTTGTTACATTTAAGTCTCTTTGATTTGGTATTTACAAGGCAAAGTACCATGAGTGAGTTCACCTTCATTAGTGTCCTTACAGTGGGGGAGTTTAGGATATATATATTTATATTGATATATATATGGATTTTGGCAGGCAATAGCTCTGCCTAAATTCTGAGCCATCTGGAAGCCATATAGCCATGTTAGCACAGCACTGAACCCGAGCTAATATATCCTGCCCCTCAGCAGGTTTTATTAGCTTGGGCTCAAGCACTGCCTAAGTACAGCTACATGAGTTCTGGTTCAGAGCTGACTTTGGCCAAAGTTACACTAGTAAATTCAACATGCTCAGGAACACTGTGGTGTGAAACGAGCCGGAGGGATGACTCTCTGAGTCTCCAAAACGGGGTGACCCTGTGGCAGCTGCCCCTCGGGAGAGGTCCCTGCAGCACTGCCTTTGGGGTGCTGGGGACTCGGCGGTGGAGCTGGCATGGGACGTAAGTGCACCAGGAGCACCCTGAGTAGAACAAATGATCCAGCTCCAGCGCCTGGGAGAGCTCCTGGGCACGCTGTAATTTACTCAGATAGGTGTAACCCCTGTTTCCAGCTGGGTCAGAAATACAGTCAGCATTTTCTTTTGTCTGCTTGTAGCAAGCCATATGAACGCACCCTTCGTTAGTAAGGGCACACTTGAAGCAGGAAGGTCAGGGAGGTGAGATGGGCTCCTGCCCCTGCTCCTGCCACCACTGCATACTGGTGCATACTGGTCCTGGATGTACAGCTGTGCAACTCCCCCTCTACCTACTCCCCAGACAGGTGAAGGATATATCTGCTTCTCAGCACCAGTATTTTAGAGATGATGGCATTTGTGCTTCATTTCATTCAGAGGGCTTTTATCCATTTTATTCTTTGGTGGATAACCAATTAATTTAATCTCTCCTTGGTTTACTGTTTTCCTGAACACATTTTAAACTGTGCAGAAAAGCCCTAGGACTCCTACAAACCCTTCACAGTTTAAGTACAGTAAATTGAAAGGATAAATCAAGTACTTAGCAAGTGTATTTGTGTATGATTGCATCTGATTTTTTGTGTAAGCATACATGGTACTGCCACATTATACAGCATACCATGGTTCCTAACATATTCCCAAGTGCTTTCTTCATGAGCTTCATGAAAGCTAAAATCAACACAAAAGGACATGTAAAATTCCTTCGACTGAACTGAATCAAAACAACAGAATGTAAAATTTTAAAAACAAAAGCTGAATCTTTAGTTTTGACTAAATCTATGAAGCCTAGGAAATGCAGAGCAGACCATCCAAGACCACACATTTTTCAGAATTCCTTAAAGCCTCCAAGGAGCAGAAGAGTTAATAAAACACATTAAGCTTGTTTCAAAAGCATATTTTATGTTGATACAGATAAAGATGTCCACCAGAGGAAAAGTTTGCTTAACAGTTTATGTAGATGATACAATAGAGACAGTATAAAATACTTTGGAGTGTTGAGGATGTCTCATATATGGACCATCACATTTGCGTTGTTAGGTTTTCTCTTCTCTTTTTTTTTAATAAGCCTTCCTTTAGGCTTTGGTAGCCAAACTCTACCTCAATTCTTTTGCTTCTCTGAAGTCCCATTGCTCTCAAGAGCACTGTTCAGGCATGAGAAATGACACAACTTTCTATCTAATTTTGGAAACTACTTTGCGAGCTTTCAGACTCAGAGCCTCAGGACAGTTTTTGCTCAAATATTAGATGTTATTGGACCTCAGAAAGACTCAGGATCTTTCTCCAAAAGGCCTTTCCAATCCTCATTTGAGATATCACTCCCCATAAGGAGGAAACCATAGGTGTGGCATTGGAAATTTTTTTTCAGCAATCCAGAAATGAATTTTCAACATCACTAAAGTTTTCATTTCTAGCTACAAATGTATAAAATTATTACCAAAATAACTACTGTGACCTAGCGTAGTGGTTAATCTGTAAAATGTGTTTTGTGGCTTGTTGAACACTTTTGAAAGTAAATAAGTGCTTGTTTTTCATAACAAAATGAGTGGTTTGCTGCAGTTCGATGACTCAGGACAAAATAACGGATCTTGGAATCACTCATTGTCCTGTGTTGCCAGTGTAAATCTGGCCAGGATGCATAATGGCTAAAAGCTCTTGCAAAATTAGTGTCCGCTCCATGCCTTACATAAAATATATACTGCCTGAGGAGAGACAGCCAAGTCACAAATCTTACCACTGTCATTGGCATCCACACTGGCGATCTCAGAAGAAGTCAGCTTTCTGCATGTCATGAAAAACGAGGGGATGTCTCCAGGTCAGGACTGTGAGACAGATTGTTATTGAAAGCTTGAAGGGCTCTTGCATTGGAGCAGCTGAGGGGGAAAATGAACCTTTAAGATGGAACTTCATCAGTTCATGAAAAGAATTGTATGATACAACTGCATGTCACACCAGAAAAATGGACATAGTGACACAGCAAATAGCTCCACAGTTATGATCCTGAGTGCTATTCCTATTCTGTTGGTAAAAAAAAAAAAAAAGAACAAAATCATCAGAATTGTTGGGGTGGCACCTTTTTATAAGCTGAGCTTCACAGTTATTTTTGCGGCAGCGATTCCTTTATTATAAGGGGACAGAACGTGAAAAGGCAAATAATAGTCATTCAGTTCAGTCAGTCAAACCAGCACTTCCATACAACCTTTTATGCAAACTGCTAAGGGGCACTTTACTATCGAATAGAATAAAAGCCAAAAATGTTTAAATGCCAAGTCAAACAAATACATCTTGCCAAAGACTCAAAATCACATGAATAAGGACTAAGGAGTTCAGCAGATTTGGAACATAATGCTTTAAATAAGTCTTAGTCTCCAAATATACCTGTCAATATGGAGAAGAGATAATAAATTATCGGAGCAGGGCTGAGAAGTGCATGCCAGAATGTGAGGAATACAAAGGCTCTGGACTGTCCCCGCACAGAGTAAGTCCATCTGTTATGCTTATTTGTTTTTTCTAGGTGTAGGGGCAATTGCAGCGGTTAGGTTCAGCGGAGCCGGCTCTAGCTGACTGCTTTCTTCTTCTTTTCTTCTGAAGTCTAAAGAAAAGGCTTTGAAATCCTCAGAATTAAAGATATGATGGAAGTATAAAACCAAACCCATTTTTCAGAATTCTTGACCACGTTCAATCCTTGTTCAGAGATGCTCAAGAGAAGCAGAGACACACCTTGCTAGTTTGGTTTTACCAGTTTCATGTGGGTGAAGCTCCGAGGGAAGGTGTAGTTAAGCAGGTCAGCCTGAGCCATTCAGCTGATTTTAGAAAACACCGCTCTAATACCACAGTATGGAACAACTGGCTGCTCGAGAGACCTGGATTTTCAGTTGTCATTGAAGCCAACAGTTTTCTAGATGCTTACAAGAAATGATAGACTAAACCCATTTACTAAAAATGAAGCCAATGAACGCGTCTTGCTACAAAGGCCAATTCAGGTTAGGGTAGGATTTTTCTTACTGTATTCTGAAATCCACATTATGGACAAAGGTGAGGACTGCCTAACAAGGCCATAGCACACAGATGGAGCTACTGCTGTGGCAGACAGCTTGATGTATTTCTGAAGCAGGATACTTTGAAATACGTCCTGTTCAGGAAGGGGCAAAGCTTTGTGTTCTTACACTGAAGGAAATCTCCCACACGCACACTTTCTTTTTTCTTTTTTTTAATAAAGGATAATAGAGGTTCTGTAAATGCAAACTTTCTTTTGCACAGAAGCAACCTAAAATGGACACAACATATGTGATTCGAATTTCCAAACTAAACGGTTCGGAGATCCTCCTTGGAAGAAATATAGAGTCTCAAGGGCAGTGTATATTTTGATTGCTTCATCTTCTGAAAGTTGCAGTTAAGCTAAGGTATATGATAAACCAAGAGAGAAATGATGGACCCACAGAAGTCAATAAAAGTTTTCCTAAAAGTGGATTCGGTGCATATACCATTCAGGAATTGAACAACTGGGTCCTAAAAACTGAGGCTGGCTGCTTAAAAGATCAAGCAAATAAAGGAATAAAGTCACATAAGCTGTTTCTGTGTGTAAAAAGGCTGTGGGTTACAGGATTAATTTTTTATAGTATATCTCTATACCCTGAATAACCAAGTAAGCCTTAACTTGTGGAATCTTAATAGCCATCTCATTGCTGAAGTCTAAAGGAAACCCAGAGGAAACTTAATAATATTAAAAGTTATTTTAAAGGGAGTTCACATTGGTTTGAAGGATATTTTGCTTCGCACACAATATCCACCATTGTAAATTCAGAGAACATAGATTTAAATTCAGAAAACCTCCACACATCTTTACAGCCCTCACTATATAAATCTAATAGTATTCTTAAAATGTCCACCAGTAAGGTATTAATCTTTTACAGATAAAATTAAAATTCTGAAAGTCTTTGGAATGAAAAATAAAGAAAAATAGTAAAAATATTCCCTCTAGAAATGAGGGGAAACTTGGAACTTTGTGGTAAGAGGCTAGTTTGTCCATGTTGCCATGAATAGAGAATAGTCTGTACAGTTTTTCATATCTGACTTGCAGGAGAAGATTGGAACATATAGAAATCAATGTTACTGAATTATTTAATAGTAACTCAAACACATGAAAAGAAGAATTAAAGAAACACAAGACTAAAAAGCCATTTTAAATGAAATCAGAAGCTTCAACAAATATAGTTTTCCCTTGCAGTCAAAAAAGTAATTATCAAAATTGTTCAGAATATGTTGCCAATTACGCTGCTCCATAACTGCTAACTTTCTCAGTTCTTCTCCTGCCTTTGCGGGGCTCTCTGTCACTGGAAACATCTTAAACCAATTTAAAGTGCTACACCTGAATAAACATGTTGTAAAAGTGTTTATGTATTGAAGTGGGTCAGTTCAAGGTATGGTATTTGGCTGGAACTTCTAATTTCTCTTTTTACTGCAAAAGGGCTGCCAGAAGGAGGAAGTCTGAGCTGAATTAATACATTTGTTACAGTGGAAGTAGAATGGAAACTACTTTAACCACAAATCAAACTGCCTCTTTCATTTACGCCAGTGATAGAGTTTTTCTAAGAAATATAGACTCTGGCGTACAGCCACTGTAAGTTTGTGTTTGAAAAGGAAACCTATATGCTTATTTCTATAAGGTTTACTCCTATGCTTATTTGCGAGTTCTTTTTCAGGATGATTGAGTTAACGGTATTACACGGTTTGTGAGGCAGATGCTCCTCCGCCGCCCGCGTAGCAAACTTTTCCAGTCGGTTTAGAAGAATCCCCAGGCGCCCCGATGCGGTGCCTGTGCCCGTACCTTCCCGTTTAAAGGACCTCTGTGTCCCCCACCCAGCACAGCTGCACAGCTTCACATGACACTGTCTCATTTTCTGACGGTTGAAGGGCTCTGCATAATACACGTACGCACAAAAGTGTTTATGCTGCCAAAATAAATTCTGTTAAGAGCAAGGGTTTATTTGCTAAAATGTCACTGATGCAGTTTCAGTGACTTGTTTTGCTTTCTTTTCTTTTACTGAGGTTTAGATCCTATAATATAGTGAGGTTACCACACAGTCCTGACTGAACAAATATTTTAAAGAAATATGCACATCCCCTGGGAACAGAACCAGAGTCAATAATGTACATATTTCAAACTCTGTTCTCTTGAAGGACTGAATGCCTTTCTACCTTTACTAGTGAATGAACATCAGTTTGAGTAACACCACACAATATTTATTTTTAAAGCAGAAGTATATTTATTATCTACACTTCTCTTTGCTACCGATTTACTTTGGGGATATAAGGTTCACACTCAAGTGATGCAAAAATTAGATGACCCTATTACGTTATCCTTTTGATAGCCTACAGACTACAACGGGGCTCATGTATTTTTCAGCTCTATAGGTGTGTACACAAGACTAAATTAAAATACCTGTGTAATGAATAAAATATGTAGCGCACAGAGACTGCAATCTTATGCAGCGACAAACTACTTGTAAAGTTGTTGCAACTTTTGTAAGCTGTTGAGTTTTTTTGTCTTTTACATTCTGTTCAACAAAATGGAGTTGGGATTCTTAATCATGTGGATTCAGGATGGCCAAATCCTTGACATGTTTCAGTCAGCAGTTGAACTCCCACAGTGGCCTTTGGAGGGGCAGAAGTTCACCTTTTAACTTACAATTTCCTTTCCTTTATAGGTCGAAGTATCAATGTTAAATCTGCTGGCCTGATTGGAAGACATGGGCCTCAGTCAAAGCAACCATTCATGGTTGCGTTCTTCAAGGCAAGTGAAGTGCTCTTCCGTTCTGTCCGAGCAGCCAACAATAAAAGGAAAAATCAAAACCGCAACAAATCCAGTAGTCATCAGGAGTCTTCTAGGATGCCAAGTGTTGGGGGTAAGTCGAAGCTATGATTTTCTAGTGTGTTTAGGGGAGTTATGGGCACCTGCTCAAATGCAGTGGAGTCACAGCAGCTCAACAAGACGTTGCTCACTGGCTGAACCATCAGAAACTGTGTTCCCGCTCCATTTCTACCTGCCCCCTCCCCAGTTTTGCTTAACCTCTTTTGTTATGTTGGCCCTGAGAATGATCTGCCTTCTCTGAGTCAGGTCACTTACATGTATCATGGGATCCTGGATGGTGAAATGACCAAGTAGTTTGGGAAAGGTTGTATCTAGTCCTGCCTAGTAGGCAACTGGATAAGATCTTTGCTACAGATGACAAAAAGGTAGAGACAGTCGAGAAGGGTTGCACCCCAACTGCTTGTCTAGGAAGCCTCAGCAAAAAACAGTGTTTGGACTCTTGTTTAACTGCTTTTCAGCTGAAGAAGCCAAGACGTAACACAAAAAACTGAATACTGGAAATGAGGAACCTTAACCAATCTGTGAAAGTGTAAACTGTTTCTGAGTTCAAACCAGCTGACACGTACAGATGTAAATACACAGTGTATCCATGAATGGAGTGAATTTGAGCCCTTATTTACCTGAAAGGTACTGACAATAATGCATGTGAAAATGTTGTTAATCCCATTAGAGCCTGGAATAAGTTTTGCCCCAGTTCTCTCATGAAATGCTCCTTTCAGCTGGAGGCACAAAGTCACATTCTAAATATTCTCACTTTTGAACAAACATTTCTACTTTTCAGGGACAGGGTGTGAAAATGTATCTTTTTAAAAGCATGGCAGATCTAGAACCAGCATATCAAAACCTCGATATAGATGCTATTCTTAAGCCCCATGGATACCTACAAGTAAGAAAATTAGTATTTGGTGGAAAGAATTCAGCCCTGGAGTGGAACTCATATATTTGAGGAGAACCATTATGAGCGTTATGCATTAATTATATCCATCTCAGAACCTCAAAAGTGGCAAGGTAGAGACCTCCCTAATGTAATGCATAAGCCTTTCTCTGATCTCCTGCACAAGGATGAATTTTGCCTTAACAACCACAAACTGCTATTGAGTTGCTAAAAAAATCATAGACATTATTTGAATAACTTTCTAAACTTAGTTGAAGTTTTCCTGGTGATCTACTGGAATAAAATCACACTTAAGGTTAAAAATGAGTCTTAAAGCATATACTAAAAAAAAAATTTTTTTCATTCACAGCAATGATTATTACCACTTCAGAGGTGGGCTCAATTTTATTTTCATATGATTTTTTTCTACCTATTAGGTAGAAAAAAATACAGTCTTATTTCTCTAGTTTCTGCTGAGGACCTGGAGCATAGTTATTTCTGAGGTTCATGCACATGGTCCCTCTGAGGACCCTAGCTTTTTAAAAGCCCCTGACATTTGTTAAGGCACCAGGGATCTCTATTTACAACTGAGTTTTGTTTGGGGTTTTTTTTGAGTATTGTCAAATTTTCTGATAATCTGTATAGCTATAGCATGAATGGCTCATTTGCACAATTAGCTTCTAGCATCTTATTTGTCAACATTGCAGGGGAACAGGTATAAATAAATAATGAAAGAAGTCCCAAACTATAAAATTGTAGCTTCTCACTAGTGAAAAAAAAAAAAGAAAAGAAATAACATGCTCCACAGGAGAAAGGCATTTTTTAAATTATTCCTTATTTAAAAAGTGATATTGAATAAACATTCTCTCTTCATGAATTGCTTAAAATTTAGATTTTTTGAAACAATGCAAGTTAAAAATTGACTGAGCATCTTGTAATTCATATGTGATTTAAGCATGCTCATCAGTAAAGCTTGCTAGCTGATGCTCACTACATTCATTCACTTCAGTAGTGAATAAATTTTTTCTGCTCTAACTGTTCCTTCTCTTTTACTGCTAACGCATGACACACTTTCTGATTTTTATAAAGGGCCTTTGGACTTAATAACACAACATGAGCACTGGGGTTTTTGTTTGTTGTTAGTTTGTTTATTTTTAAATACATTCAAACGTGATCTGTGCAACTGCATTAGCTCCAAAATATAATCTCTTATGTCAAGGGTAAATAATGTTCTCTCTGCACAAAAAATATTAAAAAAAGATTTTTCATATTTGCTGGAAAATGTCTACTAATTTTGAGAATTACATTATTTTGGGGGAGGGAAAAATCATCGAAGTACACATTACACACAAGATACCTAAATATAAGTATAATAATTTCAGATTGAATCCCATCCTTCTAGTCCATGAGGAAAGGAGAATTGAACAGATTTGTTAAGCCTCCTTGATTATGGCAGGAAAGCTGAACACAAGCTCCCTGCTGGTTTAACCTGGGAAAAAAAACACATGCCAGCAAGCTGCAGTGGCATGAGGATTGCCTCAGGAAGAGCTGTCTGCGTGTCTTAAAACACCGATCAACCTCATCTGTGCATCCACTTGTGCCCCAGAGCTGCTGCAAAACAAAAATCAGAACATCTCTAGTAAAATGAGCATTATGAAACAAATTTTCCCCTAACATCTTCAGACCCCCAGTCTGCATAAGTGTAGATGTGCATCACTATATATGTTGATCCATGCCAGATCTGTGTCAAAAAAGGTTGCAGTTCAAGAAAACCATACTGTTAAAACAAAATTAGGTTAAGAAGCAACTGCATATGCAGTTGCATCAAAGGCAGGGGCAGCGTCCTCTGACTGGAGATGGAGGCAGCTATGAAGACAGGCTGAGACAGTTGGGGTTGTTCAGCCTGGAGAAGAGAAGGCTCAGGGGAGACCTTATAGCAGCCTTCCAGTACTTGAAGGAGGTCTATAAGAAAGCTGGGGAGGGGCTGTTTGCGAGGGCATGTAGTGATAGGACGAGGGGTAATGGCTTTAAATTAGAGCAGGGTAGGTTTAGATTAGACATTAGGACGAAGTTCTTTACAATGAGGGTGGTGAGACACTGGCACAGGTTGCCCAGAGAGGTGGTGGAAGCCCCATCCTTGAAAACATTCAAGGCCAGGCTTGATGAGGCTCTGAGCAACCTGACCTAGTTGAAGATGTCCCTGCTTACTGCAGGGGGGTTGGACTAGATGACCTTTATAGGTCCCTTCCAACACAACACATTCTATGGTTCTATATGGGCAAGTTGGAATAAGTGGCAAAGCTGAAAGCAGCTAAGTAACCACAGCCTCACATAGCAACGTCCTCTGTAGCAAAACGGCTTGGAGCAGTACCTCCTGCACCGTGGAAAATCAGCTTCCATGCTCTTGCCTTGCCCCATATCGCAAAAAACTTCTTTTATTTGGATGCCATTGATGATCAGTGATGAGACTTTTCATGCTATAAGTGATTCAAAGTGATTCAAAACACTTTTTCTTTTAATAACTCTTGCAACAGCACTCATTAAAATCTGCAGAGGAGCACACGGATGGCTACAAAGGCAATGTACAGATTCTACCCAGATACTCTGGTGTGCAAAAAAGACGTGAAGGAGTGAACACATTCTTACTCCCAGATCTTCACATCTTCACAGAATACAGGCAGAGTTCTTCCATGGGGAGAGCCTGTTTCAGGGAAAAGCTATGCCCTTCTCCTCCTCTTCAGCAGCCTCAGGAACTGTGCAAGTGCAGTGGATATGCTGCAACCCTGCAGGTTTGTGGGAGAAGGCTGATTCTCCTAGTTCTCTACAGCCTCCAGTAATAAACTGCACTTTAAAAGTGTAATCATAGAATCTAGAATCATACAATAGTTTAGGCTGGAAGGGACCTTAAAGATCATCTAGTTCCATGGGCAGGGACACCTCCCAGTAGACCAGGTTGCTCAAAGCCCCATCCAACCTGACCTTAAACAGTCTCAGGGATGGGGCCTCAACAACTTCCCTGGACAACCTGTTCCAGTGCCTCACCACCCTCATAGTGAAAAATTTCTTCCTAATATCTAATCTAAATCTACCCTCTTCCAGTTTGAAGCCATTACCCCTCATCCTTTACCCCTCATCCTATCACTACATGCCCTTGTAAAAAGTCCCTCCCCAGCTTTCTTGTAGGCCCCCTTCAGATACTGGAAAGCTGCTGTGAGGTCTCCCCCCAGTCTTCTCTTCATATTTAAAGAAAAGAAAAACCCAAAGAATTCTGCCCATAGTCTTCCTCATGACAGCCTGTCGATAGACTCCCTGCTGCAAGACACTGTTGACGTAAATGACACAGTGATGGGCAAGCGTAATTGTGTGATGTAGATCCTTGCTTCTATGCTTATTTCATAATCTTATATCTACAGCATCTAAGTCAGGCATTGGCAGTGAAAAATGCTCATCTACATGGCCAGAAGTTATGTAGCCAGAGCCAGATAGGTATGCTGTCATTTATAGGTCACAGGCTTTGGTTATACTTCTCTCTGCACAGCAATCCTGACTTTGCTACAGTCATGCCTTCTTCTTCTTGCTGCTTTTTTCTTCTTCCTTTTCTGTTTCTTTTTTCCCCTCTTATTCTTTTTCTTTTTTTCTCTCTTTCTCCTTCCCTTTGACTTTACCTTTTGTCATCTTCCTTTTGTCTCTTTCCTTTTGTCTTTTGCCTTCTTTCTTTTGCTGCCTTCTTTTCCAAATTCTTGGACCTCAGTGATTAGCTTTACTGCATCCTCAGTACATCAGAAAGGAAAGCCCCACTGGGCAACCCAGTTCTTCCCTTCCAATGGACAACACACTTTGTGAACTATTCATGAAGATATCCATAAACACAACATGAAGAAAATAAAATCTATATGTGTCAGTTATTATAACAGCTGGGCAAACGTTGACAGATTTGGGGTCAGCATCCCTGCATTGCTAAGAACTTCAAGAGAAGATGACACCAATGCAGTGCAAAGACAGACATAATTAAACTTAGCATTCAGACTCCACCTGCCTGCTCTGCATAAAGGATTGAACTGTTTATTACTTACCCAGTTGTATTTTTGTCAAACTGTAGATAAATCAAAACAAGATGACTCGTTCCCAAATTACATCATGAAACTCTTCCTTAAAACAAAGTCTGGCGTAATTTTTTTTAACATAATCTAAAAAGAATTACAGTGTAATTGGGCACAAGAAGATATCCACATTAAAATATTGAATAGTCATTTACACCAGGAAGCTCAAAAACAAAGCTACCTAATTTTTGTTCATAAAGCAGTGAGATCAAAACAAAAAACAATACTTAACTCTGCGTTTCTTGTATTTTATTGGTTGGTGTCACACTAATTGATTAAAAACACAGTACTTCGTGAGAGTATATATAGGCATGTCTATATGTCTTTATTTCCCTGGAAAAAAAAATCCTCATTAAATTTCTTATAAATATATTTTCTTGCCCTGCTTCCACAGCTCTTTTTGCGACATAGGGGTTTGGACCCCAACTGCAGTCCCTGAATCGCTGAGGAACAATGTTTTCTTAGTCACAATAGCCTACAGTTTTGATTCTTGACAGAATAAGCCTATGGGCCTTGAAGCTACAGTATGTGAAATCGGATCCTTGGCACTAGATCTTATTATAAATGTCACATTTGATACTTACATGAAATGTTATATTACACACAACAGTTGTCTTATATGAAAGATAGAATTCAAGGAAGGAATACAGGCTTGCCCAAGTCTCACTTTCTTCATAGGTGTATGTGCAAGATGGTTTGCAGATAGATGTCTGCCTATGAAACGCAGACAATTTTACCAGGTGTCCCGGTGTGACCACCACTGCTTAACCTATATTCAAATAATTCAGAGTATCAAGACAATGAAGACATCCATGTGATGACTTACATATTTATTTTTCAGCCTTTCTCCTTTAATTGTAGGGACTTCTGCTACATTCCGGTGCTAAAACTTCTGTACATATTCTTAAATAGGAAAATGTCATGAGTGAGAGAAAACTGGCAAAAGCAATCTTCAGTTTTCATTTGTTTGCCTGCTTGGGTGTGATCTCAAACCAGATTGTGACTTTCCTGACTTTCTCATCTTCATTTCTTTCTCACATTTTTCAGTCACAGTTTTTTTGCAAAGTGACTTGCATCCTATATGACTGAATTTTAAATTCCCACTAATCGCTGAAACAGAAAAGCTCAATATTTACCTGCTATAAGCACTGATATAGTAAAAATCAATATACACATCCTTGTAAAGCGTGATCAGTGAAACACTGTTCAGCTTATTTAAGTAAAAGTTCATTTACTCTCTGTTACCTTCACCTTACTTCTAATGTGTGTGCAGAACATACTAGATTGTTACAGACAACTCAGCACAAAGGATGACTAACAGTTCTTGGTTATATTAAAGGCATATAGATTTTTGAAAACTCATGGTGTCCTACGGTATCCTTCCTTGCCTCCAGTGGCTACTCCAGAAAGACACAGGACTCCTATAGGATGTGGGTATATATTTTGACCCTACATGCCCTGGGGCAACTGAGAGTATCTGAGACGGCAGCAGATAACTTACTACCTGTGGACAACCTTTAATGACTGTCATTGAGAATCAGCTCATGAAGGGTTAGGAAAATACCATAGGAAAGAAGGTAGTAGTCATCTTTAAAAAGGAGTGAGGATTTGGGGTAATATAGCTTAGAAAGCCTGACTTAACATCCCTGGTGGTAGTAGAACATGTTATTTAGTACTGCAAAGGGATATATCTTGACTTGTGGACAGCTTTTGATACAGTTTCAGGGGACATATTGGGGCTCATGTATATTCCACATAAAGTATGTACACAGCCTGTTAAAAGAAAAAGAAAAAGCATACCCAAGGAGCATGTTACCAATAAGAGTAAAATTTGGGTGGGTATTTTGAATGACATCTCATTGAGCCTCTTCTGGATCTGATTCAGTCCAACATTTTATTGGTAATTTAGATGATTGATCACTCCTCCCAGACCTGGTATCTTCTGTGAACTTGCAGAGAGCACACTCTGTTCTATTGTGCAGGTCACTAACAAAGACATTAATCAGTACTGGCACCATTACCGATCCTTGTAGGGACAACCCTAGTAACCAGCTGCCAGTTGGACTTTGTACCACTGATCACAACCCTTTGAGCCCAGCAGCCCAGCCAAGTTTCCACCCATTATATTCTTAACCTATCCAAACCGTATCTGACCAATTTGGCCCTAAGAATGCTTCGGGAGACTGTATCAAAAATATTCCCAAAAGCAAAGCGAACAACACCCTGTGCTCTTCAAAAGCCCACAAAGCTAGTCAGCTCATCACAGAAAACAAACAGGTCAGTCAGGCACAGTTTGGACCAGTAAATCCATGCTGACTGTTCCTAAACACCTTGTTCTTCATCTGCCTGGACACAGCTTCCAGGAGAATTTGCGCCACAGACTTCCCAGAAACTGAGGTTAACCTGTTGCCCTTCTTGAAGACGGGTGTGACATTTTTCCATTTTTGAATCATCAGAAAAATCCTCCAGTCACTATGAACACTCAAAAGTCAGGGAGTGACTTTGCAATGATGTTGGTCAGCTCATTCCCCACCCTGAAATTCATCCCTTCTGCTCACATGGACTCATGCATCTTCAATTTCCTTAAGTGGTTCCTAACTCTAATTCTTTTACTGTGGGTAGAGCTTCAGTCACTAGGCTCAGGGACTTGGGAGTCCTGGGGGTAAATCTTGACAGTAAAAAACAAGACAAAAAAAGTCACTGGGTATTTTAACCTTTTCTAAGTCCTTGTCACTAGGTCCTCTGCCCTACTAAACAAGGAACCTGTATTTTTCTTAGTTTTCCTTTTCGCTGTGAATGTACCTATAGAAGTCCTTCTTGTTGACCTTCACATCCCTCACAAGTTTAAACTCCAGCTAAGCTTTGGCTTTTCTAATGTCCATCCCTGCATGTTCGGGCAATGTGTTTATATTATTTCCGTGTAGCTCATCCCGATTCCACGCTACTTTTACTTCCTATTTGAATTTGAGCTCAGTCAAGAGTTTCCTATTCAGCCACAGTGGCTTTGTGCCATACTTGCTTGATCTGCACATGAGAGTGGACTTACCTTGTGCTTCTCTCAGAGGCTATCTTAGGAGATCAGCCAGCTCTCCTGGTCTCCTTGGCCCTCCAGGCCAATCTGCTATGAGATCATGTGAAAAAGATCTCTGAATAAGCTGAAATCTGTTCTCCTGGAGTCCAGGGTCGCAATGCTGTTGCTGATCTTGGTCATCCCTCAGAACCTTTTAACTGCTGCAGCCCCATCATGCTGCAGTTCTCATCAACACCCTGACACCCAGCCTGTTCTTTATTCATTGATTTGCATAAATGGAACATAATCCTAAGGTTACTAGGCAGGAGTATAGAAAAAAGGGATCTGAAGTCAATAATTTGACAGTGTGGTTTTGCTGCAAAACTCCTGTTCTGGAATATACTGCTAGAAAACAATTTGGAAGTTGTAGAAAATCATTATTTTACTTTATTTGGCACTGTGTTCAGTTTCGGCCATCACATCTTCAGAAAGACACGGAGAAACTGAACAGAACCCAGAGAAGCAATGATAGCACAGATCAGAACAGATGACAAGAAGCAGTTGTCAAATTTGCAGAAAAACTCCTTTAGGCCAGCTGTTTGGAAGACTTTTCTGCAAGGATGGTGAAGCACTACAACAGGTTATCTTACAGACTCTAGAACTCCTTTCCTTATATTTCATGTGAAAAAGGCCTCTGTCTTAATTTTCCAGAAATTTTTCAACGGACACCCTCCCATCCCAGCCTCAGGTCTTTTATTCCTAAAAAACTGTTCCTAAAACATTCTATTCCTGAAAATGAAGATTTTGTTTCATTTTCAGTGTCTTTCTTGTTTGTTTGTTTGTTTGGTTTTTTTTTCTGCTGTGAATTTCAGCCAACTTTTTTTTTTTCCCCTCTCCTGCCAGAACGGTTATTTTGGTGCAAAAGAGCCACTTTAAGCATTCTTGAAATGGAACCAGAGACAGCCTGTCCTCCCTGCTCCATCACATGCCTCACTGATGGCATCACTTGAATAGCACTATAAACCAGCTCTGGGGTGCTAATGTGGTGAAGGCATGACCCTATTCCCTTCCTTTCCTGTTACTCAGGGGCAGTAAGGAACAAGTACTAGATTTTCTCCAGGATTATGATGGTCCCGGAGAAGCTCGTATGGAAGGTTCTTCGTGTCCTTCTACCCTGAGACACCTCTAACAGTGCAGAAACATTCAGGCTTTTAAAAAGCATCTATTAATCTACTTGTTTACATTAGTATTACCAACTAAAGGTCATCAAGTGGTGAATATTTCCAAAAAATACGGTAAAAAATGAAGGAGTGCAAAATGTGCTAATGTTTAAATAACAGACTTTTGGAAATTCTGTTGTTTCAGGACAAGTTTTATCATCGCTAATTTATCTTTTGAATTGGGCTACTTTCTTTATCTAGCAACTAAATCTGTGCCAACGTACAGATGAATTCCCCATGTCTTGGATCAAGCTCTCGCTTGTCCTCCTTTGATTTCCTGTGTGCGTATTATCAGAGTTGTTACCTAGCTGGCCAGCACACAGACATCTTGTAAACCTGTTTCCCCTAATGCTGAATGCATCGTTTTGTCTGTGTACACAAACTGTATCAGGCTGACACTGCTGCTTCTGCATTTCCAGGTTTACACTGCCTTTTTGATCAACCCTAGGAATATAAATGCCAGTATGCTTGTTCCTTTCCTTTGTGCAATTTGGTCAGGAGCTCAAAAATAGCTAAATCTTGTTGGTTCTAGGAATGCTTCTAAACAATTTATTATTATTCTTTTCTTCCTGTAGATTATAACACAAGTGAGCAAAAGCAAGCATGTAAGAAACATGAACTTTACGTGAGCTTCCGAGACTTAGGATGGCAGGTATGATTATAAATGTTGTTTCCTATCAATTCAAATCAGGACAATCTATTTTACACTCCCCGATTTTTTACAGTCTGTAATGGTAATGGTAATTGGTATTTCACTGATGAGAGACAAATTCTTTCGATGCATTTTGTAATGAATCCCTATCACTATTGCTTTAACTTTTTTTTTGGCTGCTGTTCTCTCAATGATTTTGAAAACAGTAATGGCTATAAGATCTGGATTCATTCACATGAAGATCAATCTGAACTAGTATTCAAGATATGAATACATCTGCACTAAATTAAACCAAAATCCCCACGGTGAGCGATGGAACTTTTGAAATTTGCACTTGAATTGTCCCTGGTTTGATGCAGGTCTACTGCAGGTCAGAGAGATTTCACTGGGGTAGGGTCCATAGGGAACTAGAACTTGGATCACAGATCAGTGATCTTTATAACATCATAGCTAAGTTTATATAATTTCCAGGAAAAATTCATCCTGCCATACCATAACAAAAGAAAAAAGGTACTTGTAGTAAAAGGCCATAAAGACAGGCAGGACTTTTTTCCAGAAAGCAAGGAGCTCTCTATAAAGAAAAAGGTGGCCATCAGCAACCTATGAGCTAGACATATTGCATATGTAGCTACGAACTCAGAGATGGCTGTCTGTGCATTCCATATTTCTCTGAACTATTTTAAAACATTTCTCCATGAGCAGAACAAGTCTACGAGGAGAAAGAGTGCGTTATCTCTTTAGTGACAGCTCATCCTTTACACATCTAGCTCAGATTCTCATATGGCCTCATTACTCTGCCTGACTTTTTGTAGCATGTTTATCCTCACAGCAGCCTGAAGAAGTAGGCAGGGACTGTTTTCCCAAGTCTGCAGAGCATAATCACCCTGTCCACAGCCACAGAGCAGGCTTGTAGTATTGACTTGAACTCAGTCTGCTGAACAAGTGAGCCGTTGTCTCTTTGTAGATCACAGATTTTTCCAGGTATCACCAGCTTTTTCGTTTTTTGAAACAGTAAATTCTGATATGCTCCAAGATGTGCAAGGCTCTCATATCAGTCATTCAAGGTGGCCATAGAGAAAAGAAAATATTTTTTTTTTTTTCCACAAAAAAATACTTGAAGAATTCAAAGTTTCAGTTGGGAAGACAAAGCTACACTGTACAATATTTGATCAGTGAAACTCAGGGTGAAACAAGATAAAAAGAAACAAAACCCAAGAAGCAGGTACTTGATCCTCTTCACCCTTCCCACAGCACCTCCATTACCTTTGCCTGGCAAAGGAGGAATTCAGCAAACTAAACACATAGCTTTCATTAACATTTTAAAATATTTTCCCTCTTGTGGTCTTTTCCCCGTGCTATGTTGCTAGAAATACTCAAAATGTATGATTCAATGACATGCCAGTGGGTAATCTCCAACAATGCTCAGTCTCGTGCAATACTACAATTAATGGTATTGAGTATGCTGAAGCAAGAGGGATGCATTTTAATTACTTTTCTTGCACCAAGAAGTGCTCAAGATTTTCAGCCTGGGAAGAAACATATTCTGTCAAACATTTTTGGACCTTTAATTCCCCTTACAGCCTCATTAGTTTGTGTTCAGTACAGATTTCTAAGTTTAATTTAATTTTCATCTGAGTTTTGCGTAAACAAAGCAAATACTTCTCTTTTTTTTTTTTTTGGCAAAAAAGGTAATTTAACACGCCACATTCTGAAGTTCATTTTTGTCCTTGGATAAGTCTTAGTTAGTTTGATATGGTTTTACATTCTCTGAGTGAGAGGGAAAAAAAAAATTGAGTGCATTTATTTGTTCTTGGTTTAGGATTGGATTATTGCACCGGAGGGCTATGCTGCGTTTTACTGCGATGGAGAGTGTTCTTTCCCCCTCAATGCCCACATGAATGCAACAAACCACGCCATTGTTCAGACTCTGGTATGCCTCTGCCTATGTTGTAGTTGCCTATTTTGCAGTTGTAAGCATCTTGGGACAGGGACTGTCTCTTCCTCTGTTTGCTACTCTTGGATTTTGATTATTTCCATGCACATGATAACCCATTTCAAAGATATGCTTTGATGATTACGCTGGAGAGAGGATGAACTATCCAGAGTGGCCTGTGTGGTAGGTTTCGCTTCCATTTCAAATGCAATAACACATGAGAAGACTGTGTCATATTACTGGAGAATTGTGCAGACAAGAACCAAAGGGGCCCCCGGGTCCCACTTCCAAGAGTTTTTTTGCAGCTTATTGAAGCTCCATGTTAACATCTACATGCTATACCTTCCAGAAACGTTGACACTTGGCCACTTTGTGGACCTCTGTTGTCAACTGTTGGCAGAGATACTTAAGCTGTAATTTAATGTGAAGCTTTGCAAGCAGATGCATTTGCATCTAAGAAATTGTGTTCAGTCATGCCTGGCTAACAAATGCAATTTATAAATAAGTGTCTTTGGATCTGTTGCTCTGCCTGGTATGTGTAAAAGGGGATTTGCAGCCAGCTTTCTGCTTCTGCTAGTTCTTATGTTAGTCCTGTGCATCAACTGGAGCAACCATAAAGATGATCTTAGTTGAAGCAGCTGGCTAGCCCTCCTCTACCCCAGCAGCAGTCAGCTATGGTTCAGAAAACACAGCACCTACAGAAATCAAGACCTCTAGATTATGCCTAAATGTAATGCTGGGAGTCCAATGCCTGGTCACCTGTGCCAGCTGAAGAACTCACTTTGAACAGCACCAGTATTAGCAGAATGATTAAGAAGCAGAGGAATGAGAGATAATACACGAGGAGGGCGTGGGAGTCCAAAATCAGAACAGGAAAGGGTTGCCATCCCTAATTAGTTTCTGGAAAGGTCAAGGCACTCAACTGCAATTAGAGAAACATGGGTTTAAGGCTCCCTCTGATTTAAACTAGTGATAGGAAAGTATTCTGACCACCAGACTATGCTGATGAGTCTGTCCATGGATGGTGATCTTTTTCTCTGATTTTGACATAAAAGATCTTCTCCTTCAGAAATGAGTGCAGCTATTACCCTCCTAGGAAAAAAAAAACGACTACAAAACAACCTCCCCACCCCCAAAAAAAGGGAAAAAATCCCAAACAGGCAAAGAAAGCTTGGTTTCTTTCTGATAGAAAACAAAATCTGCTTGTGAAAACTGCCAAGTATTTCTACATGAGAGTGACATTTTTAAAACCTCAGCACGTGCTGAGACCTTTTCCTTTCCATTCGACTTTTCATTTATGCACCTTCTACAAGTCCAGCCACCAAAGCAACGTTATTC
Source organism: Dromas ardeola (assembly GCA_013398915.1). Lineage (NCBI taxonomy): Eukaryota > Metazoa > Chordata > Aves > Charadriiformes > Dromadidae > Dromas > Dromas ardeola. The sequence goes on from VYZM01013573.1 coordinate 201,773, forward strand.
CTCTATACCAGAATTCAAGTCAGCAAGATTCACAAAAAGAAGGGAAAAAGTCAGAGGATGGAAATAAACAGAAGAATTGAGGTAAAGGGTTCAGGTGAAGGGGAACAGCAAATGCTAGTTGGCAAGGAATAAATTAATGCGCCTAGGAGACGATGAAGAACAGCACATATGCAGTCCTCAGCTGAAAAGAAATAGGTCAGCAAAGTAATAGTTTAGCATTATGCAAACATTGTCCAGAAAAGTTGCCAATATCAGTGAGATCCCCAGGTTACAGTTCCCTGTGCAATTATGGACTGTTAAGTAAGAAGTGGCCCTGTGCTACTTTCTTTTCTGTGTCTATCCTTTCCAAAAATGGTTAATTTCCCATTGTTTAGAAATTTGTGTAGTTTCGTCCTATTTTTTAAATTGGATACTTAAATTTTCCCTCCTTTTTATGGCTTTTTTGGAATTGTGTGTCTCCCTCTGCATGTACTGTACATGCATTCAGTTGTGCAGCCAAAAAATCATGAGGCTAATTAAATTTTAACTGCACATAAATTAGATGAGATAACAGTAGTTGAATGCTTTCTGGTTTAAATTATACAAAATTCAGATTTACACAAGGTGTGCACATGGGGATGGCTTGGGAAACAATTATTCATACACCCCACCCTAATCCAAATGTAATCATCTCCCAGCCATACTGATTACACCATTCTAAAAAAGCCCACTCTTTGGGTTGGGAAGTGATTGTTCCTTGGTACCCCTCCAAACTTCACTGACTCATTTTTTTTTTCTTTTGTAACAAGAATAGGAGAAATGCTGGGCCAGTACCTCTCTCTCTCTTCTTTTTCTGAGACTGAACTTCGGCAGACAGACGATACAGACTCATATAAATACAAGACAGACTGCATTTAATGAATTTTATAAGTTTTCTTCTCCTCTCTCACTTCCCACCACCCTCTATACAGGCGTTGGAGTAGAATTGACCTCACGGGCATGCAAGTCAGTGGATCAGCAGGTAGACTAGCCCTGACTTCCAGGCTCATCCTTGAAAAGGCTGTGAGCATCGCTGTCATGCAGGGCCATGGAGCTCCCAGCTGGGGTAGCAGGGGCTGGCAGGACCAGGAGTTACGGCAGGGCAAACATCTGCCTAGACGAGGCACAATCATTCTTTTCTCCAGCACTTTGCTATTCATTTGTTAAACTGTTTTTAAATGTGTGTCTAAACCCTTACTAAATTGCTACTTCAGGATTTATTATTGCTCATTTCAAAAGACCTTCTCATGGTAACAGTTATGTAAAAATCGTTTCCTGATAGACTCTTCTCTGTTGTCTGGCAAAGGCTCTGGGCTTATATCACTGCAAGACAGATGGCTCTAACAGATTTACAGAGACTTAACATACAAATGAAACCTATTACTGCTGAAGACTTCATCCATGCCTTAATAATCTCTTGCCCTCTCTATTACAACTCCCTCTTTTCTGGCCTCCCCAGTTTCCAAGTCTTCAGCATATGTAGAATATTACATCCAACCTTCTTTCAAGTACAAAGAACTTGTATTTCCCCCATTTTCAGATATTTCCACTAGATCTCGTTGGTTCTGGGACGCTGTTCAAACTTCTTTTCCTCCTCTTTAACCTTTCATTGATATATTTCAGCCTAGTGTACATAATGCCTTCTCTGCCTCAGCCCTTTCCCCAGACCTTCTTTCCAGCTGGCACCCACCTTATGAATTGATTTTGACTTCAGTGGAAGTAGAATTGGGCCCACGGATACCTAGATAAGACCTTAAAATACACTCATGCTGTCTGAGAACCCACATCTTGCCGTTTCGTGGGCTGAAAACAGTTTCAGTGTGAGCCTTTGCCTGCACAGCCCTTGCTGCCAGCAGCAGACTTTCCTCCACGCTGAGACCCTGCCTCAGGAAAGCATTTTTGCACACACTGGGGTCCCGGTGAGACCCGGGACTTGAGCCTGTGCTTCACGTTAAGCACCGTCCTCAGCAGAGATGGTACTGACAGTATGTTTAAGTGCTTTCCTGAGCAGCCGCCTAACTCCAACTCTTTTCTAAATTTCATCTGAAGACCAACTTTCTGTCTTGGCCGCTCCTCCTCATTTATCTCTCCATCTGCTATTCTTGTATAACTCTGCCCGGGCGATTGAAATCAGAGCAACGTTCTGGAGGTAAGCTGTGCTTTAAAGTTGCTAACCGAGGGAAATCTGTGACCACAGCACTCTCTGAATTGCAAAGACATATTTTGCAGTGACGCTTTCCTTGTACCTCTCTGTTTGATATATGAGCTATGTATTTATCTGTCTTTCAGGTTCACTTGATGTTCCCTGATCATGTACCAAAGCCATGCTGTGCACCAACAAAACTGAATGCAATCTCCGTGCTCTACTTTGATGACAGTTCCAATGTTATTTTAAAAAAATACAGGAATATGGTGGTGCGTTCATGTGGCTGCCACTAGAATAAAAAAAAGTAATCTAAAGCAGAGGGTTTTATTCAGGATTGTAATAAAGTCAAGATATGAGCCTTGCTGATGAAAAGGCAGTCCTAAATTTATTCCATTTCATGTCATCTCTCATTTAAATGTACAGTATAATGTATATAGTAGCTTTTATTTATTTAAAAGTATATAGTTTCTTTTGTATGAGCAAAATTTCAGAACCATTTATTTTATGGGTCACCTCACTACGCAGTAGAACTTCACAGACTAATTTTTCAATTGACCATACTGGAATCTAATTCATTCCATTTCAATATTTTAAAGTAAAGCCTTTGTATAGATATTTTTTTTAAAAGCTAGAAACTCCAGAACTTCTGTAACTGCTTCGTATTGTTAAAGGAACTAAAATACATTTGGTCATATTGTGCCAATGAAAACTGTGGCGGGGTATTTATTTAGAAAAAGGCACAGAAAAAAAAAAACCAAACAAAACTGCTTGGCAAAACATATTTTTTCTTTTAGAAGTTCTGCTCCATTAGAAAAAGTGAAATGTTGAACATTGCTTAAGTAAATAAATAGTAGATAGACAATAGAAGTGAAAAGATTGCACATAATTGTTAGAACTATTTTCTTTAACAAGACGAGTGTAACTGGAGGAGTATGTTGCTTCTTGGCTTGTGGGCTGCAGAGTTTGCAAAAGGCTCAAAGCTTCAGGAATTCTGTGGAGACAGACTCTTGCCTATATCTATGACTTTCCAAGTTAACACTAAAAATTGAACTACAACATTCTTACCTCAAATCGTATCAGTCTATTATCTATTACACTGCTCCAGCAAGTATTTTTGTAGTAACAGCATAAGGTAAAAATCAAGCAAGAAAAACACACAAGCCTTCCCATTATATATACAAGTTACTACATACACAAAATATACAGAAGACAGGGTACAGAAGGGCTTTGCTTTATTTAGGTTCCCACATTTGGATGTGTTTTCTGAGTGTGCGAGGAAGGCACAGGGGTTACAGAAGTTGCCACTTGTTTAATTGAAAATCTTGTCCCTGAAAGTGGCTGTTTTCAGGCAAAGATGAAAAACACTTCTCATAATGAACCATTGGGTAATTTTCAGCCTACTTTTGGTGCCATCTGCTTTTCTATCAGATGGAGAATGGTTTAAATCAGACTTAAGATGGGTTATCTTTCCTTTTTTTAGCATTCACTATGGTAATTACGAAAATTCTTAAAACCATATAAGTAATTTTTAATCTCCCTAAATTTTTGACCTCAAATGAAATTCTGTGGTTGTGAATTGCACAACTAATTGCAGATTATCATTCCCACCACCACTACCCATATGCTTACTTTGAATTAACCACATTTAATGTCTTTGGACAACCTTTGTTTTAGTGTTATGAAAATGGGAAAATAGAAACTGTTTTCTCTTTATTACACGGCTAATTATAATATATGCTTTTATCATGAATTGCCTTGATTAAAAATTCTTCATTTAAACAGTTCTCAGAGAGTTGTTAAAAAATGAATAGGACATATCAGTTTCTCCTTAGACGATCTGTTCATGTAAGCTCTTACTTCTCTGGTTATTTAAAACATATTTCAGAAAACTCAGAATATTACAGACTGATAAAATCAGTGTGTGCGTGTGACTGTGTGTATGCATGTGAATGTGCAAATGTCTTTTTTGCGGAAACTAATTTATTTTATCTTGCTACTGGAGTAATACATAAATCCTTTTTATGCATATACTCAGTAGTTTTGAAAAATTAACAATTCTAATTTCAGTCTTGGGAGCTCCTTCCCCTTAATACAATGGTTCCATTTTACACGTCCATCTCTATTTTATACTGACATTACCTACATATCTATGTTTAGTTGCAGTTCATGCACAAGGGCGTATAGCAAAATATAACATCTCCAATTGAATTACCATTTTGGAACAGTTAAATTCCTGGGTTGTCTTCAAAAAAATTTACTGGTTTCTGTATAAATTGGGTAGGTAGATACGCTTTTTTGAACTCAATTTATTCTAAATGGAATTTGATGGAAACTAAATTTTGGGTACATTAAGTAATATATTTTTAAATAATGGTGTACCATTTTGAGAATAAGAAACTGAAGATTATTGTTATATTATTCTTTAAAATATGCTGTTGGAATATATTTCTATATTTTGAGACATAATAAACCTGTAATAATGTTTTGTTCTACTGTGATTTTGCTTCTGAGACACATGACAGAATGACACTGACTTCATACACGCTTTTAAAGGTAAAAGCAAGAGATCACCAATAATTATGGACAGATTTTGTTGTTGTTCATTTTTTACTACAGACATTTTGCAAAATTACTTTTGTTTTGTTACTTCTTAAACTGCAGCTGGTGAACCACCTATACTATTGATAAAAATCGTGCCTTCAAATCATACATCCAAACGCTAATACTCTACTCAAAATATACTAGAAAGGAGAAATAGTTTTTAAAATTCTCCATAAATCCCTAACAGGCCATTCATCTGTTTGAAAGGAAGTATAGTGACACACCTTCTGCATGCTCTGGATAAGTGTATATATGTTTTTATGTAAACTTGTTCAGGTAAGCACTTCTCCAGTAGCACCCAATACAGGATTTTTTGGTTTTTTGCTTGGTCCTATCATACCTGTTATTTTACATGTATTTATACATAATATATACACAAATTAATATAATCAATACAATATAATACAATATAATACAATTCAATATAACATAACATAACATAACATAACATAACATAACATAACATAACATAACATAACATAACAATATTAAATATATACCATATCTATAGCTATATCTATTTCTATAGTTAGGACGACCATTCCATTACCATTTAGGAAATGAGCTTTCTTCTTTTTGAAGTTGTTTAAGCTTTCTGCATCCTTAACAACTGGAAAGAGTCTAAAGGACTGAAAACCAGAAAAACAGAAGAAGCTCTGTACAGCTCTGTAATGCTACTTTATGGGTCAGAGCTTCTTAGTCTTTCACTTACTCATAATGTTAATACCATTGCTACACATTCTGGGCCAAAATCAAATGTTTACAGGATGTTACTAGTGACCACTTCTGTGGCTTAGAAGTACTCAGCTGGTGGAAGTCAGAGTTGAGAGGTGAATATTATTGCAGCAGTGGTTTCCTTTCCCTTTAGAAGTGCGTTGTTCTCCAAGTGTGATTTTGGTGTCCAAGACAAGATGAGTTCTGACTGACCGAGATGTGGAGCATTTATAAGATCTCTGATGTGCTAAGCTGCGAACCCATATAACAGTCTTCCTTCGGTTAGACCACTTGATGGGCATCTCTTCGTTATCTGGATGTCCATTTCCACAAAGCATTAAAAGGGTCAAATTTTTCTGATTTGGGCCAAATGTTTCAAATTCATTAATTAGGGAGTAGGGGTGGGAGATGTTTGCTGATAGTCAAAACCATACCTGTTTGGATTGCATTAGCCTTTTTTTTTTGATACAAAATCAAGGTAAAAATTAAATTCATATAAGGGTGTCTGGTAGATGACAACATAGCAATACAAAACTCAGTACAAAACTCAGCTAGAGAGATCTCGGACAGACATTGGCGTGGATGCCTTCAAACAAAAAGGATGACCGTTCCTTGTCCTGTTGTGTATCTGTCTGAAGGGCTGTTTGCCCTGACTGACATGTCCTTTGCAACCCCATGACTCTGGCGACTGTAGACAATGACAATCCCTGACACCCTTAAAACTACATTGTTGATAAAATTTTACTGGGATGTTTAATTGGGATGTGAAACTTTCAGAAACCTTTTGTTATCGTGATGGGATGTCAGACACTTCATTTTGGAACATAATTTTCTCTACCCTTTACTTGGAAAAGGCTGGCTTGCTGACTGCGTATTTCTGGGTTTTTTGTCAGCTCCTCTTTTGAAACAGTTTCATTGTAAATTGACTTTGATTCAAAGATGGTTAAAAAAAATGGTTTAAGCTTGTACTTATAGGATTCTGAATTGTTTCAGCAATAACCAAAGGATTCTAATAACCAGGGCTTTAAAATGATGTTCTTTGCAATGTCTACCGACTTTCCTCCTCACACATTCAGCTGCGCATAGGGAGAATCTGACATGTGGTGCCTGAATGACGAACAAGCCACATGTGAATAATACAGCATTATCTTTTACTATCTCATCTGCAGTCACAGAACTTGCAAACTGTGATTTACAATGTGTTACTGAATTCTTACTCACATGGCTTGAGCAAGAGCTTGATTAAAAACAAAAGAAAACTAAACTAAAAATCCAACAAAAAACAGCGAGAGGAGGTTTCCTTGCCATCTTAATTCAAATAAATCAGCACCAAACGTGGTACATGAGGGATCGGGAATCTCATGTGAATTAAATGGGCCTTTTGTATTCTGTTTTCCATATTTACAACACATGACACAGACACTTCTCCTGACTGCTATATTTCCAACTAAATACTTTCTGTTCTGTTCCTGCACTTTTTTGCTTCCAGATGGGCACCATCAATTATTATTATTAATATGAATGAAGATATTTTCATTGCTTTAGCAGATGTTAATGCTTTACAAAAGAAGTATGTGTCATTAGTATGGCTACTTTACAGGTACAGAAAAGTGGTGAGACTTGCCTAAGAGAAGAGGAGATGAGAAGCAGCGTAGGGGAGACAACCAGATCTCCAGTGTCCCAGTGCTCTAACCCCTATCCCACACTCTTGGTGGAGTGATGCATACGCTTGACATTCCTGTCCCTGAAGCTCATAACTTTAATGGACGATAAGCAATCTTAGGGGTTATCTGGACCTGTACTTTGCATTTACCAAGTACTTTTCTAGTTTCATGATTGTTTGTGGAAATCTGGGCAATGAGTGATGGAATCGAGGCATGCAGACCACACCTTTCCTACGTGGGGGTGGTTATATTTTAATGCTACTTCTATGGAACCAAGCAAGATCTCCTTGAAGCAGATCTTGGAGCACCTTTTCATCAGACTCATAAATCTGCACCAGTAGAGTTGAAGGCAGTGACGCATCCCTCCCTTTTCTTCTTTACATTTTCCTCCCACTCAGTGGGGAGTTCAGCAATGCGTTAAGACTGAGACTGTGTTAATATCTGTGTAGCGGGGGATCTCAGGGCAGATGTTGGCTGGAGATGTAAGAGCAGCATATTTTCTAGGGAACAACTCTCAGACAATAATATTAAAGCAGAGATGTGGGAGCAGGATCTCCTCTTTATAACTTGTCCTGGTCTCTTCTGAGTCTCCAACTGACTTGTGAGCAGAAACGTTTGTAAAAATGAGAATGCTCTGTAATTAAATTGTGAGAAGAAAACTTGGAGGGGGGCTCTTTCTGGCATCTCTGCCCCTCACAAGTCCTTCCACAAAGGAGAAAACCAGTCTCAAACCTGGAGCTACTCAACTGCACAGAGATCAAACGTTGGACAAGATGTGGTGGAGAAACATGGCACGTACATCAAACTCCCTAAACTGATCTAATTGGAAAACAAAGATTTTCGTGACTGATTACCCTCTTGGTTGCTGAGCTGTCTCATATTAACTTTGCCACAAGAAAGTGTGTTCCTTTTTATTTGGACTAATTATACATCCACCACTGGGATTCCTTTTCAAAATTAGTATTTCTCCCTTAACCTCTGGAACGGCTCTTTTCAGTCTTCTCTGCATGTTATCTGTTTTATTATTCAAGACTAACAGCTCACACAGGGAATGCTCTTTCCTAGACTGTGCTGGAGGGGTGGAACAAAGACAAGACCTGCCAAGTCAGTTACTTGTTTAATTGGGATGTGAATCTTTGAGAAAACTTTTTGCTCACTTTTTCTTTCTTTTTCACACGCATTTGGGATTTTTCTTGGTTTGCTATCATGGTATGAATTCTTGTGGTTGAAGATATGTAGGTAAGTGCATAGAGTTCTACAAAACCTTCCTGTAAAAAGTATTTGTGCATTTAGCGAAAAACAAAACATCGTAATTGGCTTCCTCTTTGAAAATGGAATTGACATAGCTAGTAAAAAACTTGGACTCCCATTAAGGAGACAATTTTTAGCCAACTATTGAGCCCCCTTACATTTCATGTTTTGAAATCTATTCATTTAGTCAAAATTAGAGTTGCTAATTAGCAGGACCTACATTGCTGACCTCAGGACATATATCCAAGGACCAGGTTTTCAGTCTCAGATATATTGGTGTAAATACAAAATCTATCAAAATTAACAGTGCCCTTGAAATACTCGTAAATATATTTCTGATTCTTTCTGTTTATCCATATTGGACAGTGAGGTAACGAGAACATTGTTCATGCTAGAATACAGTTAACTGCTTAATTTTCAATTTCCTTATTCTTATAACCAAGCCCTTATCCTTTTACTCTTTCCTCTCACCCACCTACAACAAAAAAATGTCTGAAGGTCCTGACTTAAAATTCTGATGAAAGAGTTTCACATTTCAGAACTGAACTGATCGTGGAAATTCCCAAACTTCGACTAGAAGTTTTAAAAGAAGATCATGAAAACGTTTTTTTAAAAGTTTTTAAAAAGATCATTGCTGATCTGCAGAGCCCACACCAGTGTCGTGGAAGTGGCCACCGGGGCAGGGGAGCCCAGGCAGTGTTGGTACCTCGCAGAAGCCCCATCTGCCTGGCAGGGGCTGTGGCCGCGGGGTGCCGACGAACCGTGACGAGGAGCCAGCAGCCCTGGGGACTGCGAGTTCCCACATGTGTGGAAAGGAGCCTGGAAGCTGCAGGGTTCCCTTCTCTGACACAATCCAGACACAAGGGCTGTCCAGGAGCTCTGCATCTTAGTAACCAAGGCAGGGATACAGGAGAGGTGTCTCACAGAACGGTGCACGGTAGAGCCTGCTGAAAATGCCTGCATTTAATTAGAAAAGTGATTAAAGATATGGCTCTATTTCAACAACAGAAAAGTAGTCACTATGAAATTCCCACACTGGCTAAAATTTCTCATGACATTTCTGAGCGAAGCTTCACTGACATTTTCACAGAGGTTTGCTCATTTGTGGCAGGAAAGAATTTGACCCCTCTCTTCAATCATGTTACACCCCATTTCCACTGACTGTCTCTAAGTCTTTTACCATTCTCTTAGTTTTTCCCATGATGTAAATACACACTGCAGTAGAAGCAGTAGTGTTCCTCCAGATTTACTCTAGAATAAACTAAGTAGCACTGCAAAATGCTTCCTACAATGTTTTCCTCTCACTCCTCTGAGTCTTTCCCCTTAACTGACCTCTGATGTTGAAAAAGCTGTAAGAAATGAACCAAATAACAATTGTCAAGGCAGGAATCAGGTGACACGCATGTATTTACATTTTGTTTAATTAGGTAACTAAATGTAATACACAGCTATTATATCCCTCTCCTTACAGTCATTAGTTACAAGGCAGTGCCCTGACTCCAAGCACTATGGCCCATCAGCCTTCCAGAAGAGTGGTCTGCTTGAGCGTTCAAGCAATGTCAGGCTAATCAAGCTGTTTCAGCTCACAAATAGGATTTTTACAATTTTTTTTAACAGATTGCTGAACTAGAAGTTTACTCAATCATAGAATCATAGAATC
>VYZM01013575.1:6790-17090 GCA_013398915.1 Dromas ardeola
AAAAAAAATCTCAGAACACTTCATTTATGGTTCCCAAGACAGCTCATGCAAAAAGAGCATCAGGGTTCTCAACTTGCCAAAAAAGTCTTCCAGCACGCTCAGAAACAGGAATTCAGGCTCCTGTTAAAAACATTGGTCCATCTGAATTTTACACAGCTCCTCGGTTTCACAGTACACAACCTATAGTTAAGCAGTGGAACACTTTACTACAAGATGCTGTCTATGCTAAAAGTTTACAGAAGTTCAAGGGAAGATCAGACAAATCAACAGAAGAAATTCAGAGGCTTTTAAATCTGCCTGAAGCAGTTCTCAAACCCCAAATTCTTGGAAGAAAGTTTGGGCAAAGTATCCCTAAAATAATATTGCAATATTTTTCCCTAGGCATTTGCTCTTCACTGGATAAAACAAGGTCCTATGCTATAAGACCTCACACCTTATCTAGAGTAATTAATAATTCCTGTGTCAGCACCAAGACAGATATATAATGTAGAAACTCCTGTGCACCCTGTGTCATTTCCATCCACAAGCAGGCGATGCAGCCTGGAAGATGCTTTGGGATTCAGGTCTTGCAACTGACTGGTTGGACCAACCTGCTTTATCAGCCTACAAGAATCAGGCTGGACAGTTATCTGCTGGTGATTATGGAAAGATCATGGAATGTCTAGGTTGCTTTCCCAACTGTATCCCAACAGCTACGTGCTTTACAAGACAAGCCAGTTCATTTTTTTTATGTCTAACTTTCTCCACTGGGGTAAACTTTCACCTTATTTTAAAGCAGTTGTGCATTAAAATAGAAAAAAGTTGCAATCATAGCACATCATCTTTTTTCTGTAGTTATGAAAGCGGATGGATGTCTTTTCTCCCTGTGTTATTCTGGATTCTTCTTTAGCAGCTCTGAAAATTTAAAGCCATCTGGTAGCAGCTGTGTCTTGACTGCACACCTGTGCTTGAGCTGAAGTGGGGAAAAGTTCAATAAGGATTATACTGTAGGTGCCAGAACGTCTCATTCGTTCCAGAAATATCGCACAGTTTTAATATTACACCCCACTTACCTCTTAACTGGTTTGTGCTTTACTAACATACAGATTAGAAGGACAAAGCAATTTCTGGAGAGCACAAAGCCCTTGCTGCTAGGCGCATAGCAAAAGTTTCCACTAATCTCTGTTGATCCTGGACGTGCACTTGCAAAGCTATATTGATTCGGAACAAAAATAGGCCTTTGGCTGGGCACTGTGGCTTTCCATAGATATCTACTTATCAGCAAGCCAAAGCAAACTGTACTAACAGTGAAAAAACACCATTCTGAGCAACTAGACAATACCAAGCTTGGTAATGTCTGCAGCTGCAGGGACCATACAGTCAAGTGCAATTAGGGAGTACTCTTGGGATATGATCTCTGATTACTTCTTTATCTAACCCTTCCTTTAAATTCAAGAAAATAAGAAAGCTGTGTATGCAGGACACACACAAGAGAACCTCTCAACCTGCAGAAGTTCAGAACAGGACAAGCTAAATAGGTCACTAATCGTTCTTTTTTTATAGCATGGCACCACTTCACTGCCGCCTATTCACTCACTTTAGTCGTCCTTGCAAGGACATGCATTCCTGTAAGTACTCTCCAGAGTTAAGCAGTCTAAAATACGGGATCCCCCTCATACATTAATCTTATTACACTAGGGCTGCTTGCCATAATCAAGCACTGGCTTTATGCCATTGACTGTATCTTAAATCCTTCCCCAAAGCAGCTCTCATCTTGTTCCCACCTCTTCTTTATCAATGCAATGCCCTGCAGTTTCTCCCCCAACTCAGTGCTCAGTCAATGCCCTAGCATGGTTCTAAGAATGCTATGTTGTTAAAGGTATTATCATTTGAATTAAAAATAAACCCCAAACTATCTGCAGATAATTATTACTAACTCCACGACACTCTGCTCCATCCATCTTTTCATCTCCACCAATCATCAGTAAGGCTTTGAAATAAGCAGCATTCTCTCAAATAGCAAAATGCAGAAGCTGAGCAAAACCCCAGGCATTTTTTTCAAGGAGTAGGACTGTAAATGTAAAACCTTGCAACACTTCACATTAGGTAGCTATTTTCCCTTTTATGGTATCTTTGATTCTTGTAGTTAATAATTGTGTAGGTTTCGTGAGTGTTCAAACAGCTGGCACAAAGTGCCGTGGGATTTTTCAGCATTAAACAATCTGCATGAGACACAATTTCCTTCTAAACCCCTCATCTCTCTATTAATCCATCAAAATGAAGCAATGCAATATCTAATCTAAGTTTAGCTGCTCTCAAAATCCTTCTCTATAAGACATTAGTCATACTTAGATGCCCCCTCTCTTTAAAATCCATGGGCACTTCCATTCTAGCTGGTGGTGATCTGCAAGAGTAAAGTAAGAAGTATTCCCTGACAGGAACATAATCTCTTTAATAGACTGTGGTTTTCCAGAGATTGAAAAAAGCAACTCTTTTTCTTCCAAAAAAACAACAAGTTTCAGTATGTACAGCAGCTTTTAACAGAATGTTATGCAATCCAAAATTCACCATTTCCTTTTTCCCCATGAAAACCTTTCAGCCCAGCAATTTAATTAAGAAAGAGAAAGGAAGGAGGTTAGGTATTTCACATCATGAAATTTAAACTAAGCAAGAGTCTTGGGTTTGGGCAAAGATGAAGACAAGAAAGAAAAGTAGGCTCTTCCTTGAATGCATCATATGAACTTCCAAGAAAATCAAATGGGTCTCCATTCCCTATAAACAGGAATATTCTACTCTCTCATCCTGAAACGAATAGCGCAAGGTTATAAATGCTCCTTATTATATACAGGCCAAAACCCAATGTCTTAGCCCCTCCACAAAAGAAGACTGGTTAAAGTCCAAAACCAGACTTGCAAGCTGACTGTGTTTAAATGCCCAGCTTTACATGCAACATCACTGAGCTCGGGGGGTTAGAGGGGCTGGAGGAGGCGGATTTTTCAGTGTCAGCAAGGTCATTGCTATGTAGAGCTCTGAATCTCAGACTTCTATTGTTCCACATACCTAACTTTTAGCAAACCAGTCATTTGCACAAGAAAATTTGCCAGAGCTGAGTTTCCATTCTCCACTGAAAACTACACCTGAGAGCAAAAGAGGAAAAACCAGCCAAACAAAAGGTGTACTTGGGCAACTTTCTTCGGGGTGTGCTGAGCTGGGATATGAATTAACCCAACCACCCACTACAATTAAGGTTTCTTCAGAGCTGGCTGCTATGAAGGAAAGGAGTTTTCATACACCTTTGGTCTAGCTCTGATGAGATTTTGCCCACGCACACCCCAATCAATTACATATTCACTTACAAAACAGTTTGGCTTGTAACATATCACAAAACCCTGCCACAGAGGGCTACTTTATCATCATCCCTGGCCTGACTGGAACCGAAAGTGGAGACTACAAAAACAGGCATTCACGGTACACTTGGCATTCAGTTAGTGCATCTCCTTCACGGCACACTTCTTCCCCAAAAGACTTTCTCAGAATGACCTTATGATACAGCTCAAAGACTACATTTAATAAACTTTTACTGGTAAGTCCTTCTCCAGCATCAATATCTCCTCTGCCACACTCCACTGAAAAAAGGTGTCTTTGTCAACCTCCATGCCACAGTCTTCATTAGACCTAACTCTATTACTTCTTAGCTATGCAGCGAGTGCCTCGTAATAGGGCATAGCCCTGAATACAGTCTCATATTTAGGTTGAAAGTTAAAAAATTAAATCCTTTTGACTTAAGTTAATAGCCAAACTGGTCGAGCAGCTCTCCAAAGCCCTCATTCGTTCAGCTTTTCCTTCATTTCCCTTCTTACAATGAGAATGTCTGTTCATGAGAATGAACCTTGGTTCAACCTTGATTTTTGTAACTTTCAGTAACTTGCTCCAAAAGAATTGTTAGCGGAAAACGGTATCCATAGAATCATAGGGTTGGAAGGGACCTCTGGAGATCATCTAGTCCAACCCCCCTGCCAGAGCAGGGCCACCTTAGAGCAGGTTGCACAGGAAGACGTCCAGGTGGGTTTTGAATGTCTCCAGAGATGGAGACTCCACCACCTCTCTGGGCAGCCTGTTCCAGTGCTCTGCCACCCTCAGAGTAAAGAAGTTCCTCCTCGTGTTTAGGTACTTCTTGAAAGTTATGCAATGCCACAAGTGATTCAAACAGATGAGGAATTCTGTCTATTCGCTGGGGACAGGATGTTAAACAAATCATAACTATCTGTGATATATTCATCACCACAGAACATCCATCAATTTAAAGTATGTAAGATCTTCTACAGCAGAAGTTTAAACCAAAATTACTTCATATGCATTATTTCATTCTATTCGGATTAATTTTGATGATGATCTGAAAGGTCCCTTCCAACCTAGGCAATTCTATGATTCTATGCTCCATCATGATATCTGAGTATGAATTCCCATACCACCACCGATAAAGGCCGCACTACTTTCAGTGCAGTAACTGGGTTGTGGTAGCACTTCAGAACTGAGTCTAGAATTGTGCCCCTGCTGTGCTAGCTCTTGCAGAATGGAACGAAAGACAGATTTGTGCCAAATAAATTATCATCCAAGTGCTTTAATTCCTATTTTATATTTGTGAAAAGTGATTCATGTGTAATTACTCAGTAAGTTAATACAAAGTGGGACTCGGCCAAGCTACAGTGCTTAATTCACTAGTGCTTATAAGATACTTTGAGATCCTGTAATAGGAAATTTCTAAGAAGGACAAGAGATTAAAGTAAAAGCTTTAAGACTGTCAAAACGCAACAGTTGCCATTTGCTTCCACACAGATCTACTTGGGAAACAGTTCCAGAGCCAGTACTTTAATGGCTTACATACTGTATATTTTTTTCAAAAGCCATTAGGGCCTTTGAAATCCCACACTGGTTATTTGGCGTGACTGGAGAACTTCTATGCCAGAAAAACATTCTGCTCGCCAGGATGAGGTAGGGGAGGCTCCTCTTTAATTGGGCTAGTGACCAGTTCTCTTAAGGAAGGGCTTTTAGTTCGTTATTCAAAACCATTTCCTTGAGGATAAGGAGAAAATTTAGCACGTGAGCAGGCCAGTCAAAAAGCAAAGACACAGAAACATGCAATGTCAGATCAGAGGGAAACTTTCAATCTGGGTTTCAGAGACCACTTATTGAACAGATGTGGGGAAAGCAGTATTGGATTTTTTATTAAAAAAAAACAAAACAAAAACAAATTGTGTTAAAAAGAGGTAAAAAATACATTCAAGTGATGTCAAAGGTACTTACAGATTTTTCTTCCATTTGAATTTCCTTTCAAAAAGAATGCTGCTAACTTCATTGTACAGAAAGAAAAGGTTGTGCCTGTATTTATAAAGTTGTTTACAAGATTCTGCTTTAAATGCACACCTTCACTCCCAAATCCAACACCACCTACAGCAGTGTTAATTAAAGTTCAAAGTTCACTGAAATCAGTATCGTCATAGTGACATCACATCCTGATAAAGATCAAAACTGACATCTGATTATTTAACTCCAGCTACTTATTTGTACCATTAAATCATATTTAGTCATTCACTTTCCAAAAAAAAAAAAAACCAACCAAAAAAAGAAGTTAAGCAGTGTATACAAATTTAAACAGCTTCTAAACTCACATCAACCTGTGATGTGTTCAAAGTTAAAAAAAAAAATCTGTTCCTTTTTTTATTTTCCCAATTCAGTAGGTTTTTTTAACCGAACTCATGGACAGAACTAAAACACTGAGAGAAGTTGCAAAACTTGGAAGTCCAGATTATACTGAAGAATCAAGAGATTCCTCTAGTTTGGATTAGCTCCCAGACTCCTAGATGTTCATTTTAATTGAAGCATGATGGTTTTATTCTTTTTACTCACGCTACTTTTGTATTGGGATACACTACATGTATCCCAATCTCTTAATATTCAAACAACGTTATGAGCTAAAGAATTAGATCCTTTAAGTCCAACGTGTCGTGACTTTTGACTTTTCATATATATATTACATATTCTCCTTGCAACTGAAGTCCAGGATTTCACAGTAATTCACTCGATTCACGTAAAGTTTAGCAAAATATGATTTCATCTTTCTATTCCATGCCATTTCTCAGCCTTCGAGTCAGCAGAAGGCGGCTCATTCACCATCGATTCATTATCTTCAGAACTTGCAATAAGCTTTTCTAAGTAAGCCCTTTGAGAACACGCATAACAGAGTGAGCTGCAGAAATGCAGAGGCTGCAGTAAACGTGTTGATTAATGAAGCACTAGATGGCACCCTCGCATTCAGCTCTTAAGAGGTTTTTACAGCCCTTCTCACTCAAATTTGAAAACAATACAGGTACCTGAATTTTATTCAGGTCAAGAATGAGGATTTTTAATTCTTTACATAGGAATGTGTCCTAGGAAATAACACCTAATATAGTAGTGCCAGATTACAAATAAAAAAGTCAAATCGCTATTCTATTCTACATAAGAAAATATTAGTTTTTCTAAGTAAGAACATTCTAGAAATGAGTAAGCAATTCCATTATTGCAAGCAGTTTAAAAGCAGCCTTTAGATCAGAGAAAAATATTATGTTCACATGTTTCTTTTCTTTTTGCCAGTAAACAGTCAAGAAAAAGTTGTAATTAATTTCTGAAAATCCACCTGAGTGCCTCTGTAAATGCTGGACAAGTCAACAGAGTTGATGGTATGCAAAGATTTAGTTCTCCTGAAACAACAGGGTCTTTGTGTGTTTTGCCAAACAAGCTGGCACGCGCCTATTTCCAGTGCTATTAGGATGCAAGGAGGCACTGTTATCTCTAGACAGCACACTGATAAGAAAATTCAGGCTTTGAGCAATTAAATGATATGGTCAAAACCACAGAGGAAATCTGTGTCAGAGCAAGGAAATGAAGCCATTCCAGGTCAGTGACTTACCCAGGAGGCTGTATCTCCCTCTTGCTTCCAGCAAGTCTTAGGACTTGCTTAAAGTGCATGTCAAACGGGTAGCAGGCAAATTCCATTCAGAACTCATACGGAGCATCAAGGGATTTGAAATAAGGTAGCTGGCCTGTAGGTGGATCACGGCATCCTTTTTCAGAACTCTCTCATACAACCAATATTCTCCTTTTCTGAAGCAAGGACAAAACAGAATGTTCTATCTTGTCTCTGAATTATTGTCATGAAACTTTATTATGGCAGAGAAAGAGCAATACCAAGAAGATGAGCACAGAACTGTAGTTACATTCTAGATCCCTGAAAAAAATAAAGGATCATGGCAGAGAGACAACAAAGAAAGCTACTTTATGGTGGTATTATGGAAAACAAGACGAGTAGATAAAGAAAGGCTTAGAAAGCAGAGAAACTGTAAGAAAAAAAACCTATACAAACAACAACGAATGTGCTACAGTATTATTTAAAATATTAAAAAGCAGAGAGAGCTAGGCCTTGCTAAAGTTTAAATTAGACGACTGAAATTGATTTTACAAAAACCACTGAACTTACACCAGGGTACATGAGGTCAGAATTGGACCCAAAGAACCTAATCTCTCACCATATCAACAAGTTAGCAGGTGGTCAAGACAGCCCAGCTGGAGAATGGGCTCAAATTTTCAGTGAGCTAATACACACTAATCTTTCACTCCTGCAGACCTGCATTCAAAACTTAAGATCATGAACTAAAATTAGTCTGCTGGTTTCGTTCTAGTCCCCATTTGTGCAGGGCACAAAACCACCATAAGAAGTGTCATGACTGGCAATCTCTCTAAGACAGGCCCAGTTCTGGAATAGCAGGAAATGTTGTAAGTTAGGACTGAAGCACACTGGCACAGCTGCGTATGGAATTTTATACTCTCTGCCCACATTATGCTTGCCAAAGCCAAATGTTTTTTCTCCTTGACTTCTGCAAGTGCCACATTCATGCTGAAAAAATAAAAAGAGAGAAAGGAAAGAAAAGAAAATACAGAATGAATCATTGCAGTCATTGGAACCAACACTGTACTGCTTCCCACTCTGTACATCTGCAGTAAAGGCAGTCATATTGCCTAGGGTATAAATTTGCAAAGAGTTTATTTAGAGTATCTAGTTTTGTGTTTAGTTATTTTGTTGTTTGGGGTTGGTTTTTTTCTTTAACATAGTACGTAGCTTCTTTTTGTCCCATAATAATGGTGCACATTGCTAAACTGGGTCTATAATTTTTGAACTGGACTAAGTCAAAGTACCGTAAAACCAGAAGATTCTCCCGAATCAAATGACTGTCCCAGCTTAGCTGACTAGTGACCCAGCCTGGAAATATGCTTGAATTATTAACATAAAATATTCATAGTTATCCATGACAGTTCACTGGATGAACTCCAGCCACATACAACAAAGATAATCAGACGCATGTCAATAAGGAAAAATCACATCCAACTCCTAAGTCTCATATAAAACCACATATTAATACAGGCAGTCGTATTCAATAGTTAGAACCTAAAAGAAGGGCTCCTGAACTACGCCCTACCCCTCTAAAACCATTTAGCATTGAGACAGGGTTTTGCAAGTAAAATTTCTCCCATGCATCATGAAAATTCCAGCCAAAATGGGCAGTGAAAAATAAGGCCTTCAGTAACACATAAGGTAATACAAAAACGAGCAGCTTCTGGCAGTTATGAGATCTTTAAGATAGCAATAAAGGAGCACACAAGGCTGAGTTAAAAGGAAATAAGAAGGAATAAACTGATATAGGAGCTTAATGAATTGTTCTATTTGACAGTCATCGGCCATAAATAACATGACTCCACTACCTCACAGAATTGAATGAGACTAGCTGACTGGAATTAAATAAAGCAGGACCGTAACTTTTGCCAGCAAAAACACAAAAGCCAGATAACAGTAGCAGCAATAGTTGCTGTTAATCCCAGGAAACAGTTTTTCTCCTTTTGCCAAAGCAGCCATTTTCCCCAAGAGCAATTCTCATTCCGAGGTCAAGGTGGTGCTCAAATATAGTAAGTAACACCCACCCTCCTCAGAAGCTACCTGCTTCGACTCTACCCCATCCAATGCATTCAAGCAGGGAAAGAACCAAACCAATTTACTCTCCCAAAGGAGGACTGACTTTCATGCAATGGAGTTCATACACATAGCTATTAATGTAAAACTGTGCACAGTCAACACTAGCAGATTAAAAATTAAATGTTTTATGAATTTACCAGCTTATCTACAAATCACATATTCTAAAAAAAGCTCCGTGTTCCCCATCTGGACTATATTTTGAGAATAGCTTCTGTTTCAGAAAGTTTTTGTTAACATCTAGATAAACATGACAACCTCTCCAACCAAATTTTGGGTCCTCACTCACTAGAGTTTGCTTCAGCTTCAATTATCTCAGAAAAGGTGTTCAACAAACACCAGTAGGAAACCTGGAATTTACCTCCCATTAGTGTATTAATACACCAATTAGTCCTTATTAATGGAGTGGATTTCACTGGCTACTGTTACATCTTGTAGGTTCCATGCCTCTAGAAACTTACTTCTTAGGAAGAGGAAAGCCTAAGGTAGATGCCTAGGACTGCAAAGCAGAAGGAGATCACTTCTATTTCTGTAGCTACAAAAACCAAGGAAAAAATAACAAATAGAGATGAAAACTGCCCACAGAATTGAGATATTTAAGCTGTGCGTTTGCAATATGATCACTCTGTTCCCATTTAATTTTCTTTCTTAAATCATATGCATAGAAAATCTGGGAATAAAAATATGCTTTCTGCACATTGAGCAGGTTGGACAGTGGAACATGATTTTCTGTAGCCTATCTAAAGGAGCACAAATAACACTTTGTTTCCCAGACATGTTTCGAACTGAAAAGCCAAAAATGTCTTGAATTCATCTGAAAGTAAAACTTGCAATGATAAAAATGGGAAATCCCATTGTGGAAAGTTCAACTTTTATTTCAGGTTAACAGTTGTTAATGATCTTGTATTGATGCAATACATGCATATATAAAAGTGACAAAGACTCCAAGAACAGAAGCCAAGGAGTTCTACTGATATCCTAATTAGACAAGATAGTAAAAATCCCACATAGCTCTCTAGAAAAAGCCCCAAATACACACAACACTGCCAAAACAAAAAAATCAGAGAATTAGATTTTAAGAAATATTTTTAATTTCCATGGCAGGAAACCCTTCCCAGTAGCAGCTCCCTCCTCAGTCACCTCACTGCATAACTGTTTTAGCTGAGCAGCTTTTGGCTAATTCACACCATTCTACCTCAAATGCTTACACAGGTGTGAGCTGCTGAACCTGGCTCTTTTGCAGACAGCTGTGGCGGGGGG
>VYZM01013575.1:21224-52855 GCA_013398915.1 Dromas ardeola
AAAAAACCAATTTTTTTTTTTTTTTTTTTTTTTAGTGCTTGAGAAAGTGAGCATCTCTTTAGCTGTTGGCTCAGTTATTCCTGTTAGGAATTAATTTGTTGATGTTTCCACAGCTACAGTTTTCCAAAGCCCACACAAGAACAAATTACATGGCATGGGGATTAAAAAAAAGGGAAAAAAGTTTTGTTTTGTTTTTTCGTATTATTTACAGTAGGGCTCAACAATTGGGAAACATGGATTGTACAAGAACTACTGCAAAATGACAACCATTAACATGTTAGTCTATAGAACATTTAGATACTATGAATATTTTCCAGCTGAGATCTGTCCAGGTTTTCTTCTATCCAGTGTTCTGTGCTTAGTCCAGGAACATTAATGATGAAAATCTAGACAGCGTTACATTGTGTCAACTATTAGATGTACACTGATAATACTTGATTTTATATTGCCTTTGGCTTAGTCAGTTCATAGAATTTAAATGATCTGAATTCTGGCTAGCATCTGCTGTCGAATGAGTAAACAGTAAATCAAACTTCAGACTTCATTACAGAGTTGAAAGTCTGTTTTCCTACAGACCTGGTACACCACATGATGCAATCAAACACATTATTGTCTGTCAAGCATCCAAAAATGAACTAAATGACTCATAAAAGCAATAAATAAGACACGGTCTCTGCCCCTGAAATACCTTACATTGTAAAATTAAAACAAGACCCCTAGAAAGGCTAAGTTCTGGGGAACCAGGTTAGTCCTATGATGGTTAAGGAAGAACATAGGTTACAAATATGATAAAGCACACAAACACACTCCTACAAGGGAGGAAGATGCAATTTACACTGCGCACAGATGCATTAGGCTAATAGGCCTGTATATGTTTTCTCCACACAGAAAGTGTGAGTTACCTTATTCAGTAATTCTGTTCAGATGTTTTCCCACTATTCATATTTCCTTGGGCAGCAGATTCCAGCTTTTCCCCTAAATGAAGGTGTATCTACTTCCCTGCTTTTATTGTAATAACCTACAAATCCATGAGGTTGTCATAGGACACTCCTGATTTTAACTGAGACTTTTTTAGATTTGTTAGATAGCAATCAATAGGTATTTCCAGTAAATCAGTGCTAATATCTCTTCTGACTACCATTTGTTCACATACAAAAAACTCAATACAGTTGAACTTTGAAAATTTAAAGCAAAAAAATCCTCATTCTGTGCAGCAATAACAAAAAAAAAAATCATAACTGCAGAGTGTACCCAGCAGGCCTCCCTATGATTTACAATACAGCCTAATAAAATTATGCCTCATGGAGAAAGGGGAAGAATCTTCCTCTGCCCCACCATGCCTGGCTTGTGCGACAGGCAGCAGCTGCTACCGAGATAATTTGCAGAAGACAGAGTGTATTTCAAGAATGCATTTAAACATCCAAACACAGCTGTACATATACATGACCATACACACATGAAAAGAAATATATGAAATAATTACAGAAGCCTCCATTATACTTAACCATTTACATTTTGCAATTAGGTACTAAGAGTTTTATATTTCAAACGCACATGGATTTCTTTTTTACTAGGAACATCTATTAGTCATAACACAAACAATGCTTTTGCATTCTGTTAATTCAGACTTGCTAAAATTAATTACATTTAAAAGCGTAGGTATTTGGACAACACCAGGCACAAAGCTCCAAACTTCTACTTCGGTTGTAACAGCCAAGGAGTACTACAGTGATACTGTAAACTGACCCTGCTGGTAATGACTTTTATCTTAATAAATTAGACCTTCAGCACCTGACAAGTATATCGAATGTTAAATGGCTCATGGTACCAATAAAGAGTATTGATAACTACTTTGAAACAGAATCAACTAAAATTTTGCACTGCATCTTACGAAGTCTGAAGCTTTCACTATTGCCAAATCATTTTTGCATTTATAGACATTTTAAAACCTTATTTAAAATTGTCTGAGAACCATGCTTTATCCAGAACTCAAATGAGGGACGTGAAGAACAACTATTCAAATTTTTGTCTTATCTCTGTTGTTCAAATCTTACCATAGACTTCCTCTGCTATAGTCCATCTGAAGTGTTTCCTCAGGACAAAAATCAATGTCCTGATATGCTTTCCACCATTACAGAACCTTTCCCTATGCTTTCCACCATGTGTCCTTCATATACCCTAATTAATCTTTATAACTACTTCATTTAAATGACTGGCACTTTCAAACAGGGCACTGAAGCATAGCAAGGTCAAAGATGTTCAGCAGTTTAATGATCTGATTCAAGATGCCCAGGACCGTATTTTTCAGAGCACCTTACGTATCAAAAACATAGCTTCTATTGCTTTGCTTGAGTCAGAGTAGTACACCTTCTTAGCACTTGTACATGAGGGCCTCAAATCACATACCAAGAAAGCCACCACCACACAAATTCTGTGAGCCCAACCAATTTGGTTTCTATGCCTCACCTAGCAATACAAAGCACCATAAGGGCAGGCATCAGCACAGAATTAATTTCTCCAGTACAGTGTTCATCTATGCCACCAAGAGATGATCCCTGTTCTGCAGTCCCTCTCACCCCTATCCATCAATTCTCACAGCTGCAAAAAGTGAGGCAAGGATTCTACAGAAAACTAAGCTCTTTAATATTTGCAAAGTCTCTTCCTCAAAGCAGGTCCACCATGGACACCTTAACAAGTATCAGTCACAGAAGAAAAAAGGTAGACTGAATGTATGTATGCCAAAAAAGCACACATGCAAGGGGATGGGAAAAACTTTTGTTTAGCATTGTGTAACTTTTATGTGCTCTAATTTGCAACCTTAATGTTTTCAATGTTATGTTTTGAAAAAAATCAGAAAGTTGGCCATGTGGCATAATGCTGGCACCTGTATGATTCATCATCAGTTACAGCCCTTACATCTGCCATACAGACCTCTGCCACTGGAGCAAAGAGTAACTGGCAGTAACAGTACGTAGTAATCCTGAGGTATGCCACTGCAAAAGGGGATAACACACACTTCCAACTCGGCCAAGTATCAGTAGATTTTCACTGAGAAGGATACATCTCTAACACAAAAGCAAATGTCAGCTTTCTACATCAAAACAAAGAACTGCAAGAATGTAAAAATAAAAACACAGTGGAGAGGGGGGAAGAAACAAAAAAAACCCGGAACACATTAGAATCATTTAGCACTGAAGAAATAATATATTTTTATGTAATCTTGCGCACAGAACTGGCAGACCTGTTTTGGCTTAAGCTTCAAAAATTAGAAAAAAAGGAAAAAAAAAAAATAAAATCAGACTTTGATGGACAGCTAGCATGGAAAATTTCATCCCAAATAGTTAATACCTGGAAATGTCTTAAGCAACTGAAAGCATCTTCTAATGGTATGTGTCAGGCAAACTTAATAATAGGCAGCTGAGCCTGGTGTGACTATAATAAAATTGTTATTCTTTTGTGATTCACAGCCAAAGAGTTGGTATAATTTGCCTAAAGACACAAATCTTCCAAAATATTGTTTTCAGTATTAGGACTAACTCATCTTACAAATATACAATGTTATATAAATGTCATTTTTAAAGTAAGAAGTGTCCACCAAACTTAGATCAAATATATGCATTTTGTTAACAGCAGTAAGACTTTATAAAATTTCAGAGGTTTTAATGGATTTCCTTTCCAGACATTAACCAAACAGATCTTCCTTGGTGGATGTAGGAAACCCCTGCATCACTAAGTCCCAAATCAGTACATTCATGCTAGTAAACAAGAATAAGAAATAAACCTGATCATAAGACACTGAGATCTTGATTAATAAAACACTATTTTAATATATTCCTAGAAACAAAAATTTAACTTGGACTATTGCAGTGGTATTTCTCACCAGAAGCAAAATGCAGAAGGAAAGAATCTAAGTGAAAGGCATTCAGCATTTTTTCTTTCAGATGCAATAATCATGAGGCCAGTCTAATTTATTCCAAGTGACATGTTATTCCATTGGCAGTCTACAAAATTTCTCCAGAATCAGGCCCTGAGTATTCTTCTCTGCTACTACCTGTATTCTTTACAATTTTGTTTTAAAGTACTACATGACTAGGCTCAGTGGTCCAAATGGATGGGATCGACCAGATGGTATCATGAAAAAAAGTCACAAAATGTAAAAAATACAAATACTCCCTTATGTTAAAACACAAGTGAACTACATTTACTGGCCCTTAACAGGACAATCCTTAAACACTCCAAAGACCACCTGATTCATGCTCTCTCTTGGATAATTTCAACAGAACCTAATTCTTTTACTACTTAATGCTTTAAATACAGTAAAGTTCTTTGCAGTTTACTAAAGGTTTGCACTCAAGCTAGCATGGTTCAGAAGCGAGACCTATTTTCACTCATGAAACGGCAAACGTACACTGAACTGTAGCTACTCTCATATCTTATTGACTGCGTATTAGCAAGTATCTGGGGAGAAACAGCAAGGAATTGTCACCTCACAAGGAACTGGCAGTAGGAGGGGCGGGGGGGAAGGCCTTCCCTGCCTTCCCAAATGCAAGTCTACTTTAAGTGTTCTTATCTGCCAGAACCCAGTACCGAAGGCAACAAATACTCAACACTAGCAATGAGCATATCCTCAGCCAAGAGATAAACCCACACAATAAACAGTGTGCAAAAGATTACAAACATATATAGACCCATATACATATATGTATATGTATGAAAAAAAGCCTTTGAGTCCCATATTTAAAAGTGCACATGGTTTATTACCATCAAATGAGGTGTAAAAAAGCACAGATCTTGGCTGGCTAAAGTTGAGAGCAACACTAAGTGCCCGTAGACTCTGCCTGCCTTGAGAAATCAGTTCCTGCTGTAAAATAACAGACTTTAGCACATTCTGTAGAATGACATCACCCAAAGTGGCCTGCCAAAAATGTTACTTTTACATTTCTTCAGCAAGAAGATTTCCTTTCCCCCCTCCTTTTAATTTTTTTTTTTTGTTAGTCAATCGTTCAAAAATACGAAAGTTCTAAGTATTTCCAGGCCTCTAGATTAGCAGCTTTTAACACAACCAAGTGACTATGCCTTTTAAAAATGTTGCGCATATATATATCTGTATGTGTCTTTTTGCCTGGTTCTTTTTAGTAGATTTATAGTTGCAACCACGCTGAGATAAAATAATACAAGTTGATGCAATTGCCATACTGAAATGATTTTTTTCCTTTTGGTTGATCACTATCCCACTGAAGAATACTCCCATTTTATGTGAACAGTGAAAGCATGTCTACCCATTTAATGCGTTGTAAGTAACTCGCTGGATATTAATGAACATGAACAATAAGATAAATCAATCAAATGAGAAAACTTTTGCATTTTCAAGGAAGCCTTTTAAAGGTCACTGGATGACAATTACAAGCAATGCATTCCACCCTTCCAAACAGTGTCAAAAAAACCCAGTGCTAAGTTAGTTGCAGAAATTGTGGTTCTTTCACTGAAAAATTCAAGATAAAATACTCACTTTTTCACTTCTGATGAGGGTTTTGCATCTTACCTTTGTAGAAGCCACAGCCGAAGTACACAGAAGTTTTTTTTCTTTGGCACTCATTATTTTCAGGTGTTACTACTTTCTCCATTAGTAAGTTGTATAAAGTCAACATCTGGTTCCTCACTGCAGAAATTGTGTCTTCATTACTAGGTTTGAACCTAAATGAGAGAATTCAATATTAGTTAATGGTGTAAAGGCTGGGATACTTTCCCTTTTGAAAACCTTAGAAGGGAGGAAAAAAAAATAAATTTCAGCGTGTTCAAGCTAGGAACGTAAGTTAAGAGTTATATATAAAATGCAATGCCATTTCTTTTACTTATAAGAGTGTTTTAAGGTCCTCTTCTGTAGTTCTTGTTTTTAAGAAAATTAACAGAAATACTACTGAAATCCAGATTTTTTTTTGGACAGGAGTTGGACTAAATTTGAAGCACTTTGTACAGTACGGGAAATAAAGCAACTTCAGAGAACAATGCAGTGTTACCAAGGGGAGAGACAAGATAGTCCAATGCAATTTTCTAATGTTTTAATCCAATGCTGCAATGTCTTAAACACCACAAAAATTGTCATACACCTAATAAATATTTATATAGTGTATATGTGCACAGTATCTTTTATAGTCAGAACTTTGGAGGAAACAATATTCTACAGTTATTTTTCTCAATGCTTCCACAATGATTTTTTTAATATAGATTGATTACATTAGGAAAAAGTAGAGCAGGTAATGAATGCCACTATTTTGATTTGCTTGCAAAGTATCTAATGTTCTCCAAGAACATATGTTGCAGTGCTTATGTAAGAAATAATTTTTATTTGTTTGTTTATTTTTAAAGAGTCTAGGCAATAGTAAATTAAGAACCCCCAATTAAAAACCCCCAATTACACTGAATTAATCTATCATCTGTGACCCCTTTTTAACATAAACCTTGAGAAATTTCCAGTAAATGAAGGAAAACCAGGTTTTAAGAGTCTCATGTCATGATTTGCAGCTCTTTTTTCTGTATGCCATCCAATTACCATTACTTTAGTGATGGTTTCTATTGCCTGTCTTCAGACGACTGATAAAAGGCTGATACCATGAAACTGACCATTCTGTTTTCTTGTGACAAGACAAGAAAAAAAACCAAGAATTCACATCATATTCAAATACACTGATCCCAGTGTGGCTCAGTGAAGTGAATGCAGTCTTACCCAAGCATAAAACGAACTCTTATTTGTTCTATTAGCTCAGCGATTCCAGGCAACAGAGGATCAATTTAGATTAAGTATGTTTATACAAAGGAAGGTATTCTTAAAATACAGAGGAAAAAACCCCACATGGGCCTATTGCACAGAGAAAGGAAGATCTGATTCAGTTCTGTATATGATATAATATTTAGTAAAATTACAGTTACTTTTGAAGTTAAAACAACATCCTTGCATTTACAGTGGCTTTGCTTGCAGATTGTACT
Source organism: Dromas ardeola (assembly GCA_013398915.1). Classification (NCBI taxonomy): domain Eukaryota; kingdom Metazoa; phylum Chordata; class Aves; order Charadriiformes; family Dromadidae; genus Dromas; species Dromas ardeola. The sequence goes on from VYZM01013575.1 coordinate 28,209, forward strand.
CCTCTTTCTTGAAAGGACATCACAGCAAGGTAAGATTAAAGACAAACTTTATAAAACACCATTTTGTGTTATTAACTGGAGAAAAAAAAAAGAGGAACTTTTCCCTTCAATACTTGTCAAGGCTGCTATAAGAACTTCAGTGCTAAATGCTCAGGTTACACTTAATCCTCCAGCTGCGAGGTGACAATTAGCACCAAAATCTCTAGAAAAGCTTTCAGCTCTCAACAGGTGCCTCACCATTGTGTTCAGGTTTAAATCAAAATCTGGCAGAGCCAATGTCCCACCTCCTGCCACCCCTCCCCTTTGAAACAACTCTTATTACAACCACTGTCAGAGCAGCTCCACTCTCATTTTCTCCAAAAACACCAAACATGACTTTTGCTCTTTTGTTTGAGTGCTTTTTTTCAATTATCTTTCTTCATCTATCTGACTGAGAGATCTGAAGGCAGGAAGCGGAATTTATTTGTTGTGTATTATGAGTCTACTACTTCTTTCCTGACTGGTGAAAACAGGAGCAAGTCCTTTGAGAGACATATAATTATACTGACAAAAATCAGAAAGGCTTTCCTTTCTCTAGGCAGTTTCAGAAATGATAGTCCAGAAAAACCTCAGAAGTACATCAGTCTGTAATATTAATGTTGCATCTGTATTAAAGTATGAATTATGGACCTGAATCTCTCTGTAATATTGTGCATTATAAAATTTCCTTCCCTATCAAAAACCATAAGTATTTTTTAGATTAAAATTTGTGTCTGTCCTTTAGAACACCTTCACAAGGCAGGAATGGCAAAGTGCTTCTTACAATTCTGACTTCAACAGTAAGTACAAACACTGTTAGAACACTTCTCAGAAATTTTCTTTTTTTTTCCAATGGAGAGGCACGCTCTACCCAGAAGGAATATTTATTAGAAAGAACTCCCTCCTTACTAGCCAGTCAAGCTTTTCTGATCCAGTAACAAATACTTCTTGGCAAAATAAGCAATTTAGAACCCTGCAACACTCAAGGGAGGCTGACTGCCTAGTGAATTAATCATTTATAATGAAGAAAATGGTTATGAGAGATATCAAAAGATGTAGTAAAACATGATGGCACTTAAAAGAATAAAAAAATCTTGATGTTTGATCTGACTTGTTTCCACGTGGAGACAAGATTGAGAATACAAACCAGATATTTCTTTGGTGTGATTCAGTTTATAAAGTCAAGTTTCCCCAACACAATGACAAAACAGCAAGGAGATTAATCATGCATGATTTCCAGTTATGCTTTCTGCTCTGCAACTTGCAGAGCCCTTTTGCCATTACCTTTCTGGGCCATGCTCACGACTCCTCCTCCCAGTTTTGTGCTGCTTTCTGGTTTCTTTCCACCTCCAGTGGACAGATCCCAGCAGTTCACACCCTGCCCCTGGCAATCAGTCCCTAGAAAACTCAGCTCCCAAGATTTATGGCCAATTAACTGTAATCTATATCTATGCAAAAACCCCATGCTGCGGGATGCATGAGAGTGAACACTAGCCACGTTGCTGGTACAAGCGCGCTCAGTTCTGGATCCTGCTCTAACCCAACTACCAAGGAGTCCAGGGGATTTGGATCATTGAGTTTTACAGATCTGGAATTACCAGCATGCAAAATGGAACTTCTGCATGACAGCAAACCCTCCTGGAGCTGAGACCTGCAACCTGTTTACCATGATTGTTTTCTGAAGTATTTCTGCTCAGGAGAGTCTCAGATGGCATTAATCTATTGGACTCTAAAAAAGCCTAACGGTGTGACAGTTACTTGGAGAGAATGGTATCCTAAATAGTGTGCTTGTACTTGCTAAGCCTTTAATACTAATTTCTATTATTATTTCTCCATCAACTTAAATTTAGTAATAATCAATACCAAATTGTGTATTTCTTTTCCCCCACCTTGGATCTGAAGGCTCCTCTGGATCAGAAGTGAAGAATACCATGAGAGGGAGGGTCACATAAATACCACACCTTCCACGTGCAACTGAAGGTGTAGCTGTACACTACCTATCACAGCAGGCATTATCTCATGGTCATAACATGGAAATAGCTCCCAGTTATGCTGAAATTTCTTGCCATTCCTTTAGGATGGCTATAAGAAATAATTAATCATAGAATAATAGGACTGTCTAGGTTGGAAGGGACCTTTCAGGTCATCAAGTCCAACCATCAACCTAACACTGGCAAAAACCATCACTAAACCACATCGCTAAGCACCATGTCTACCCGTCTTTTAAATAACTCCAGGGATGACGATTCCACCACTTCCCTGGGCTGTACTGAAGCAGGTAGCTAAAATAATGGCAATCTTCAAGGTCAGTACACTGTGAACATGGCCTTACACAAAGCAAAAAAGACAGAGAGGTCTGCTTGGAACAAGGGACAGCTTTGGTAAAGCAGATTTTGAAAAAAGGTGCAGATGAGACGAATCAGCCTGAGAATATTAAAACGGAAGACAAGAACAGAGAAGAAAACCTATGTCACTGACAGTTTGCCATTGGCAGGAATAAGCTTCTGTATTGAAATAAGTATATTCATACAACAGCAGCAAATTTAGTTTTCACAACTCTGTTTAGAATTCGTAAGATACAGTTGTACTAAGTAGCAGAAATAATTTTTTTCTTACTAAAATATTAAAATAAAAATTCAAAGTCTCAAATTTTTATAGATCAAAATTGACTCAAACAAAACTGGCATGAACACTTAAATGTAAACAGCATATTCTCTTTAATTGCCGTAGTGCAACCAGTATCACTTTCAAGAGGAAAGTCTGGAGTCTTTCATTCTGGAAACAGCTAGAACAATCATGGACTTTTTCATTTTTTTTCTCCACATTATTTTAAAGCTAGTAAATTCATTGAAACTGATCTCCTCCTATAACACCCATAGGTTTCACAAAGCAGAAAATTTGTATTGAAAAGAAAATCTTCACCTAAATGTTTCCAACCCACTTTCCCAGAGAGATGTTTAGTGAATAACTTGACATGGTTGCAGGATGACACAAAGAGACTGCCCTGCCTACTTACTTCATTAGGCAGGTAATCAGCAGAACACACACAAAGCCAAAAAGACGGGATTTTGACTCCTAGCCATCCTAGATTTCATGCCAATTACAAAGATTAGTGGACAACCTGAAGTCATCAGTATGTTATATGTTTCATTGGAAAATATTAATCTTTTTTAGGGATTTGCACTGACTGTAGCAAATACCCTATACAGGAAGATGAATTTCACTCTGCTGAGTTATTTTGTTATCAACAGCTTAGGATTCAGTGGGAGCCTTAAGTACAAGCCAAGATTTAATTGTCCTAGTTTTTCAACAATTGTAATAAAAAGACAGGTCTCTGATCCAAAATTTACAATCTAAACAAGATTGAAAATAGCAAGGAAACACTGAACAAGTATTGATCACTACAAACAGAAGCAATCTCAGGAAACCAGAAGCCTATTGCTGTTGACTTTGTGTGCAAGTGAAAGAAGAAAGATTTATTTTGGTGTGCTTCTAAGGAGCCTCTCCAAAATGTGAAGGAAGCGAAAGTGAGAACATAAAGGAACTTTATCTGGAAATGCATTGAACAAGTGACAGAGTAATGTCTCAGCACTGAAAAGGGGGCAAAATAGTAAGGAGAATACATTAGAATTAAAGACATCAGAAAGAAAAAGGAAGAAATCAGGAAGCATCTATATAGGGTAAGAAGTGGACAAAGGAGAAAAGAAAGTTTAAGGAGTAAACTGAAAGCTGTGCAAGGATTGCTGGACTTCAGATGTGCAATTCTGCTAGTTTACAGAACTTTTTGCTGAGGAGAGAGCAGAAGTGATGGATGCAGCCCAGTGTGGGATAATCCTCAAGTCAGAGAACATATGCTTTGAGTTTAATCCAACTGCAGAGTTCTGGCAAACGTGCTGCATTTATACAGGCAAATACATCAACTTTAATTTTTTAGCAGCTGTGCTGCCCTTTAATTTCTTATACCCTGAAGTGTACACTTGTACCCCTTTTGCTTACCTCTAAAAAGCAGATCACTTAGAAGAGCCCAGCCTTTCTATCTGAAGCCAACTAACAGCACTTGCCCACTGGAATTTTCTTTGAGATGTACTGTTATTTTCCACTTGTTCTGCCCATTTTCTTCTTAATCAAACGCACATTGAAGTGTCTTCCTAAGAAGGCTGAGCCATACCAGCAGGAACCAAGACTCTCTAGTTCAGCTGGCAAGCTTCTCCCTAGGAATCCCAAATTATCCCAGATCCAGAAAGCCTCCTCTCTTTTACAATCGAAGCTTTTCCTCCCAGACCCACCAGCTCTCCTAGCTCTGCTCACCTCCATGCATTTCAGTGTTAACTCTACTCAGTGTATCAGAGCTGACTGCCGTCAGCAACAGTAAAAGACCACCACTAATTGCACTTTTCCTTCCAGCCCTCAGCTGAGGATTTTACTCACACACCTCTGGTCACTGCTCTGGAGCTCTCTCCAGCAAAGCCAAGCTGCCAGGCCTCTTTACAGAGTTCAGCAGTAGGCAGTACCTGCACCTCTCCCCCCAGACCCAATCAGGCCTTCACACCAATTAAGCTTATTGACACCACATTTTATACATTCCTTCACACTGACAGCACATACTTTCTTAAAGCAAACAAACCTTTTAATGTGGGAGCATGGCACAAGGTCCCAAAACGTAAAGCAGTCAGCTCTGGCACAGCAGCCCAGCCCCCTTGAAGCCAAAGGGGAGAAAAGGATGTTGCCACAATGCTGTAAAAAAGGAGAAAGCATTAATTTTACACCTGTTGCTGTTTTCTTCGCTTGGCAGCTGAGGGACAGGAGGAGCTGCATGGAAGTGAGGGGTACAGAAGAAGTGGGAACCTGCATTTTAAGGCCACTGGGGGTAGGAGAGGGGCACTTGCCTGGGGCAGCAAATGCAGAGGAGGGTGAGGACGGCTCCATTCTCCTGGACCCTCTGGCTGCCCACCCCTACCTGGCACTGCAGGGGGTAGGGAGGAGTGTCCCATGGGGGACAAGAAGGGAAAATCCCCCTGGAATGGTTTAAAAGGGGAGCCTGGGCTCGCCGCCACCACCACACATGAATGAGCTGAGAGGCAACGCTGCCTGCTTCCTGTGCCTCAAGACGCATTTCCATTTCATAGATGACACTAGTAATACCTCACTGCGGCAGAGCTCTTCTGTAAGCATGAACTGGCTGTTGGTAGTTCTGATGATGGAGGCATTTCCCAAGGCCAGCCTCTTGTAGAAATGCATGTATTCTCTAGATCACACAGGAGCAAACTGCTGTACCTCACTGCAGGCACCTGTAAATCATTCCTGCAGAAAGCTATTACCTGCAGGCCTGTTTTTTTGTTTGTCTGTGTGTTTTTACAACTGCTGAATCTACACAAACCCCACTGACATGAATGGGTGCAGAAACTCTGCACCCCTGAACACTGGAGCACATGTAAAACTCAGCCAGCTCCTCATTAGTTAAACAGCAGGTGTCCCCTGGCAATGTTCCACAGACTCATCAATACAAGTGATGCCTTTGGAGCATGGCCGGCCTCTTCTGGGGAACGGACCGATCTTGCATCCGAGGCACATCTTGTGAATGCACCACATTTCTGCCCACCTCCGGCACACGGAGGAAATTCATCTGGCAGAGAGCATCGGAAATGGTCTTTGTGCGGCGCGTCAAACAGGCTTCCAGTATTGCTTCAGTGAGACATAAATTTCAATCTTGTTTGTTCAGAAATGACTACCGCCTGGTGTTGCCAAGAAAACCCGGCTCTCTGAAACATACAAGCTCTAATTATTTATTAAGATATTTTTTGGCTCCTTTCAAGCTTTGTATTTTGTTTTCATTTATCAGACTGAGCACTGGTTGGCTGTATACTGAACTAGACTATGACCCCTGATTCACTCTTCCACCAATTCTCTTCATATCTCTTAATTGTCTTGAAATAGCCGGACTTCTGCCTGGTAATTAACGTTACTGTGAACTTAAGACACTGAAAATCCTAAAATTATTAGGTTTCTGGAGGGCTGAATGAACCAGTATCTGCAAATGGTATGTAGTGGTCTGAGCACAGAACTTTGTGAACAACTGACTTCAAACCCTGGGTCTGCCTTAGTGTTCCACCTCTGTTCTTCCCTTTGCAGTAAAAGGAGAATCTCTCTCTTTATTTACCTATCGCCCAAGTTAGGGGAATAAATCGTGAATGTGGCATAAGTGCTAACACTGTAATTAGCAGAAAAGAGTTTCCCTGTTCATCTCAACATATTCAACAACAGATGCCTATCACTTTAAAAAGACCAATCAAAATGTAAAAACATCTATTCTGGACAGAATATTTTTAAAACAGAAAGTATTCAAGATGGAATTGTCTTGACAGTGCCTGCTGTAGAAACACTCAGGCCAGCTCATTTTGTTTTAAAAATTTAAATGGAAAGCTTGTAGGACCTGCTTTTGTATTTTTCTATTATAAAATAATAATTAAAAAACCCCACTGTTATAAACAAAGAGATAAAAAAGAATTTTCTTAGTGCTGGTAAATTAAGACATCGTTTGTAATGCCCATGAGGAGGAAACTTGGGATTTACTGTTTTTGGTTCCAAAGTGTTATGGAGCATTAAGAAGAATCCTGCAAAGCTGCATGACCTCAGGCTTTGTGGAATTCCCTGTCCCACAGCACAACAAGGCTACAGCCCTGCTTCTGCCTTGTAGTAGTATCTTGAAAACTGGTCCCACAGGATTTTGGCCCACAGAGAGTGGAAAGGTGGACACTGTTTTGATCAGCTCATCTCTAGTTATTGTGTAGTGAAACATTAATTTATGCAGAAGAGGAGAAAGGCAAAGATAATTGCCAAAGCAAATCAGGATGAACGTTTTCTGTAAAATACACAGACAGATCACATAAACAGAAGTACAAACCTGAAGCTCTCACAATTTCCAAGGTAAATTCCCAAAAGCTTCTGAGGAAGGGAAATAGCCCATCATGTTCCCATAGCAAAAGTGAAATTGTCAGAGTTTTGCTCCAAACATTTAACATCATCAGGATTTATTTTCACTGTGTTTTGAGACTGTAGATGCAGGCTGTAAGAATAAATATTCCACAACAGGAAAAAGAAATATTCCATAACTATTTCAAGCTATTTCAAGAGAAAGATATTTAAAAATTCAGGCTTATTTCGGTCTTACTTAAAAATAAAATATAAAGAGAATCTGGATATCTTATAAACACATATGTTGGAGCTAGGCTAACAATGTTGATTTTCTTGTTCTTCAGACTTTCAGTTTCAAGCAAACAACTAAACAGCACTTGCATATGCCACAAGTGTCAGCCTTTCTTTCAAAGCTTTCCAAGAGATCAGATCCCTAAACCCCAGTATCACATCTTGAAGAATTACTGATATAATATAAAACCCAAATTTTCCATCCATAAAGACATTAACACCCAGCTCTGCCAAAACATTGACCTTCTCAGTCAAGGAGTGTTAAATGATGCATGACCATAGTTTTATACTCAGACAGATACATGAAATAAAGTTATAAAATGTTTTAAGGTCATCCTAGGAAAATGATAGCAAACGTGACTGGAAAGTACAGACTGATTCATTGAGAAATTATCAACTAATTTTTAATCTTTTCATGAACATTATGGAAAGAGCTGTCTGCAGAGTTAGTCAGGATGATTTGTCACTGTAAGAGCCTGTGTTGATATTTTACGTTGCAACTGAACAGCAGACGAACAAGTCTGCAGGACCAAAGCTTTTAAGACAACTGGTCTCAGCCACCCCTCTGATTACAAGGTAGTGATTTTTGACAGCTGAAAACCAGCAATTACCATGCCAACTACCTATGAAGGAAAAAAATATTTGTGATTTGGGCAAATAATTAGTCACATGAAGAATATTTTTAATTTTATAACTTGACTACCTACATCAAGAGTAGGTAAAAGTAGAGACAGTAATTCAAATGTTGTCTGATTTTTAGAAAATATTTAACGGTTCTAAGGTTTCATCTTTAAAGTGGCAATAACATCTACTATTTTACAAAGTGCAGCTAGTATGCGTGCAATTCATGATACATTTCAGATAGAAACAGTTATATAAGGGCCAGGTCTTGAGGAAACAAATGAGTTACAGAATTGATAATTTGCCAGTTCTTCAGGGTTCAAGCCCTAGGTGAAATGGAAACATAAGTACGTTACAATATAGATTTTCTGGTGGTATATATGAAATCACTTTACTGATCATGGAACAGTTTCTGGTGAAAAAGCCCCTGCTGCACAAAACCGATACTGTTGGCTCTGAATGTCCTTTTTGCTAACAGTCTTGGCAGAGAAAGCGAGGACTGACTGATAAGAAGGGACTCTTATCTCCAGAGGTGGTCCTCAGGTCAGAGTTGAGGAATGTTGGCTGGATAGCACAGTGAGCACGTGCTGCCGCTGCTGCCTAGAGTATGTTTATCTGTTTCTTCCACGAGCACCTAATGCTCCATGACATAATTAGGACCAAGAGTATAGCTATATACAAAAAGAACCAAATATTTCATCAATGACAGCAACATCCAGAACGACATTACTAAGAAATAAAACATTTTTGAGCCTCAGGAGAAGAATTAGAATGAAAATAAACCTTCAGACATGAATTTTTAATTACCAGATATTAGGAAAGAACATTTCCTTTGGGGGAGTTTTTCTCAAACTAGTGACTGTCATATTTCTTGTGCCTTTTTCCCAATATTGGAGGCAGAGTGCCAGCCTAGATGAACCAAGGCAATTCATATGCCATTGCCAAAACTCACACGCGCCTGTAAGAAGCTTATACCTAGAGATCATTCTTAAGTTTCTAACTGCCAAAGTTAGTGGCAGAAAAGAAATGCAGTTGCTGAGCAATCGCAAACCCCATTTAATCCAGAAGGACAGAACAAACAAACCCAAGTTCTTCTTAATCAAAGGCTGAGCCATCCAATGTGACCATCTGAGTGCCACGAAAGCGACAGGAGTTGGAGGGGTCAGAAGCAGAAGCCATAGAGGGGAGTGTCGTCGTCCCCCCAGCAGTGACTATGCTTATGGCAGAATGGGATTGCACAGGCAGCCTGGAGATTCTGCCTGGAGGCAGCACAGGACATCGCCTGGAGATTGCCACTTTATTAACAGCAAGAGAGCATGAAGAATGAACTGCATAGCCCTCAGGCCCTAGGGAAAAAAGCATCCTGGTAGCTACAAAACAATTTTCTTGCTTTTCACATCTGATGTGAGGTCACTGAGACAAAATATACGTAACTGTAGAAATTTGTGTGTCTTTTGTTTTAAGTCATCTGTAGAAAATCTAAACTGAAATCTTCATGATTTTAAAGTACTTGGCAATATTCTCTCTTTTTCCCCTTCACTGAGCAGAAACGAACATACCACTGTGTCGATTAAGGTCAGGCTTATCTGAACAGTCTCTGAACTACTAATTCTCTCTCCCAGACGTGAAATCCAAACCTGTTGAAACTGGCCTCTCTTTCCACAAAACAGGATGTGCAATGAGGGCTGATAGCCCTAAAAGTAATGAGAAAAATAAAAAAAAGGTTGCTTTTGTAATGGTGTTAACAGTCTAAATATCATGACAGATTTTTAATATATCAAATAGTCATGGAATATTACAAGATCAGGGACATAAAAATTCAGAAATGTATATTTGTGTCAAATATTGTACTTATATATGTATATACGTATACAAATATAGTGTGCTTGTGTGTGTATCAGGAACTAGTTATATCCACCTGCATATGTGCGAGCTAAGGGTTTTCTTTGCTTAATACCCACAAAAATAACCAGCTGTCAGGTCCTTAGAAGAAACTGCCACAAAAGGACAGTATTTAAAAAAATATTCTTCTCATAGAGACATCAACCTGTATCAGGGTCCAACCATGCAAATAATTATTAGATATGTAGTATGCCTTTGATCATTGCTTTTAGAATTTGATTGTGAAGTTAATTTATGCTGAAACAGTTTGGTATACCGCACTTACCATTGTCATTAAAATGCAAAAAAAATCAACATATTTTATATACCTTATGTTTATATGAATGAAAAGGCTAACAGAGTTTATATTTAAATTTTCTGTGCCCGTATCCCCTTATATATATATATATATAAATGTATATTCTTCTAGTCCAGTGTTTGCTACTTGATCAACAAAACAAATGTTTAAGTCACTTTCAAAGAAGTACATGAGTACGCTTACAAACACAGTGCCCTGTTTGTATATCGCATGCATCCACGCTTCCCTGTGTATTTAACATATACGCATGAGAAAACATATACGGTGATGGTTCAGACATACACATCACTCTTAAGTCATTTCATGCATACAGCTAAAAAATTCAGAACAGCTGCAGTATCAAGGTGCTGCCTGCTATGCCTATGGCCCAACCTTGATACATTTTGCAAATTGCCTGTATATTTCCAGGATATTCCTATTAATCCTATTGAAAATAAACAAACGCAAATAGCCAACATGACCTTTAAAATGAGATTAACAATATTTTAGACTATTTAAACATGTGCTATTCTGTACTTCAGACAATCCATCAGTTAACTTTTGTATACCATCATGGTAGTTTGTGATCAAATTGTGTAAATACTTTTAATAATTTTTCTGTGTGGATGTCTGAGTTATGCAGAGCACTTACATCTGTACAATACTAGCTTTCCTTCAGAGGGACAGTCTGTGTGGCTCTTAAAGGGAATGCCTGTTGTCTTATTCAAAATCAGACATCACAGACAAGCAAAGACACTATTGTTTTGGACATAGAACATGAAGTGATGATTAATCTTTTCCCTGTGCGTTCTTGTCAAATGCTTACTTCACCTCTCACTTTATTCACTTCTCAAAAACCATCTGGTGTACAGTCCTTTTTCTTTTCTTTTCTTTTTTTTTAATATGTTGCCTAATTTTTGTTAGTCATGAAGAAAAGCTGAAACCAATGATGATGTGACTGTACCAGGTGCCTGATATTACATCATACTAGACATTATCTTGCAAAACAGCCAAATACTTATTTTGGCTGAAGGCTTTTTTTTTTTCCAGAGTAGGACTGGATATTCTTCCTTGCACACACGTATTATTTTCTCTCTGTGACACAGAGGGCCATGAAATGAAAGAGATTAATGCTTAATAAACAGTTAGACAAACGTGTTCTCCAGAAAATATCAGTCTTTCACTTGTACCTTCATGTATCAAAACCATATAAGGAATTTCCTAATTCTGTACATTACATAGTCCTCAGTCTACATAAACTGCTCATTGACATAATCAAATATCTCATATAACGACAGGCACAAGCACGGTTCAAGGTAAGGAGGAATAAATGGGTAATATTATGTCAAAAAAACCCTCAGCCCTTACAAAAAAGACTGACTTGAAGCTCTTAAGCACACTAAGCCATCTGGTCAAAGATGAGAAGCACTGCCTTTCGAGAATAGAAACACTTTGCTTTGATATATGGACTCGTCCCACAGTTAGAATTCTATTCATTATGCAGATGTTGAGTTAAATCATTACAAATAAACAAGCCCGTTTCCTTATCTGGGCATTATTCTATCAAATAAAAAAATGGTTTTCTTTGTCTCAGGTGAAATCCCCTCCAAAGCGAAACGTCCAGATAACAGTGTTTAATTGAATAATTTCACCATACGATTATGCTGGTTTACATTCACAATTTAGCTAAGACAAAACAAGATCCAAGATCATTCTGTTGCCATTGGACTGTGATGTTGGACAGGCACTGGCAAAGGACACTTCATCTAACCAGGGCACTACATCTCGATTATCTCATCCATCTCTCATGGTGCAATGGATCATTTCTGTCTTTCCTTTTTGGCTACGCAGGGAACCTAGACAAACAGATATCTAACTTTTGCCTGAAAGTCAGGCTGTGTCTGATCGCTTTTTAAACTGGCTGCTGGGACTAGGACAAGCAGTCCTTCTCTGAAAAAAAGGTTTAAAAGGATCACGAGGAATTACATTCAAAGTGCCAGGGACCTTTTGGCCCTTTCTTTTTTGAGACCTCCAATATGCTTGTATGTTTGTGCTGCAATTTTTCATTAAATTCTCAGTCAATGCTTCTGCTTTTAGGGCTAGAATTTGAGACAGCCTTTCTGTTCTTTTGTTCTTCACAACAAACAATCAACCAAGTGATTAAATTATGCCCAAGCCCACACAGTTTTGTAAGCCAATAGTTTTTGATATCAAACTGTCACAGTACATACACTGCTTTTATAGCATTATTTTTATGTACTCTCTTGAAAGTAAATGTCTCTTTGGTTCTAAATCATTAATTAAACTCTCAGCACTATTAAACACCTTTACTGAAGGCAACTTTCAAAGGACTATGCAGTGAGAGTATAATGTTTCACTGTGAAATTTGGGACTGTGGAGCCATGACAGACACTGTTACACAGTAAGTTTGACCCTAAATGGCAATCCAAGGCAGATAAAAATAAACCCTTCCTCTATCTTTCGTCACCTTCTTTCCCCCCTTTTCTTATTTTTCAGGGTTATAATGATCTGCATCACATAAAAACAGACTATACCACTTTCTCACAAATGTTACTGGATTTGTACTATACCACTATTAGAGGAGAGACATTGATTTCAGGACTTTCTAAACCCTATGTAAAACGAGAAAGTAGCCCAAACTCTGTGAAACTAATTCTAAACAAAGAATAAATGAATAAAATTAAAATACATGTAGCAAAAATACTATTATAAAAATTACAGATTTACAGCAACAGTTTGTGATCAAAGGTTTCTAAGTTGCTATTGCATAAAAGCTCTACTCTCTTGTTGAAGAACATTACAGCTCTTCTATTGTTTTCAAACACAGCACAGGTCAAAGTAGTAGCATAACAAATCAATTAATGTCCTACCTGCCTCCTTCACTAATTAGAGACTCGGTCTCTCTCCCTCTCTCTCTCTGCTCTTGATATTTGAAACTTCTCAGAAGGTGAAGATTAAAGTAGCAGCTCTCAAACTTTTTCAGAGGGTTTCCTTTTCAAGCCTTACCTTCCCTGACAAGTATGGATTCAGCTGAGGTGAAAGAGCATTAGGAAATTTTTCCATCTCTGCTGCTTTTATTTATTCACCCCTATAAACACAATCTGTATAAACACTTCTGCAAAGGAATCTCCTCGTTATCTTTCCTCTAATTCCAGTTCTAAAAATATTCAGATAATCCATAATATTAAACCTAATTATTCACACTCCTCCATGTTCCAGGAAATACGGCCACAGTGCACACACAATAAACGTCCCATCAGCATCTTTGGTTTCATAATAATCTTTCAGATATAAACCAGCATTGCTTTTTTATTATTTTTTTTTCATAAGATAAAGTCTTCAGTACATGTGTCTGAATTCACACTTGATCTTTAAGATACACATTTTCTACTCTCCCTCCTGGTCATTCCACTCTGAACAGCTAGGACTATTATGTCCTATCATCGTTATTTGGATTCCTATACTTTCCCTACCTTCAAGTCTCCCTTAGGAAAGCAGGACAAATTAACCTTTACCATTGGGCTGGGGGGCTGCACATCTGATCATGTGGAAGGGGGCAGCTACATGGTGCACAGTCTTCTCCACCTCTGCAAGCAGTGGCTGGAGCCAGCCCTGTCAGAAGCTCCCTGTGTCAGTCCCGTGGACTGAGCTGCCACGTCTTTCTCCAGGCTCCCCTGCCCATTATGTGAGACGGCAGACCAAGCAGAATCTAAGATCTTGAAATCTGGACCCATACCAGAACTGAATATGAGCTTCAAATCTCACTCATCATCTGAATAAAGCATATACAACCATTTCTATCCAACTTATTCTAAGAATACCAAGACTATGGTCCTGCAAAACTTTTAAATGTTTCTCTTTCCTTCTACTCTCCCTTTGTTTCAGGCATGTGGATCATCCACCAGCATTAGCCAAGCAATGAGATATCTCCACACAATCAGCAAGTTTTAGACACAGCGTGCCCTCAGAATCATAAATTTCTCTGCTGCTTGTACAAACGCAGCTGAGGATGAAAGGTAGCAAGCAGTAGTGGTCAGGTCTGGACATCAAATATTAAAAATAATATTATCTACTTTGAGATATACCCACAGAATTGCCCTTCTCCATCTTCACTTTTGTTCTTGTGTCTATTTTATTGATTGGAGTTGTGGACACTTGAGAAAAAAATAAACAACACAAATAAATATGCTGGTCCTGAGCAGACTTCGCTACAAAGAGCCTTTTTATACCTTGTGCATAATGCAGGCAAATCAACAATCTGCAAAAGTAGTTCAGGTAAGTGTAGAAAGATAATATCAGGGTTCTTGATTAATTGGCATTTAAGCAAAACATCAGAAGAAAAACAACAGCACTGATCCTCATCCAAGAATGAATAGTTTCTAAAAAGATTCTGCTTTGGCCCAGAATGTAAAGAATGTACTAAAATGGCTTCAAGCTTCATAAGAAAGGAAGAGGCTTTGGACGTTCATCCAATGGCCAAATGAGAGAGATGAAGCTCAGCTGCTCAATGAACATTACAGAAGAGAAGGAAACAACGGTTATCCTTAGAAGTCCATGAACACTTTATTTGTGCAGTTCTGTCTCTGTCTCTGCCTAGAGACAAGCGAGAGCACTTATGCACCTGATTTAGTGGCTTCATTCCCTAGCCTGCATTGATACAGCTTGCATACTGAAGCAAAAAGCCTACTTCAGTATTACAGTGACACTTTAGGGAGCAAAATGTGTAAGAAGAGAGTATTGCAAAGCAGTCTTGCGTGACCCTCTTATCTCCCCCCCCTCCCCTTTTTGCCCCTCATGTATTATACTCGTTGTTAACTATAGTGTTGCTCTTTATAACAAAACAACAACATGGTTCCTCAAAATGTTCTACAATAAAAGAAGGTATATGAAAACAAAATGTATTTGCTAAAATCTAAAGTTGCCACACATGAGATGTCAACACATGGACCAGACTACTCATCTCCTTCCAGGCTAGAATGTGAAAGGACCGGCACACCCGTTTCCCTTGAACACATCTTTCATGCCAAGAGAATCATCAGTCAGTACCAGCTGATTTCATAAGCTCCATGAAAAGGTTACTTGTCTTTTCTTAAAATCAAAACCCTGTCATTTTCTTTAATATATATTGCCAACATTAGAGCATAGGGATCTAATCCAATCTAATTATCAAATGTGCAGGTTTTTGTTTCCATTACACAACTTTTCGGAGTGTAATACAAGAATTTGTTCTTTGTTGATACAGCTTCTTGGACAAGCACACAATTTGCATATGTACACACAATCAAATGTAACACAGGACCGAACCCTGCACATGCATGTATCGCACACGAGTAAGGGCTTCTCTGCACATGAAAACTGTTCTGGAGAGATGCAGAGAGTGACTACTCGTAAGTAAATGCCTGTATATACAAACCAGAGACAATAAATTAGGAGCGCTTTTGCAGGAATTCTGGTTTTGGAAGGGTTAATCCAGAGCTTGGCTACTCTTTGAACCCAGCACTTATGAACCATAGCCACAGAGGTTCTGTGCCCTCTCTGCACTCTCTGAAGCCAGTGGGAGTCATGGCTTCTTCCAGGAGTGAGCCATACACACATAAACTAAGTTAAAATATATTGTTTACATACTGCAAACCTAATAATTCACAGAATCCCTGGCATCGTACCACAGGATTTTCCTTCAGACACAGCCACTTCTCCAGAGCTAGTTTTTCACGTCTTGGTAGCAGTTGACCCTAGAACCATTTTCAGACATAAGTCAGTGTTTTCTTAACCTGCCAGTGCCCTACTGTAAGCACGTTCATCATGCAGCTGTGCTCTTAGTCAAAGCCCCTTGGGAAGGAACCGCAATTACCGATGAGTTTCACTAGTGGGATTTTAGCAATGTTAGTGCAGTGCACCCTGCCGGACTGCACAGAGGGTCCTGCCCGCCGCACCCGGGCAATGCCGTCCCCATCCTGAAAATGTGCCCAGCACATCCTGGACGAGAGCAGAGCTCGCCTTTTCACGGGTCTAGTGTGCTCACGATTTTACTGTATTTATCATGAAGCTAAGTAGATACATGCAAGAATATAAATAGCAAGTATAGCATATCAGTGCTAGGGTTATTTCTAACTGCTTTCTTTTTTCTCAGTTCAGATGATTTTGTTTTTTGCTATGGGTTTATTCATTCCTTCCTAACTTCAAACTATCATAGAAGTTAAAAATTGAAAATGTATGTCAGATCCAGTTAATCCCCCTAAAATTCCTCTCAGCCCCAAATATATTTACAGATACCAATTACAATATTAGCTGATTATTAATTTTATTTTAACCAGACCCTTACTGATGGCAACCTCTCACATAATGGTCCAAATTTATTTCAAATGTATCAGCTCCTAGCTGCAGTAGTAGTTTTGAGAAATCAGTGGAGGGTTCATCCATTAAACCAGAGCTATGGAAGAGTTAGCAAGGGCTTCTGTTACTCAGTATTTAGATGAATGATGTAATTCCATCATAAGTTAATAAAAAAATGGGTACCTAGAGGGAAATTCTGACATCATTCTCAAAAGAGCAAGTCTGTTTAGTTATCTTTTTCTATGAGCAACTTTTAGACAAAAAGGTGACCTTTAATTCTAACTTTTCCTAAATCTTTCTTAGATTACACCTCTAAGAGTACAAAATGTTTTAATAGAAAACAAGTAACTTGAGCACGATAATTGTATAATTATAAAATATTCTGATTTTCCAAGAGCAGATGGAAAAAGCTTATGTTGAAAGACATTTTTCAGGAAATGTTAGAAACATCTTTTCTATGGATTGTATGTTGAAGGAAACAAAAAATGATATAATGAGAAAGGACAGAAATCCAATTATTCTAATATTTTATTTCTGTCAGAAGCCAATTTTAGGCATCCCAGTGAAAGGCAAAAAAACAATTCTGAACCATACCCAGACTCAATGGAAGAAGTTAAAAACCGGAGCAGGTGTTGGAAAATTGTATCTGCCCTTTTTTGTTTGTTATCCAAAAATGCAAATTGCCTTTTAGCAGAAACCTTCCAGCTACATTTTAGCTTGAGAAAATTTAGCATCTATTCATGCTAGTGCTGAGAGAGAAAGCCATAAATGTCAGCACACAGCAGTCTGCATTTTATAATCACATGTCTCTCAACATCCTTCTGCATAACGCATAGGTCTAGGTAATTAGAGAACAATTTTAAAAAATCTTAATAATTACATAAAATTTGGACGGAAAAAATAGAGAAGCAAGGAAACTTATGAATCGCAGCTGCCAAATACTTATAATTGGCCCCATTTTCTTAAGTAACTGCAATATGCAAACACCAAAACTTCAAGAAATCAACAATTTACACTCACATATAAGATTCTTTAAAATGAAAAAGTATGTCTGCTTTGTTAATGGCATAAATAGTCAGAGCTACTTTGTCTAGGAGCCTGATGTGCAAAATTCGTATTTCCACAGACATGAGCAGAATCCTTTCCTGGTTATAGACAACCCCACATCAATCCTCAAAACAGCACAGTATTCTCAATTCCTAGGTCTAGCCAGTATTGTTAAAAGTGCAGTTTTCTCTTTAAAACTTGTTGTTACTGCAGGATGGGCCTATTTATTGAGAAGGGGAGCAAGTGAGCCACTTGCACTAAGTGGAGTTTGACCTAAGGTTTCATGCAGCATCCATCAAAGTCAGCACCATAGCTCCACTGACATCCGTGGCCCACAACTGTGTTCCTGTGTCATGCATCCTTCTGGCAGATAGCTGTGCTCGTGAGCCACAGTCTCAGCCTCAAGTACGTCCTCAAATACCTCTACAGATTTTAACTAATCTCACAACTCCCCTTGATGGGCCGGGCAAGCAGCGTGCATAGTCCCGAGCACTCGTATCCTTCCACAAACACATTCCACTCCTGACCTTCAGTACCTGCATGCCATTTCAATCACGGGTGGTCTTCCAACACATTGCAAGTCAGACCCACAGCATCCGCTGAAATTTCTGTTCTGGGCCTCATTTAAAAGCAGCACTCTTTTTATTACTCAGATGAGTAAGAGCTGAAGAATGAAATTACTGAACTCACATCCTTCAGTACCTTTCCAAAAGGCTTTGTCCCACCTGATCCCTTCGCTGTATATTAACTGGCCTTTGTTCTCTTTTGCTTTAGTGCGTTTTTAATACCTAGCGGAGGGCTCTGAAGTATTCACACAAGCATCTGATGTAGCTTTGTATCTAAATAAATAAGTGAAAGGAAACCAGGTCTACCAGAGGTGAAAGACTAGCATAAATCTCAGTGGACCACCAACTTCCTGTCTTTTTTTCTTTAACTATGAAATAAATGGTATTTCTATAATCTAGAATTAGCTTAAAGTTGTTACATTGTATGCTTTGACATATGGCATCTGGAGATCATTTCAAAGAGATACAAAGTTTTCTGCCCTACAGGTTACCCATGTATCTCAAAAGAAGGAAGCATATTCATTCTCCCATATATAATGTTAAGGCTTTTTCTTGCAAGTCTGTTAAACATACATTTTCCATTCTGGGTGCTTTATTTTACTTCCAGAGCTGGCCAATCTTGGTTATCCACAGTATCTTGCATCCATTTGGGAATTGCTTGCACAAGATTCCCTTGATGACAGTTCCCATTAGCACACGTTCATTTACACATACTTTTTTTTTTTGCATTTGTGAAATTCCTTTCTTCAAGTGGATATGAAAGATTATTCCTTTAATAGGCCCTTCCCCACAGGTAGATAAGTCTCATTCAAGGAAGCCGTCGCTCACCATGACCACTAGATCAAAGGGTCTCCAGCAGAAAGACTATCTCTGAATCTGTAAAGGGTCACTTGTCTTCTAAGCCCTGGCTGGCATTCACATCAAATGATGGTACAATTCCATCCCACCTGTTTTAGCATTACAGTGTGGTTGGAAGAGTGGTATTTTCAGTAATGCTGCTTCAGGTCAGATTACATACTAATCACAGCTATGGTGAGATGATTAGTTGCACATTCACCCAAAGTTTGCTCTATGGCCAACCAGCATATCTCAAAACAGAACTGATTTCTGGTCCCTCTGAAGATCAAGTGCTGACATTTAATTGAAGGCAGACCCTTCCTGTAAAGGCCAAGGTACAAGAGCTGAGGCAACTGAAGCATGGTCTTTGGCAAAAGGGAAGTTCTAGTTCCTAACTTCTGTGAGAAGGAATGTCCCATCAAGGTGTTCACTTCAAACTTGTTTGAATCTCATTGGAGGTCATGAAAATGGGAAGACAAAGAGCTATCTTTGTGCAGCTCCACAGGGCATCTTCAATGGCTGGTGTCCTCACTCCATCCACACAATAGGTTTCCTTTTTCTCACAAGCTGAAGGAAGTGTGTGTTCGGAACATCATTTCAGACAGGATTAGATGGAAGGCCTGCATATGGTTCTGAGCTGATCCACTAGCAAAGTGGACTGCATCTTTCAAAGAAGTGTTTTCTACCTATTATGGACTACTTTTGCTCACTATATAGCCTATTAACTTCAATAAGGCTGTCAGATATAATTATAAATCACCTTCTTTGGTGACTCTGAGTAGCCTCAGCATGTGTTTTCAAATCTCAGAGACATTCATGACATGGATCGCATCCTGCTTTCTAACATCAGTCTCCTTTCTGAGGAAAAGCTCTTCATCCTCACAACTTATTAGGCTGAGTGGGACCCTACTAGCCCTTTCTGTAACACATGAAGGTATGTGAAGGAGGTGTGTGAAGGAATGGAGGTACTGAAGATACCAGATGACACTTCACATTTACTTATCTGATCTTATAATGTGATGACAAATAAATGTTTATGCAAGGTTCACCAAGCACTGTCCTGTGCAATGAGCAAGTTATTCTTTTATGTCATAATGTTCCTTGGAAAATAACACCAAGTTTCTAACCAACTTTGTCATTTTGCCAATTTTAGTGAATTTTGACTGTAAAATTTATAAAAAACACAACATCATAGATTTTTACTTTGAACCTGCTAGATTTACAAGACATAAGCAAAACAAATATAGCATAAATAATGAACCAGGATATGCCTTCCTGTTTGTCAGTTTCTCCACTTTTAGGATGTTGTTCCATTCATTCCTCCATAGCCCTCTGCATAGGGAGAAAATGGAGATCACAATCACTCAGCAGAATTTGAACTCTCAATGAAAACAAAAATATTGCTCAGGAACATGCATGGGATTTAGACACGACTATGAAAAAAAAATTAAAGTTCTGAATTTTTTGTAAATAAAGAAGTCATGCAGAAAGGAAAGTGGGTTAAGCTTGGCCCTGTTGATATAGGAAAAAATCCTGAAAAGGAAGCTCAGAAGGCAAGGCTGACATCAGTGACTAAAAGGTGTTTCTTCTCCTATGTGACCAGAAGGCTGAAAAAGTCATGAACACGTCCAAAATGTCCATTTCTTAGCCCACATTGAAGTCGAAATCATTATCAGGTCCCAAGTTCTGAGAGAAGCAAAATGTTCAATTTTTAAGTTTTAGAAATTCTCCTTATTGGCTTTGCAGCAAATTTTCAAAATCAATAATCAATAAAATTAAAAATCTGAAAAGTCCACATACTCAAATATAGTAATAAGTAAAAATCATTTCCAGGTTAGCCCTCAAACTTTTATATTTTTGCCATTGGAAAGTTTCCAAAGAGCTGAGGAATACACAGGACTTTGGTTTAGGTGTAGCCCCTTGCACAATTTTAGATTCAGTCCAGCAAACAGCTGTCCAACTTAAAAAAAAAAAAACCAACCAACTACTGAGAAGCAAGTTGAGAATAAGTTTAGAATAACATTGTGTGACTCAGACAACCTTATGCAGGTACTCTTTCAATGCTTTGGTTTGGAAATTTTTGGGAATTCAGAAGAGCCAAGAGCCATTTTTTAATCACAATGAAATTACTTTTTCCTCATCCTTTATATTAAAACTATATATTACACTTACATGACACATTCGTCCTGAAGGACTGCTAAGGTCCTCACAGATTTTCTGACTTTTGAATCTCCACCGGACATACAAAAAGCTTTCTCACATTTTTACTTGGAGCAGAGCAGATACAACAGAACCTAGTTCCACCTACATTTACAGCAGCAAACACCTGTTCATATACCTCTAGCAATCAGCTAAAACTAAAGGCATATATTTAAAAAAAAGTATTTTTTGTATCATAGCTGCACTTTTGTGAATGAGATCTGAACCCACTGACACCCGAGGAGTTTTGCCTGAGTGAAAGACAACAGTTTTAGTCTCTTTCTGTATTATTTGTATTAATACGTAGTGAAAACGAGTGGTATCTGAAAGGTGGAACAGGGACAAAAATGTCTAGTAAATACCAGTTCAGAGACAAGGGTAAAGAATACACAGAATTTCACTTATAAACCGCTCCATCATTAACAAAGTTCAAAACCTTACCTGTATTAGAACGTCACAACAGCTACAAAGCCACAAAAAGGAAAAAAAGCTTTAACCATAGCAATATTTACTACTCCCTTTCTGTTCCAAATTATCAGAGAGCTGAGTCCACTTATGAAATGCAAGATCCTGCCTCTGGAAAGAACAGTTTGTAAGACTGATGCCAGATGGACAGCCCTAGACACTGTTGTCTTTTCTTGATCACCGGACAGGTTGACTTCAGACAGAAAAGAGGATGCTTGGAACACCTTAAAAAGTCCTCGGCATACAGCAGAATTAGGACCAGTTAGACACTGTGGCACTCATTATTGACTGTCATCCTGATTCTAGAAAAAGTCTATCAAGTACTAAGCACCCCGAGTAGACAATTCAATTGCCCAATTTGTCTGTAGTTTTCTTCTTTCTCTTTCTGTAGTTGAGCCTGAGCTGGGAATTCAGCTGCATGCATTTCAACATTGATGATTCACTGTTTGAAGGACCTCCAGGGAAGCCCTACAGTACCTCCAGACAAAGTTCTCGCCTCTGGCTTTTCTTGGCTTGCAGGTTTATTACCCACTAGAGAGTTTAGTCTTATAATACATCCAAATACAACTTAAATTTCAGGCTGATACATGTGCCGATGGACCCTGGAGCTCCTAATTATAATTACATATTCATATCAGCTGAATGAGATGCTAAATTACAGTCTTGATCCCACACTGTGCCTCTGCACAAAGACACAGCTGATGTTGATCCTCAACTGGAAGAATGGGAGGTGGTACAGGAAGATCCAGCTGTTGCTCATTTGACTCAAGAAAGAAGCCATTTACTTTCTGATGTGAAAAATGATGAGAATAAAATAATGTGAGCAAAATAACATTCCCCACCCTGTTATTTATTAAAAAAGCGCTAATTTCTTCAAACCAAAGGCTGTAATGAAAGGACAATGGCATATAATAATTGGAAATATTGCTTAAAAGTAAGCCTTTTTTTCAGATAATGCACATTTTTACACTTTGTTTCCTCCTTGAAAGTTTGGCCAAAACAAATCTTCCCTAAGTTAATTTCTCTCAGGAGTAATAGGGTCAATGCAGCATTACACATTCATGCTCTGGATTCCAATAAAAAAAGTTGTTACCATAGCAAGAAGTATTGTTGCAAAGACAACACACATAATGTATGATTAAAGAAAGAAATCTCCAAAAATATTTCCAATGCTCAACAATAGGACAGGGTATTTTCTCCTAATTACATAAAGATGAAAGTGTGCTACTGCTTTGATAGTCCCACTGTGATGAAATAGATTGGCTCCTTGAAGACTAATTTTTCAAAATGCAAATTTCTAAATTACTGTGTTTTTTCAAAGTCGCATCAATTATTTCTAACATTACGTATATCGTGCTGCTGTCTGAAACCAGTCAAGGATTAGATAAGGATATACTGTGCATAAATTGTAAAAAAGGCAGGTCACACCTTATAATCTGGGTTAATTTCAGGAAACAAGAGGAATATAGGGGATAAAAGGTTGAGTTGGGGTAGTATGAATGGAAAGACAAGGCAGCAGTAATCTGAATACAGATGCTCATATAATTTGGCATGCCATTACCTAGTCAGCCAGCGTTGTTCAGTAGCACTGTGATACAAGCTAGTTTTAAGATAAGTTTCAAATAATAATAAACTTCTAGCTTTGTGGGCTTTCTTAGACACCTCACAACATGAGAGAAAGCATGGAAATGATTGCAGGAGTAGACTGTCATGTGGGAAAAGCTTGCATTGCTGAAAAGTGAAGACAGCTGTAAATAATGATGCAGTACCATCTGAGACATAGAACAAGGTGGAAGTGGAAGAGAGAAGAGCAAGACAGCAAAATGTGTGAAATAGGATGAAGAGCCAGGAAAATGATCAAAGTAGCAGAGTTTGAATGGACTCTGCAAGGGCAATGTTGCAGAAGACATGACCAGAGAGGGGGGCATTGCTTTAGTAAAACACCAACTGAAAGGAGCCCAGAAAAGCTTTTGCATGTGTAAATGTTTATGTACAGGGCAGGTTCTCTGCCCACCATGTTGGAAGAGGCAGGAAGATTTACCACCAGACAGCCTATGTGACTCTAGAGAAAACAAGGCCAGGCTAAGAAAGAAATCAAGATACAGCCTTTGGCAATAGGTGTCTGTTCACAGTAGTGAAAGGAAAAGAGAATGCAAAAGAAAGTGCAAATGTAGAGGCTAGAGCTTGAGGGAGATGATCTAAAAAGAGAAATGAAAAAGGAACGTGCAGAATAAGGGCATATGAGGGGAGAAGAATAGCAAAGTTGTTCACTGAAGAGGGCAGTGATGAGTAGGAAGATGGGAGCATGTGATATAGGAGAGGCACAGGGCGAAAGCTGTAGGTGAATGGGAAATGGACATAATAAGTGAACAATTACACCCCACAAGCTATTAAAATAATGTTTACTTTCTTAATTAACCATCACAAGACCTTTGACTTCACATTGTAAACATTATTTTAATAGTTTACAGAGAGAAGGGGGGACTTGACTAAATTCTTTAAAATGCTTACAATGGAAATCAAACGTCATCAGGTAGAATTCCACCACACCAGGTGGTCAGCCTACTGAGATACACAACATACTCTGATTGACTTTGCCACTAGAATGAGATGGAGAAACAAACCATGTCTTTGG
Source organism: Dromas ardeola (assembly GCA_013398915.1). Classification (NCBI taxonomy): domain Eukaryota; kingdom Metazoa; phylum Chordata; class Aves; order Charadriiformes; family Dromadidae; genus Dromas; species Dromas ardeola. The sequence continues at coordinate 52,333 of VYZM01013575.1, forward strand.
GTTTCAAGTGCAGAACTGTAGTGGTTATAAAGCACTTCTGTCCCTGTTTCTCTACACTCTCTCCAGAGCACCTTTTCCAATTTTTCATTACTAATTTCGTTCACTGTTTCTATATCTTTGCCTTCTTAAGTTCTTTTTCTTTCCTCTTACCTCTATCTATTGCCCTCTCATTCTTTCCCTCTTCCACTGTCCTTCACCTTTTGCAATATGGTAAGGCAGACTCCACCTCTTCTCCACTGCCTTAGCACTAGAGGAGCACAGAGAGTTTAGGAGAGTTGGTCATTCTGGTATTCTAATCTTCTGTCCAGACTTACTACAGCTACAGTGCAACCAGGAGGATGCAACTGCTTGCTAAATCCTCTCACCCCATGTGCAGTTTATCTGCCAGGTGGACTGCATGTGTGCTGTTTCCATGTTGGAGCTCTCTGGTGGCATCTCCCAAAAACACAGTTGGCAAAATCAAAAGACTGTCCCCCAGACATGTTAAAATTGTCATTTTCCGGATTAAAAAAAAAAAAAAAAA
>VYZM01013575.1:52877-87214 GCA_013398915.1 Dromas ardeola
AGGCCAAATTTCAAGTCCTCATTACAGACCATGGAAGCACTAATATTTCTCAAAAAGACAGACTTTCTTATTTATACATACATACAGGCATATATACATGCATACCTACACATATCCCTGTAAACATGGGCAAAACAATAGCCTTTTTTTTTCCTAACCCCAGTTGGAGAAATGGCTGAGCATTTTAGGGTAAACTTTCAAAAATATTTGCCCAGGGCAAACGGCATGGAAAATTTTGGCCCAAATGGTTTAAGTTTGGCAAAGTTATAAGCAATAGCAAACAGGATCTTATAATAGAAAGTGCTGGGCAGCCTTATGGCAGACATCGCTATTTGTGCTGCTTGTAAGACTTCATTTTCTTTAATAGGAGCTGCATGGCAGGGCTGTAATACCCTGGGGCTTCCTGTCTTTAATTTCCTTTGAATATAATCTTGGTCTTAAGCCTTCCTTCCTAAATAACCTCTGTCTTTAATTATTTTTTTAAGCAAATTACAACTTAACAAGCACACATTCTCGTAAGACAGAGCCTCTAATTATCAAAATGACAGTGCTTCTTAGAATCTGAATTTCACAGTAATTCAGTGACCAATTCGATAGGTCAGTAAATAATTATACACTGTCACTGCCAAAAAAAATAATTAAATAGGATATTATAACAAGTTGTTGTGTATACCTACACCTTGCATTACTCAGTCACCTAGATGATCCTTGCAGAGGAGTATTCATAAAGTGAGTAGCAGAAAGGTATAGATGTGCAGTCCCAAGTGGTCACACAATTAATAAATATTTGGAAGCCTTATTACATTATTTTGGGATAGACTGAAGGTGCTTCTCAGTCCTTATTTAAGCAAGACTGTCATAAGCACATGTAACAGACATCAGGATGTGGCTCACCACTCTTGGATACATTAGATAAAATTATTCTGATAGAAGTAATTTTATATTAATTATCTTGCTGGGAATAACTTTTAGATCCCTGAAAGGATGGTCTCATTTTGTAGAATTGGCTTCGCAGGTTCTCTAGTCTCACAGGACTGATATGTTGCTTTATCCTCTGACGTGACATAAAATAGTCACTGTTTACAAAGCCAGGGTCTTTTAAATCTAAGCCAAGTTTGCTGCAGAGTCCTTAACTCCAAAATCTTCCAGGTCTGTACATTTTAAGCTAGAATATAGCATTCTGAATGCCTTGTCAGTTGCTTTGGGGCTCTCCTGTAGCATTAGCGCTCAGAAATTTCAGCATAATTTCTTTATGCTGCTTAAAGAAATGTGCCCAGCTATGACCCTAAATAACCATCATTATTAATCCATGTATTTGAAACAATTATTACATAAATCACACAGCCATACCTGAGGGGATGAGATTCAAACACAATGAACCAAATAAACGTGGGTACTAACTTAACTATTGGGTATTTAGGAAAGAAACTCACTCTGGCTAGTTCTGAGATCACTTACTCTCCATGATCTACTCCCCTCCCACCCCATTTTTCTCTTTGCTACTGCACACATGCAAATACATATTAGATTTAATCTAAGAGGAAAAGAGCCGTTTTAGTGGCATGCCTCCTTTGCAGAGGCTGTCAAGAAGATTTTCATTTGTTGTTCTGGATGCAGACTGCCTGGGGTGACTGCAGGCTGCCTCATGAAACCCTCCTAACACACTTCTTAGCAGCCTTCAGTAGTTATCAATTTCGGACCAATGCAACCAGTTGAAACAGAACTGAAAATTTCTGCATTCCTACACTAAATTTCTCCAAGTTAACCACACAACTCCTCTACAATGTATTTTTAAAGTTATTCTTCATGTGATATTAGGGGCTTCTGTACATAAAAAATAACACAGCTTCCCTTTAGTGACTAACAAAACTATACAGCAATATCCTTAGAAAAACAATTGCTGGCTGTTTCAAGTACTTACTCAGAGTGAAAATGAGTCGAAAAATCTTAAATCTTTCCTTCAATTAATCAGCAAAATTATACAACAAAATTTTTAATCCTCAGTTTGAATATGAATGAAAATTCCTGAAATACTTGAGTCACCTTATTCAAGGTAAAGACCTGACTCAAGGAAAATTGATCCATCTTGAAAGCAAACTAGAAAAGAAGGGCTACACACATCTTCATGTGTGTTACGCCAGTCTAAGTAAAAAGATGACTAACATCACCCTAGATTCAACTTTCCACAGCAATTAGCTAAAGTATCTCAATTTATCTTTCCCTGACAGATTATGATTTTAAGGAAATTTGAGAAGTTTGGGTTGTTGGATTTTTTTCCTTTTAATGGACATTTTAGCACCATCTGCTGGTGTTAAAATTTGCTCTGAAAACTAAACACCAGCTACCTGCTTCATCTCAACTTCCTTAAGGCCTACTTCTGGCTCTTATTAGGAAAGGTTAATTGCTTGCTTTTCTACTACAGATCCCAGGATTGGATAAGTCATTTATCTGAATGAATCATGCATCCAGATGGAGTATACCTTCTGGAGGCCATATATCAGTAGCAATACACTATTAAAGAAATACCTCATCTGCAGCTACATTCAAAATTAGCTGTGAATGGTTTTTAGAGTGTAAAAACAACCAAAAAAAACCCTCATTCCTTAAGAGGTAATAGATACCACCACTACCCTCCCCGCAATGTATTCTGAGTTGATAGTGGCATTTAGACTAAAGAATTATGCTGGGGTATTGGAGATTTAATGTCTGGTGTGCACAGTCAAAAACTGACCTGCTAAAATTACTTCTGACTGTATCCAGTTATATAATTATATGACTTATCCCATCCAGTGGCTTTTTTTATTTCCTTAGATTGTTTCTGGCTCAGCACCAGTTCTTTCCTGTTTCAGAACCTCTTGGGGCACAGGTAGTCTGAAAGCACATTAGGAAATGGTCACACTAGGTCTCAGATGCTTTTTCTACAGGACCTGTCCTGAATACATGAAACATCTCCCACCTTCAGTACAAGTTTGATCTCTGCCTTGGTTAAGCCAAGCTCACAGAATTCTCTACAAGACTTGCCAAATGTCTGGGTTTGACTGACAACATCACAAAGCACTAAGAAACCTGCCACAGACTTTATGGACTCCCCAGAGGGAAGGGTTAGTATCAACCCATTTTTGTTTAGGCAGGACTAGCAAGTAAATGTGCCAGGGGAATTTCAAGTTGTTCTGTTGTGGCTGTTCATATCAATGACTCCTATGATGTAAAAAACTGGGAATGGACCTGGGGATCATTTTTTTAGCCTTCCCTTTCAACACTCAGCATTAATCTTTGTGGCCTGTACTTCAATCTCAGTTCCATCTTGATGATCTCCCACCGACTATCATCACAGCCCTGTCTGTACATCTTTCATGTACCCGTTAGTCGAAGGAATACACTCCCTCCCCCAGGTATCTTCTGCAGTCATTAGTCTCTCTTCCCTTCTTTGTGTTAGAAACTCCTCCATGCAGAATAGCCATGGTTTAAAGTTGAAATTCAGTTATCCGAACAGTCAGAGAAACAATCTCTCCAAAAACCACATTCCAGATTGCTGTAAAAAGCTGACGTAAAAGCAGCAGACAGGATGAAATGTCAGTTGAACAGCATGGTGTGTCAAGATGTTATGGGCTAGCAACAGGGCTAGGAAATGAGTTCCCTGTACTGCAGGAAGCCTACGTGCATCCCTTCTACTATATATGTAAGTAGGCTCCAGTATAACGGTACCCTTCCATGGTGAACTTAGGCAGCAGTTGCCCCAAGGACGCTAAATAGCCATGAGACAATTAATTATATTTTACTTTCCTTCCAGCTGTACAGATAAGGTTAAGCAAAGCTCAAACCCTGCTTGCCCATAAATTCTCTATCCTAGAGAGTGGTGACTGAAGACTTTTCAGATAGATGTTCTCGGGTAAGTTTTCAAAGTCGTGCTCAAAAGGGTCAAGTCAAAAAATAAATCGTGTTATTTGTTAGAAAGATTTGTGTGTACACCTCCCACATTCACTGCTTTGAAATGGACCCCTTAATGTCTGGAGGGGATACAAAGCCTATGGCTCTTCTAAGGTTTCAGAAGGAGGAAGAAAGGCCATGCCCTTCAATAAAGATTATTCTGCAGAAATTGGACTATTTGCCTTTGCAGGATCTTTTAAAATATAAGCTTAACAAAAGGTGCAATGCAGTAATCTAAAACAATTCCTTAGGAGCTGTAAAGAATCAAGGAAGACCTTGAATGCATTATATGCAGTGATGGAAAAACTATGATCAAGAGGTTTAGGCCAGAGATGCTGCCACTCGCAGTACCCAGCCTCTCTGGACTACAAAATAAAGAGGCATATTTAGTATAATTAGGCCAATTATGTCTGCCAACACTGGTGAATGTCAATTCAAACTCATTTCTGAATTGCTTCTTTCCACATGAATATCATTCATATCTAATTTCCATCAATATCATTAAGATTCAGAACAAGGTTTATCAGGAAGAGATGACTGGGGCAGGGAGGGGTGAGAAAACTCTTTGCTGTTTCAGCAAAGCAGAAACCGTGGAAACACATTAATTTGGGCAAATTTCCCATTAAAACAAAGCCAAAACCTTTTGAAACTGTCCAAATGTCCTTTCCATAATATTTTGAACAAATGAGTTCCTTTGAATTGCAATCTACTTCTGCTTTTCAAATTTAAATGAATGTATATTCAAATAAAAGGTCAAACTTGAAATGAAAACTTTCAAAATTTAATAAAATTAATTGCCCTGATCTCATAGATAGCATTAGTGACAGGAAGCCACCCCGTGCCTTGGGAACTCATTGCGCACTGAGACTCAGACAGCAGGGATCTCCTGAGCTCCACCACACTCTATTCCAGTGGCTGCAGGTACATGGGAAGTGAGAATGCAATACACTGCTAGAGATGTCTTGTAAAGTCATACGGAAAGTTAAGTCAGACTGATAATAACTGCATTAAAAGACTGCTGACTGCATTCAGAAAACTGGAGTGGCTTTCAGTAAGAATAGGAAAGCATCTGAATTACATGCAGCAAATGTATCAAAAGAAAAACGTGTTCTCATTACATTTGCCTACTAACAGACATTTACTTTAGAAAATATACATAATTTAGCACAATTTTTTAACATCTGAATGTAGCTTCCATATATCCATTAAGAAAGTAGATAACTGAAATACATATCGAATTCCCAGTTATTCATCTAGAGTTCTGATTCTGCATTTTTTATATCTTGAGACAGAAGATGGGATATTGCTAACAATATGTGGTACAAAAGGTGTAATAGGTTATTCTATTTGTTTCATTAAACTACCTGTGACTAGTCAATTATGGAAAACATTTTGCATTTTAGAAGGATTGACATTTTAATTATGTGAAAAGAACAGACATTAGATGAAAATAAAAAAACCTTATTTTACGTGTGTTTCTCATTTCTTGTCTCATCCTATAGGCAGAAGTAAGAAATTTCAGATTAATGAATAAATGTGCACTGAAAATCCCCAAACATCCCTCATTGCTGATGCTCTATCTCAGAGAAAGAAACAAGACTTACTATTTGGGTTGTCAGAGTTCTTGAAGGAGTCCCCCATTAGCCCAAGTCCTTTCAGTGTTTGGCTTCAGGTGTGTTCACTTTGTGAAAAAGAAATGCCACACTTGCACGTTCGATGGGTTTTTTCATGTTTTGGAAAAGAAGAAAGAAATTTTTTCAATGTATAAAATATTTTAATGAAAAACTGCTGTCTTAATTGCAATTTTTTCTACCCCAAGAAGTGCGAATTTGCTAGGCATTAGGATTTTCACAGGCCACGCAAAAGAACTTCAAATTGCAGTAAAGACTATTTCTAAGTCTGATAGGTGCTCCTCCATCCATGGCTTTTCCTGCCCTGTCTTTTGGGGCTTTGTGCTAGCTCAGTCCCCTTATCCTTATATTAGGCTACACACAATAAATAACAAAACAGTTTAGGTGGTTGAAGCATATGGTTTTCAATCAGTCTTGCCAAGGACGTGTTTCACTGGGTGAATAAGGATAGTGTTGAATCAATTGCCTCATACAAATATGCCATTTTTTGGTTATTCACTTTCCAATGTTGATTATTAGACATAAGCAAGTAATTATGCATCTTTACTTCTAACCTAACTTGGGCACTCATCTTCCATGGGTATGTTCGCTGCTACTGGATGAACACAAATAGTCTCCTGTTCAACTTTGATATGATAAACTATACGTTTCCTCGTGGAACTAATCCAGCTTCCACTGGAGGCAACACAAAAAAAAGACCATTAATAAATTATGAGAGCCTTTAACATATAACAAGTATTGCCCTGGAACTTTTATTAGTTCACTTCCTAACCGGCACTATTGTTCAGCTAACTTCTATTCCTCCAACCAGACACAACAAAACTAAGAGTTCACTAAGCCTTTAGTTAGTTAGTTAGCTAGACAGACAGCTATTTTAACTGAGATAATATCCAAAGGTCCCATTCACAGCTGGAGATCTGTATTCTTTACATGGAAATCCTGAGTTTGGTCCACGGTAGTCACCATGGTAGCAATATTCATAGGTTACTGCGCATGGATAGAAGATGCTACATGAGAGCAATATATTGTCACTCTGGTTCAGAATGACGGGCAAAGTGAGCTGGTTTGTGTTACCAGGTAATATCAGCATTTCAGATCAGTAAAACTATATACAGTATGACAAAATTAAATAGCAACAAACCCCTACTTTCAAATATGTTCCTTAACATAAAAGTATTTCTTAAATTGCATTTAAATCAAAATTTAGTTGCAAAACTTAAAACTAGATTTCAAACTCTTTAAGTTCATGGAGAATCTATAGATGGAACTTCTTCCAAGAAGTACCCTTTGACTGTGATCAGAAGAGGAAAAGCAAGGCAAAGCTCAAGCATTAGGTATACAGAGAATTAAAAAAAAAAAAAAAAGAAAGGAACTACTAGTACATTGCAGTGAAGCCATGCTTAAGGTGACAATGAATTCAGCAGCAGCAGAATATTACTTTCGTAAGAGTTTTTATTAACACAATATAACCTGATAGCAGAAAAAGAGGACCCCCTCCCCCCCGGTCATCATTCAGGTTGAAAAAAATGAAAACCTTGAGCAGAAATCCCTTCAAACCATCATGAAAATGCACAGCCTTGGTATAGTGCAATGAAATTAAAAAAGATGTCATGTAGCCATGTCAGCCACATCTGTGACCCATATGGTGCATGTAACAAGAGCATATGTCTATACCTAAAGAGAACATTATATGCTGTATAAGGCTAGGGCAAATGTAAAAGTGAAGTAGAACACCTTCACATTACAAACACAGTTTGTTATTTGTGTCACATCAAAGAAAGAGTCTCTAGGAATTATTGCCCTCTGAAGTAATTTAATTATGATTAAGTGAACTAAGAATCAATGTAAATGGTATTTTATACCCCAGTGAATTAAAGTATGAGATCTAGTCAAGGTGAGTAAGATTTACAGCCAAAACTCATGCAACCTTACAGTAATTTCATGACACTTTTACTACTAGCCTAGACATTTCAGTTCTTGAAATAATTAAAAGTACACAAGCAAATTTTATTCTTTGGACGCTTATAATAAACCACAGAGAGAAAACAGAATAGTTCGCTTCTCAAGTGCTTTATGCACTTCTACTTTTATTATAAAAGGGACAAAGATAATGCAGGGCAAATACAACCTTCAGAGTTTACTACAAAAAAGAAAGAGAAAAAGAAAAGTAAGCATAGTAGGATGCCCACAAATCTCTTTCATTTCGACTAAATCTGACCCAGATTAAAGTCTCAAAACTCATCTTTGGCTAATACAAAATACTTGTCTGCTAGAGAACACATTTGTTATGTTGAGACCCCATGCATAATAGGAGCAAGTAAAGTCAGCCAACTCACTTTAAAGATACTAAGGGTCTTCTCACAGATTTTTAACTCTAAGGAAAACTATTCCTGGGTATTTGCCTTCAAATAGAATTAAAAGTGTCCACAAAGAAATGTATAATATGAATAGTTATATTTCACAGCTTTTCCAGCTGGAAGTAAACTCATTTTCCAGTGACAACTGTTAATCCACTCTCTTCTAGAGTCTCTGTTTGAAAGGCTCCAGGTAAAGAACAGAAACTTGGCTGACAGAAGAAAGTACCAGATGGCTGCTGGGATGGGAAAAAAATTGAAGAGAAGAAAATAGTGAAATGTGAGTTGTAGAAATGAGGATTGAATCACAATCAAAATGTAAGTAGAGAACCAGAGCCTTCAGATTTTAACAGGAGCCATGTTAGCAACACAGCATCTACCCAAGTGGTAAACTTGATGGCCTCAAGAGGCCCTTAAAATGCAACGCAGCATTAACAAATTGCATAAATTGTATGTATAAAGAGTGCTTTTTGAACAGTCTCTTTTGGCTGATGTGACCATACACATTTGCACAAACCTATTTCCCTGTACCTAAGATGTATAAACCCAAATACTCAAGCCACGTGTCTCTTACACATAAACTGTACCCTTTTTCAGTCCTTTAAAAAAAACTTTAAAATTCCCAGTAACCTATTTGGGAATCAAAGGGATCAAAATTCACATGCTAAAAAGGCACTAATATAAATGTTCATGCTGTGGTAGTAGACATTGCCTTTAGTAGAGAATGGTGTAGAAGAACAGAACTCTGGGACTAAAATTTATCTCTAAAGATAAAACATGTAACTGATTTTGGAACATAAATGAGAGAGTCAGGGTTACAAAATACATGTTCTTGACCTATTGGTCACCTCCATCTAGCACTAGATGCTAAACTTTGTAACACCTTTTTTTTCTTTTTTTTAAATCTATCTCATTTTAGCTTGCCTTAAGAAATACTGTCCTAAAGGAAGCTACTAGTACTGCATTAACATTCATAAGTATCCACATTTGTATCAAATTTTGCATATTTGTAGTGTACCCCTCTGTTGGGGACAAGCGTGGTGATTGTGTGATACAATCCACTTGAAGAATAGGGCCACCACTGTCAGCTGTGCTTGGTGACAATAGCTCAGGCATCCATTTTATGTCCATCCTGAAAAGTTATGGTTTGGGGGGATTTTTTTCAAACAGTTAGGCTTACAGCTAAAGCTGTTTATGAAATAATGAGTGCTGCATGTCATATAGCAAGCTCAGTAACAAAACGGTTGTTCTTAGCTAGCTCAGACACCTGGACTCATCACACCCATTCTTAGGCATACCCTTCTGCCACCTCTTCCTAGACACAGCACTGTAAAACAGCTTTCCAGAATATCCCCATTTTCCCTTGCCTTTCTTCATTTGCCTTTCCTTCCATTAGATGATCCTCAGCCTGACCGGTATTCATTAAATTCAGAGAGACTTCATTAAAAAATTCCAGTTGAACTGAACTAGCCGATTCTTACTGCCAATGAAATTGCTTTTGCTAAGAAGTCTGTGTAAAAGACTAGCACCTGGAGACACTACATTGCTCAAGGGATTGGTAACAGGCTATGGAATATTTAACCTCTAGGGTATTGGCTTAAATCCAGAGTCAGGACCAAACCTGACGCATCAGTCTCTCAGGCAGGCTGCCACATGACACCTTTAAAAATCATACCCCTTCACTCAGGAGAGCCCTTACCAATCTTCTGTTGAGAAACTTTCTCCTCTCTCCAGTCTGAACCTTACAGCTGAGACCACTACAAGTTGGAAGGCTATAATTTAGAAATGTGCAAAATGTTATGCCAACACAAAATGAAAGTTTTAGTGCAACTGTATGAGCAACCCTATGAACTAGATTTAGTGGTCTTTCAGAGGACTGACATGTAAACTCATGATTTTGCTATCGATACGTGCTATAACACAAGAGACAAATGATAGAACCTCTCTATGCCCAGAGCATAGAGACTACGTGCAGTTATGCCAACAGTCTTCTATTTCCTCCATACTGAATCTTTATGGATCAAAAATCGTACCAAAAATTCATAATAATTAATAATTAATAAACATATAAAGAAGAATATAATTTTTACTGGAAATTAAAAAATAGAAATCATCAAAACTAAAAATCACTTAAAGCCAAACAACACAATGGAAATTTAGTCTGTTCTAAACAAAAGACATTTCCCTGCACCTTTTCCCATACACAGCAGCAGCAGCTGTCTGCTCCTTCTCTGTGATGGTGTTGGAAAGAAAATTCCTGTGCCACTCCCTTCCCTTCTTCTGTGTTATCACTGTCCACAGCAGATTTCTTCACACCCTTCATTAAGCCTGATCGTCTTACTCTTTGAGTAAAAACAAAATTATTTCCATTTGATGTTTTGTATTGCTGTTCATCTCAATGAAAATACGGTAACTCCCTCTATTAGTGACTCCCAACTTAGCAGGTCTGTGACTGTACAGTATCAGTGAAAGCGCAGCTGGAGAAATAAAACCCGTGTAAATAGCTGAAAAGATAGGTAAAAGTCTGGGCAGTGATCCAAAAACACTAAGCTACAGACTCCCAACATCTGGTTCAGGGTGGATTCCAAGAAAGACAGAAAGACAGAAAAAGAAAGACAGAAAGAAAGGATTGATTTCTCTGTATATTTTTTACATAAGGCTTTCATTTATTTTTTTACTTCATCTAAATTTTTACTCAATTATTGTGGTTTAATTTCTTCACCTTACTGCATCCTGTTGCTTTATTGTTTTGGCCATATTAATCAGAAGGAAGCTGCGCCTTGGACAGGAGTTATAAGCAGCCCTCAGTTTCATACATCCATATTTTATTGTGATAAAAGCAAATTACAAATAAAAAATTTTAAACCTTATTATCCAGCCTCTCCCTCTTTTTAGCTAGGACTGGCCTTATGACACATGCATGAGAGTCCTATACTGATTTCATGAACTTTCAGGCAAATGGTCACCCTGCCAGTTACTCAGCTTGTCTAAGCACTACAGACTCCAGAGCGAAGCCCACACTGCTGAACACCTACAAGGGTCACCCAGGACTCCACCACCTTGACCACCACTGTGTGAAGAGTAATTTTCTGCTTTGAACAATTTTATTAGCTGAGCGCTTCTGCTGAGGGGTTCAGAGACAACATAATTTTCAAAAGCTCATACACGACTTAAAATCATAAAAGCCCCCTGGTTTTCAGCGATATTTCTACCCTTAATGTACCTGAGCTCTTCTCAAATTCCTGCTTCACCATGTTAAATGAGCATATCATCTATTCCACATATGACTGCCTGTTCTGGCCACACAAAATGCCCCAGGTTATCAACACATAATGTCTACCACGAATGCGTTCAGATCATCCTTGCCCCACCTTGCTTAACAGAGAGCTAAAGATGCCGTTCTGACAACTGGCTTGCCTCTCTAGAAAAGTCTTACTGCCGTAAGGACTCACTCCCAAGCAGGGAGCACTCTGCCTTGTCTGGGTGTCTTTAATCAACAGTGGTTTTTGCTTTGCGTTAAGTAACTGGTAGCAGACATGCCACTGGGCCTCCACACTGCTCGCATGCCATCTCTGTCCCCACTGTTTACCAGGACTCCTTCTCCGGGGTACCAAGCCACCTGGCGGCTGCGTGCCCATGTTGCAGGTAGGCCTCTCAGTCCCTCCAACCACTGCCAGAGGCATCCAAACCTCAAAAACTCTTGATGCTTGCACTCACAATAATCATTAAATGCACAAATGAGATAATGAGAAGCTCTGAAAAGTCTCCAAACAAATTCAAATTTGCCTACTTTGTGCTTCAACGCTGCCTCACTCGGAGCTGAGCCATGACTGTTTGTGTGCTTTCCAAGTGTTATTATATGCATACAAACACAGAAAGAGAAAAAAAATGCACATGGGGTAATTGTGTGATTCTCCTGCCCAAAGACTAATTCCCCCCTACGTCTAGGCAAGGTATGCATTTTCCTACTTTTTCCTCTCTCAAAACAGAAAGGGGGTTCTGTACAATGTTCAGCACTTGGCACCAAGAAAGCGCACAGCCAGGCTGGACACAACAGTCTTACCTCTTTGCCAGTGCTGTGCCCTAGCCAGGGGCACCAAAGAATTTATTTCCATCAGAAGACCTTTTACGTAACAAGCTAGTGGCTTCCAGGTAGTATGCACTGCCAGTAAAATGGCAATAGGCCACTACCCGTGCCTCATAATCCACAATGAGCTTTCCACTTACAAAAGAAGGCAATGACATTACTGAAATAGGAAACCCATTAGGCCATTGACAGGTAATATAAGGAGATGAATTCTGTCCCTCAGAAATAAAGTCCCTGAGAAGTAAGGAAGCTACCACTCTTGAAGATATGTGCAATTTATTCTTTAAGACTGGAGCCTAAGGGAAATAATTACATATGCATATTATTCAAACTTGAATTCTTTTCTTGAAACTCTCTTTAAATTATGCCACTTTGACAGACTACCTTTTCTACCTGCTCATAGCTTGCTGCCATAGAAAGATCAGCTTTCTCCCCCAGCCTGCCCTCCTTCTGCCCATGCCATCTCACTTCTCCCTTTGCATCAGTCTTGGCTTTGAACTGACCCTTTAGCAAGCACATTCAGCTCTCTAGACCACCAGAAAACAACTGACTTTCACTCTGGAAATACTTGACTGATGTTCCACTGCCCCGGGCAGAAGAAAGGGAATAAAGCAGCTTGCTGCATAGTTGACAAAGCAGGAGTGCTTTGAAAAATGACTGATAGGCCCTCCACCCCATACCTTTGTGCTACCCACATCAGTCTAAATGCATATGTTCACACCCGGGCACCTAGATCACACACTGAACTAAAGGAACAGTCACAAATGGGAGAAGAAATTTCAAATCAAACAGAATTTCCTTCTGAATTACACTACCAACACTTTATAATGAAAGCAACAGAGAAGCTGCATGAAATGCCCTGATCCAATCCTGTACTTTTTACCCCATCTCCTGCAGTTATTAAGTTTTTCTGCAATCAAGTAATCTGTCAGAAAGCTAACCCCAAAAGACAGGAGAGGACAGAAAGTTTTCACCCGAATTTCTTTCCAATGAGTTTGGAACTGTCGGGTTGGTTTGGAGATCACAGGTACTAGCTGATATGCAGCTTGTGGGTTAAAAATGGGGGGAAGGAGGAGAGGGGAAATGTCTAAATACAGCCTTCATGACTCGCCTTGTCAGACAGAATTAATTAAAGCATTTCACAAATATTTACATTAGACTAGGTAAAATTCTAGCATTATACAGAATGTATTTTTGCAGCCCATGACACACTTGAAAAGATGAATCATGACAGTCAAAAGCATGTCTATATCCTTCCTTTACAAGGTTCTTGCATTACAGGCAGATTTATACACAAACAGGCCAAAAAGCTAGCCGAGACAGTACGGCTTCATCCTGTACAATGAAGGCAACACACCAAGTCAGTGAAGCTTAAAGGAAGTCACTTTTTTCTAAATCTCAGCCCTCTGGCTTTTCACCACCTGGACACCAGTTCTAAAACGATGACCTCATCATTTATCATTTTACCTTTCAGTGCTTTACTTAATACATGACCTGCTCAGTAAAATATTTGCAGACTTGGTACTCTGGTACTTTATCCCATTACAAAGGCACGCATAACATTTCACATCTCTTTCATGCAGGTGGTCCTCTGTTCTAACTCAAGGCCAAACAGAATATAAAGTTAGGCCAGTTCAGCAGTATAGGTGAAGGCATCTGAACTGAGGGGAGGGAGTACGGTAACTGCAGATGCCAAGTGTGGCTATACATTTCAAAGATAGTGCTAATTTATTTATTTGGCTTACAGCGACCAAATCCATCTGTCCAGTACAGATGATCAACCACAAGACATCTAAGAATCACTACGAATCAACATTTTTTATTAAAATTGTTCACATATGTACCAAGGAGCCACAGAAAGGTGTATTAAAAATGGTCCCGTTCACGCAATTCCACTCCATTAAATTTTACGAGTACACATGTCTGAGAAGGAGAAGAAGAGAGGAAAAGGAAAAAAAAAAAAAAACATGTATCAGGTGCTTTTATGTTCCCAGTTTATTTTTAGAATGTTTAACAGTGAAAAATGTAATGCCTTTTTTGTTCATTTCTCCATTTTTTTCTCCATTCCAATAAAATCTTTCCTGTGCTAGATGATCTCTCTCTCTTTTTCTCTCATTTTATATTGGATGATCTAGTTACAAATATCTTCAGACACAACGATTTAGATTTACGAGCAAATAGCATGTATCAATGGAAGTATCTAGACAGAGGAGTTACAGTACATACAGGCAGGAGGCATTTCTTTTCAGCTTACTTACAGAACACATTTGCACAACTGGTTTTGATTTCTATTTATATTCCTAAGATGATAGATGTGAAATTTGGTGCTTATGGCACTCAGTGAAGATAGGTACTGGGAATGCTGCCATCTCCAAAGACGACACTGTAAACTGTGGCGACTCAGCCACATACAGGTCTCTCCCAGAGGAAGTTGCCCTTTCAAAAAGGAAACACAGAAAAGAAGAGTTGTGAAGATCTCCTCTGCAGTCTAGCTTTCTGTAACACATCCCTTCTATTCTGGTACAGAGCTTGCCTGAGCAAACACTGTCACAAGAGCAAAAAGGCAGATCCACAGACACACAGGTGACAGAATCTAAGAGTGAAAAGTACTTTACAGAGCCCTTTATTATGAAAGGTTGCTAAGGAAATTGTTGGGTCCACAGTGATTTACCATTCTTTCTCCTTTTTTCAAAGACTCAGCTATTGTGCTCTCAAATTAAGATTTGGCTTTGGCTTTTAGGAAGACATGAATAATAATAAAACCATATTGCTGCACATATGACTTATGATTAAGCAGCTCTCTGGGTTATATACAAAGGAAATGTCTGAAAAGGCACTGGCTGACACTTATCAAAGAATTTGGAAATGGAAATTACAGCAAAAGAAAGTAAATTAGCCAAGAATTTCAAAAGAAACAGGATGTAATGATCAAATAGATGACATCAAATTTAAACCCCAGATCAGGAACCAATGCAAAAAACCTCAGGAAGACAGGCTTTCAAGCTGGTGACATCATATTTATGTATGTCCTATGTCATTCAGACATATTCTGGTGGTCTCATTAAAAAGCATATAATTTTGAACTCCTGTGTTTTTGTCTCTGTTGTATATTATCAGCTTTCCAGGGCTTTGCAGATTACTGAAGTAAGTCCCCATTCATAATTCTGTTGCTCAAATTCTACTTAAAGTCAATGCTGGAAGGTAGTGCTTGCCAGTAGTATGCTTATTGTGAAGAAAGAGTACAGCATTTTTCAAGAAATGAGTTAATGAGTCATACTGTTTGTGTTTCCCAAATAAATTAATAACAACAACTAACAATTCATTCCTAAAGTTCTTGCATGCCCACAATTCCAACTGACTGCAGCGGGAGCCAGAAATGCTGTGCAGCTTTGAAAATGAAAACCATTCTATGTGTTCCAGAATAAATATCTACAGATGAATTTGATGATGGTTAAAGGTGACACTTAAAATCTTTGGAAACCAAATTTTAAAATTAAAAATCCCAAACCAGGAAAACACAATAAGCTTATTTTAGAACACAGTCTTTTGAGACTACTACTCCCATTACCTGTGCAGCCTGCCATTGAGTAGCAGATTCTGTATTTATTAACGTTATTGGCGTTGACAACATTATCATTACCATCATTTATTACCAATTATTCCAGACAGATTATTGACAGCATTGGTAGAGCAGGCCAAAGAGAAAAATGTTCACTTTTATGAAGTCACCAGCACCTGGCAAGGAAGGCTGAAACCTGAACTTGTGTCCTGGGTGAATCTATTTTAATGATGCTATTTAAAATGTGTGTAGGTACAATTTGTACCTAAAGCACATCTTTGTGCAAGGATCTCAGAGGTTTGGTGTTTGGGGGGTTGTTTGGGGTTTTGTTTTTTGATGTTGGGTTTGGTTTTTTTTTGTTTTGTTTTCTTTTTGGTGTTTGGGGTGTGGTTTTTTTTTTTAAAGTTAGGTGTTAGCACTCCTTCTTTGTTGGAGCGAAAAGAGGTGTCTCAGGATGGTGCACAAGTTTGCCCAGCCTCACATGCTCGGCTCCAGCCTGCAACCTTCCATCATCCACACTGCTGAATGGGACTGCTATGCAGTTCTTCTGGGGGAACAGTTTTTAAGATTTCAATTCAGCAAAGTACAGTAACATACAAAGTCACTTTGGCTTCTGCAGCTGCTACACAACTGCCATAGCTCTGCCCTGAAAAGAAAAACCCCAAGACTAAGACTTTTAGTGTTCAGCTGTTAGAAACAAGAGAAATGGAATCAGAAACGAAGACTGACTTGTGCATAGCAAGCCTGGATGGTGGGTGAGGACGGTGGTGCTGTCTAAGTGAGGGCAGCCAGCAGTTCACCTCTGTGGGGAGAGGAAGGTAGTGCAGCAAGGGTTATATAAGCAAAGTCACTTGCGGAATGCGCAGAATGTATACAGAGGGTGTGCCGGAGGTGGGGGCGCGGGGAAGAGTCTCTGGACCCATGTGTAACAGGTTGCCTGACAAAAGGCATTTCCAAAATGCAGCCCATGTTCTCTGCCCCTGTGCTGTTTTGGCCCTTGGACTCAAAGCCACAGAAGTCATCAGATACTAGCGTGGACAGTACAGTGCGTTATTTAATTCTACTAGGATAATCATAAATAAAATAGTCAACATTTCTCCAGTGCCCTCTTCACCCTCATCCCGCTTCCTAAAACAGGCAAGGCTTCTGCAATTGTTGGCAACAAACTGCAGGCAAGATATACAATCAAATGTAAAGAAAAAACTTCATACCATTTCCGGAGCAGTCTGGGTTTTTTGCTCTTGCTTCTTTGGATTTTTTTCCATGACTAATTAACACACATCCCCCCTAAAACCTACCCAAAAGCCCAAGGGAAAAAAGGGACTATTTTGATTTTCAATGAGTCTGCTCTAATCACTCTAACGGTCCTTTTGTTTTCCTCTTCAGGTGCCACTTGAAACAATCAAATCCAACTGGCAAAGGTATTGAAAGTAAGTCCACTTTAAATTCACAGATGTTTGTAAAGCAAGTGCTCATGAAATCATGGAATAAAACCTCACCCAGCTAAGAGGCAGATTTATCTAACTAATGCACAAGCCCAAGGACCTGTGGAAATTTTTGTGTTGAATGCATTTCCTAAATATTTGACCACTGGCTTTGCAGACCTGCTATGGGCATACCAAAAGTGCACATGAGTATCCTCTGACTTCAGTACGAAATCAGTTAGGGGCAGAATTCCACTCCTTCCCACTCAGCTACAAGACTGCATCCTGTAAGTATTTTGTGACTGCCAACAAGAAAACTGAGTTAAACTATCTACAGTGGTACTTGAACTAGCTCTACTGATCAGAACTAATTATAAGAGAAGTTCACACATTGATGTCAAAGATGAATCCACAGAGGAAATATAACACATGAAACACGTGTTCCAGACGTGCTGTTCAAAACAAATCTGAAAAACATAAGGTCAAGGGACCTGGAATATTTCTCACAGAGATTCTGCAAGCTAAGTAGTGAAATGGCGTTAAATAAATTACATGGTTTCAAATTACTCACTATGCAACTACAAACTACAAAAGAACACGGCTCTTCAGGAGTACCCTGCCTATAGCAGACAAATGTGTCTGGGAAAAAACGCAAAGAAGAAGAGAAACTATCAGATACTGTTTAACTGTTGGCCATGACTTCCTTTCTGTTCCGTAAACCCCAACCAATCTCTTCTTCAGGAGCAGGATTTCAGATGGACTCACCAAGCAGTTCTGTACTGACAAATTGTGAAGACAACCATTAGCAGGCACTGAGAACAATGAATACATATTACCTCACTATACATAGGCCCCCAGCAGCAAATGGACACAGACGTGCAGAGCCACAGGCTGCATATATCAGCCCTATCACACCAGCTCTGGGCAGACCTCAGTACAGGATTGGGGCACTAAGGTAAATTTAATTTAGAAACAGGCATACTTCACATTCAAGTTAATTTTGCACATCCAAAGCGTCCCACAGGACCACCGTTTCCAGAGATAGCATAGTTTTTTTCAAAAACGGCATTCAACTTCTATTAGAAAAAGGATCCCCACTTCTTCTGGAAATTTCATATTCTCAAGTGCCATTTCTCATAGAAATGGCCTCATTTTTGAGTTCATAGAAAGCGGAAAAAGCAATAAAACCTTTAGATGTGAGGTGATTTTTCATCTTGCTAGAAATACTTTAGCACAATTCTAATTCACCCTCATCCCAGGAAAGGCTGCCTGTAATACACTGAAAGCCAGCTTGGGCTTTACGCCAGCAAAGCACTTCGGCATGATTTCAGCTTTAAGCTCAGGCACTGAACCACTGACTTCAGTGAGATGACTTAAAAATCATTACAATTAAAAAGCTTAAATGGCTTGCCAGTTTAGAGCCTTGGTGTGAACTTCCTATAATGAGTATCATTGCACACAGCTATACCATTTTGAGTTTATAATGACCTGCCACATGACCCAACCTGAGTAAGGCCCTACAGATGAGCTCCAGGTGAAGTTTGATGGGAATGGACAATACTTGCAAATGGCCTTCAGCAGAGGCCTTTGTATTCAAGAGTCTCTTATCCCAGTGTAGGTGAGAGTATACTTTATACATCCCAGGAGGAAAATAACTTAGTCAGAGAGCTCTCAAAGAAAGATAAAGAGTAGAGACAGGAAAGCTATTGTGCATAAATCCAGGAGGAATCATAAGTCTTTCTCAAAATGCTGAAAGAATAAATCCCCCTCCCACAAATACAGAAAAAGATGTGGTTCCCATACACAACCGAGTGGCAAAGCAACTTCCCACATAGTCACATCTGCCTCCTTTTTCCTCTGTTCCATGTCATGAGAGTAAACGCAAGAGGGGGCAGGGGCTATATACACACATCGTCAGGGGAAGGAAAAAAAGGAGGGAAGAGAATTTGTACTTTAGACATTTGCATATGAATTTGGCTTCAGCCTCCATCGCGTTTACATGCCTTTGAACATTTTCTGTTTCTTTCTGCATTCTTTGCTGCTCCATTTTATTTATTTTCACCTTCTGCTTCTCAGATCTTCTGCCAGACTGCTTATTTAATTCTACTTGTTGCACTAAAAACACCATTGTTGTCATCCAAATTAATCCCTGAACATAATAAAAACCTCAAAATAACTCAGACGACCAGTTTTCCATCCTTTCGTCTCACTTGAAGTACAGTATAAAAGCCAGTACTTGGGAGCTCTCATAGTTTACACAGGACCAGTCCTAGGTACGTGGCATTTTAGTAGGCAGGGGAGTTTTTTTCCTTCCCCACCTATCTTCTTCCATCAGTTAAGACTGCTCAGAGTCCCCCCATATCTCCAGTGCAGCTAGACCCTCTTCCAATGTAATCCATTGCAATACTTAATATTTTTCAAACAAACTCGTTACTTGTCAAATATTGAAGTGTCCTTCTGTGACAGGTTAGCTGAGAAGCAAGGTAAACTAAGACCACCTTTACTTTCAGGGATGAGGGAGTAGAACTATCTCCTAAAAGTCTGGTGAAGTAGTAGGGCACACTGGCTACAGATGTGCTATTAAATCTCCTATGTTCCTCTCCATTCAAACTGCACAGGGGAAAAAATAAAATTAAAAAAAAAAAAAAGACAAGAAACACGATAGGACCAATATTTTCCCCAAACCTGTATTGCCATTCTCTGCCCTCATTCTCAACTGTTTTCCTGTGAAGGCTTCCCAGAGATGAGAAAGGATCTGAAAAGACTAAACATTCTTTTGCTGCAGATGAAGTATCTATCCTTTTAACTGTTGATCAGGATGGAAGGGAGCTAAAGTGAATGAACACAGCAATCCACACCACTAACCCAGTCAAGTGTTCATTTCATTCACCATGAGGAACAAAAGGGCAATGTTGTTCTGTTTGAGAAGCTGGACAATCCTTATCAAGCTAAAGCTTCTGGTGCCAACTCTGTATGGGGGTACTCTGCAGCATAATGAAGAATAAGGGCACAGGCAGAGGAAGACACTCAGCAGATGATGCAGCACGAACAAAGGACAGGACCTGGTCAGCCTGTCAAATTTATAATTTTTAAATATTATTTTTTGTGTGTTGGTTTTAGGGAGGAGAAGAAAGAGAAAGTGGCAGATGCTGAAAGAAGCCATCACTAGATGAAGGAATGATAGTATCTAAAGCGCTCAGAAAGCAGTACAGACTCTACTTGGTTTTCTTACAAACTTCAATCTCAAAACCTCTCAACAATAACAAAAATTCTGAAACTGCAAATAAAGAATTAAACTTTTCTTGCTGGCTTTGTCCAGTCTATCAGTACTGTATTTTTTCAAGGGTAGTTCACTGATTACCCTTCAGTCTTTTTAATTTCCTTAATTTGAACTAGATGGCAAATAAATACCATAAGGGGAATTTAAACAGTGCATCAGTGAGAAAAATATTCACTTGAAATATAAGCAAAACACTCAAACTGGGACTATAATTTTTGAAGCTGTTCTAGCTTTTAACGGACTACTTTAGACCTTTGCTTACAGTCTCAAGGACTCCCATTTTCTTTTTTTTGCATAGAATTTACAATTATTCCTACCATTTATGTCATCCAGTAGCGCTTCTAAATTAGAAAAACAAACTGGAACTTCAACAGCCTGTCTGAGTATTAACCAATCTCAGCTCCTCCACTCTGACAAAGCCCTGGCTGAAAGATAAAAAAGAAACACATACCTACTTGTTAAGAGCTATTCATGCCAACTCTTCCTTCCCCTTTCTACTATGCACTAATCACAAATTAGAAAGGATTTGAATATTGTCAGCACAGAGAGCTTATGCAATGCCAGATGAGACAAATAAATCAGAAAAGTAAGAAAATCTTTGAATTTGTGCTTATGCTGCTTTAGCAAAGAATTAGTTGACTAGAATATAGGCAGGCTGCTTTCTAGTCTCTAGATACATAAGAAGTGATTGTAGTTTTAATGTAGTTTTAAAAGTAAGACCTTAAAAATAAAAATTGTGATTAAGGCCAAAAAATTTTAAGTATTCACTTTTTACATGCAGGATCTCACTTGATTTTGCCATTAGCTGATTTGGGGAAGCCAAATTGTAGTTTTCTGCTTCACTTTCTGTTCATACCAGGTTCACTTTTTAGCTCTGACACTAAACACAGCAGGATCGAGTTTAAATAAAAATACGCAGTTTCCAGTGGTCTTGTGGATGTATCTTCCAGTTCTCAGATACTCCCATTCATGTCAGACTCTGTAAAAAGCAAAACAAAAAGTAAAGTCTAACCTGCATTTTAGTCCTAAGATATCTGCCAGTAGTCCTTTAAATCTGAAAGATAAAACCACAAAAAGATCACTACATTTATGAAGAGCAAAAAGCCCTCCTAAAATAAAGCCTTAAAACTGTGGGGGTTTTTCCTGAGTATTTTATCATGCACTGGAATAGCCGATTGCATCAGAAGCTCTGAAACGTGAGCAAGAGCTGTTTTGACATTGATGCTTCCAGCCTCAGCAGACAAATTATCCTTTCATTGGAACAAGTATTTACCACCCTGTAGCTGCTGCTCTTTCCCATGCCAGTGTTTCTGTCCTCTCAGAACTGCTTAAAAGGGATGCTCTTCCTTATTTTAACTTATCTGCCATCAATAAGGGCTAATCGATAGAGAAGAACAAATTAATGTATATAGCTGCCTCTCCACATCTCTGAAACCCTTTGAACTAGAAGCCCCTCAAAGCTCTCACTGAAAGGCAGGCTTTTGCACTTGAACTGGGGCTGATATCCCTGAACCATAATATTTACATTCTTTCTGTTTTATATTGCTTTTCCTTAGCGCTTTCATGAGACACTTGAAAATAGAAAGTGAGACACTATAACTAGACATAAAGCTATTTAGTGGCGTAGTGCTCCCCGTGGCTTGTCCATGCCTATTCCTTTTTGATGAGTAGGGGAAATACCTACTAGGTCAGTTGGTGCACCTCTTCCTACTCCTGCCACTGCAAGATTTCTACATTGCACCGCTCCACACTGGCTCATGCCTAAGAGATGACAGTATCACTTACATGGGTTATGTCACGAAAGCTGCTGAGAGCTTTATGTAGCTTGCTGACTTGGAAAACTAGATTGGCTCCTCTCGTGGAGGATCTATTTGAGGTACTTCCTCAGTTTATCTGATTTTCAGGTCACGTTGTCTGCTGTCCGTGGCTGTTCTGGGAAGTTATCTGGCATTGCAGCACTTCAACAAAATTTTAGGAATTTGCTCTTTCCTAATTCATGTTGTCACTATTTTTCAAGCAAATTTAGTTATCTTTTCAATGTCACTTTCTTAAGGTCTCCTCATAGCAACTAATCTCTTCAATACCCAAGTCTAATACAGAAATAATAAAAATTTTCATTCTATCTAAGGCCTTTCATCCCAGAAAGTTTCCTGCATACGTGATCTGCTTCGTATGGAGAATCTCCAAACTCTAACTACTATGTAAAGACTGAGACCTGTCAAGCCACCTTACTGCCTTTTCAACTTTCTTCACAAACTGCTAATACTATGACAGAAATAATCTCTGGGTAGTGTCAGAATGAGGTCATATCTTAATACTACTCTGAAGAATTATTCTTATTTGGTGCACAATTTCTACGCACATGGGTGTTTACTGTGCCAATGCTGCATCATATACATTCATTTCAATTAGAGCAAGGTAATTCATACTCTGCACAGTTAAAAAACAAAACCATGCTATAACTAGAAAAAGAATGAAAAATATTACTGCCCCCAGCTGAAGGATAATACACAGAAGAAATGGTTTCCAAAATTACTAGTATCAGTCATCATTTCTTCATACACCTGCATTTACGTAGCTTAGAAAGCAATAATGTTAAAATGCATCTGATGGGTTTTTTTCATTCCAAATGCATTTCTTCTCTATAAATAAAGTTTAAACCTGTTTAACTGTATTTCAGCTGTGAAAATGTAAAAGTGACGAAATGATTTAACTAATTTCACTAACTTGATTTTGAAAATCCAAATATTGGCCTAGTTTTTCACATTTTCAAAAATCATAGCTAAAATGATTCTTCTAGTAAGTTTTCCATTCGGCTACCAGTGCAGACATTTTTGTTTGTTCATATTCTTTTTCTTATGGAAACCAACAAAGTCATCTCTACTCACACTTCACAAGACCATTTGTGTGTTTTTTGTAACATACAAAATAAATGAAATGCTTCTTGGAACAGAAAAAAGAATAATAAAAGCTTCCTACCATGAAAACAAAACTTCCACTTACTATTAATTACACTTTACAGTCTATAATATTTAAGGACTTAAAAAGAATGGCTTACCACCATGAAAAAAATCCATTCTATGTAATATATTATACATAAGTATACATACACAATGGAGACACATAAATTATAGTTTCTCACCTGAAAGCAGACTGTATAGTATGCTAGAGTCATTAATTATTACATTTATGCTGTTTCTATTAGAGTTTCACTATAAATGTATATATGCATGCACAAACATGCGCACACATATGTATATATTTATCAGTGTTGGTTGGTGATCATGGTTCCAGGTCAGTGAAACAAACATTGTTGCAGTTCACCCTCCCATCATGTTTACTATTACTGCAGTTTTCCACTTCTTCCCATGCGCATTTATTTATTCCACAAAAGCAGAACATGCCTCTACTCAGAAGCTTTTCCAAGTGATTTTGAAAGTATGGTATAAACAACATTGAAATCAAAATAGTTACACTGCAAAATACCTCAGGTACTCAGTGGACCCAACACGCTGACAGCTAAAACATTGCAGGTACAGTTGTTGATTGTGCCCATGGGAGCACTACAATTTCTGCAGAGCCGTATGAACCAGCACAGCGAGAGTTGCGTAGTTTAAAATGCTGAAGATCCAACACCATTTAAGCATCCCCATGCATTAACAAAATAAGCAGGTGCTGCAATGGTGCTACATACGGCTTACAACTTCAAAAGAACACTTAGGCACTTTGCAATGATATCCTGCATCTGCAATAAATTGCTAACAAATTCACACTATTAGCTATCAGTCTTTCCGATATCCCTTCCATGGTCCAGGTATCTTTGGTTTTATTTCCACTTTTCTTTCTTATGGTCTTCCCATTTCTGCCTCCTTAAGTTTGTTTCTTCCTTGCTTTATTGTGTGACTGAGTTTTTGCTGCTCTTTATGTTTGATTAGTCTTTCATTTTGTCTGCCAAATGCCCTCTCAATTTAGATTCCTCCTCAAAACCATTAATTTCTCCACCTCTACCCTTTCCTTCAAAGGTAAGCAATGGCTTGTCTCTTTTAGGCTGAAAATCTTTTCACTAGGACCTACACTTTCAGTGTTTATTTGTACAATATTTGATTAATTTGTAATCCTTTGAAAATTCTTACTAATATTATAGTGGTTTTTTTTTTCCCCCTCACACTTAGGAAGTGATACATTGTTTGTTTTTTCTGAAGGCAGAGAGATAAAATGGTTATCCATAACTAGATGTGCAAGGCACAGTGGAAAAATTAGGTGGTTTCAGCCAGAAAAACTAACAATCAAGAACCTTTTGGCAGGTTTGAATTTTAACTTAAAGCTGCAAAATACATCATTTGAGACAGTTTCAAGTCTTGACCAAATCTTTACTGGAAATTACAGTAGCATAACAAAGCAGAGTCTCCTGAGATACCCTCACATCTCAGCAAACATTGTTAATCACCTGGCAGCTTACGAGCATTTACTTCACATAAGAGGGAATGTTCCAGATGATTATGGAATTTGATGGAAAAGATTGTTGAATTCAATAATATTAAAAATTCTGGCAGCACTAGTCATTGTCAAACTTGCTGGGCCCAAAATATGATTTCTCTTAAAATATTATTTCCTTCTCATAGAGTTTAAATGCTGTAAGGCTCCAACTTACACTTGTCCTTTGCAAGACCAACTGGCTAGAAATTTTACAGACAAAACCAAACAATTCACTGTGGGGCCCCACCATAAACAAAGTCATATACGAATGCTATTTTTATTACAAAAGCTGTAAAGGTTTCCTGGAAGCTCATCTGTGAAGTTGCTAATACTACATACCTAACCAAGGTTTCCATGATACTGACTCCAACTCCATGGACTTTCCAGGAGACAGGAAGATTTTGAATATCCTTCTCCTGTTCCAGTAGAAGTGCTCAGGTTGAAGTAGAGTATCATTAGCCAGAATTTTATAAATTTATGATTCTGATTAAGCACTTATTTTTTCTTCTGGAGACAGCACTGGCATTCATGCACAGATCACGTAACTGCCTTTCTGACTTTTCATTTCTGAGTTTTCATTTAAGTGCCTGGAGAGAACAATATTGCCTTTAATAACTGGAAGATGTGACAGAGAGACATTTTTGCACTATGCGACAAACTAGTTTCATTCTCTCTCCTCCCCATCTTACATCCTCAGCATGAGACACTTCTCCATTTCTACTTCAGTTTGTTTTGCAATTGCAACTCCTGTAAGTCACACTTTAACATATAGGTCACCAGCCCTGAAAAAGAGTGGGAGTACACAATAATACAACTCTCATGAAGCTGACCTTTTCAAATAAGTTGATTTCATTTTTACAGACCAAGTTTGTATCAACAATATCCCACCAAATAAATAGTTGAGGAAACAAAGAGCCCAAACACTATATGGACAAGCTGCAACAATGCCATTAATCTGCTCACCTGCCTGTCCTGCCTCCTCCCACCCTAGCCCCACATCAACTCAAGGTCTTCCAGATGTCTTTTGTGTTTAGTTAAACAAAGAAGGTCTTTTCCTCTGTTCCAAGTCTTATCTTTCAGTTACTTGCCTAAATAGTTATAAGTGACAGTTTTTAGCATATAGCCTTTTGTCTCTTTTCTAGCATTATGCAGACCACCCAACACTTCAGCCCCTTTACCCTCCCTTCTCCTCCTACAACTTGTTGCATCTTGGGTTGAAATTTCACAGAGGATCAACAACACAACATGTGCAACTTGTAATAGATTCAGCATGAATCTATTCATGCTGAGATGAAGCTCTGATCCTAACTGGTCCTTGGATGCTATCATAGTACAAAGTGACACCATATATTTTTGGTTTTAAAATAAGCTTCTGATTCATGCTTCCCTGTTATTGGCAAGACCATGTGTGTGTGACAGAAATAAACTGTGTGGCCTCCATATCAGCAGGGAATCTGTTCCAGATTGTGTGCACAGAGCAGAAATGGGAGAAGGGGCAGCCAAACAAACAGCACTTCAGACTTCAATCTTCCTGCCCGCCCCTGCCTTAGTGTATTACCTTAGCCTATTGCAGGGCTATGCTACCATCCTCCAGGGCTTCCTTCTGGCTTAAACTTCTGTTTGCTTCACAGTGTCATCTCCCAACATATTTCCAAATTCTACAAAACAAACAGCATTAGTCTATTATTTCTTACAATCTAAAGATGAGTGTCAGAGAGCAAGCTACTGTCAAGCAGGCGAACTCTAAATGCCTTTCTAAACAGAGGTTACTTTGTTGAATAAAAAGTATTTCAGAGCCAAGGAATGATCACGTTTATTTTCTTATCTCCTTGATGAAATAGAACTAATTTCTCTTACGTTCAAAGGGATTTTGCTTGGAGAGCTCAGTTTAGAACTGCAACTCTTAGCATTCCATTAGGTTCTCCCTGCAGTTTAAACTTTTGCCAGCAAAAGACAGACAAACCTGCTGGGTGTGGTCTGATGCACATCCAGGAGGTCTCTCAAACCGTATGTTTCTAGTGCTTCTAATCTATGATTAAATCAATCTAAAAGAACAAAAGCTGTGTGAAGGGAGAAAAGAACTTTACCTAGAAATAAAAGAAAATTCAATCAAGTGTCATTTTCTGAGATATTTAAAAGGTGTTGCATCTACCAGCAGGTGCTAAACACAGGAAAGCCTTATCCAGTGATCAGTGCCTTCCCTCCAGTGTACAGATCAATGGGTTCTGGTCCTCATCCATAAACCACAAAGACCAGTGAGCAGCTTTTCTAGCAGAAAACATAAAAGGATTTGCCTTTAAAAAAAAAAAGACCCTCCCACAAAAACCTCTCTTGTCCTTCAGAAGCCTTTAGAAATCCACTCAGTAGTCTTTTCTTCATATTTGAAGTTTGAATTGTGTATTCGTATAACATGATGCACTCATTTGGCAGAGATGCAGGTTAACTTACACAGAGAGATACAGAATTTGTAATGACGGTATCAAAACATTTTAGGGGTATACAATAACATGCAACTACTGTACCTCAAGTACTTGAGATTAAACCTGTTCAAACCAGTAAATACACTTTTTCAGAATAACCATGTTTATAAAAAGAAAAAAAAATTACATATTGGATTGTTCCATAGTGGTGCCAAATTACAGTGCCCAAATTTTGGGATCCCACATAAAATATCCTATACCAGGAGCTCGTCACAAGAGAGTAAATTCACAACTGAGCCATCTATCTGTAGTACTTGCCTGGACATGGTCCCTCTGCACTAGTGTCCCATTTCTCTACCAACACAACCTCCCCGGGCCCAGGCAGCTCTCTTCCATGATAACACACGCCCTTTGCCCGGCTCTGCATTGAGTCTACACCGCTCTATTGTCCATGTCAGGTACAGCAGTGTTTTGTGGCCCTTCCTCTTGGCTATAGTGGACTGAGGACACTGCTGTTTTCTGTGCACCAGAACAGAAAGGACAGTGCCTGATCACTGCAGAGAGGCACCATTAAATGCCTAGGGAGAAAAGCAGGTCTGTCGGTTTCCCTGTGCCTCTCCTTACTGCATCTCCTGAGAAGCCAGGCTCAGTCTAACCAGAGAGGTGGATGAAAAGGATCACTAGCTTATTTTGCTACATCACAGCACATTCCTAGGACCCCAGCCCTGAGGGGCTTTACTGAACTTGCTGTGTATTACACTCATTTGGCTGTCTCATTAAACATCACATTTGGCAAATTCTACCTGCCTTAGGCCATGTCTACACTGTAAAGCTTTGCCAAAGTTTTGCACACCCAAGGTCAGCTCAGGGCATGGAAAATGCACATCCTGTAGCTGACACTGTTACATTGGTGGGACTGATATTATCTGTGCAACAACCAGAGTCCATGTCAGTGTACCTTCTGCTGTTTACGAAGGTGAAGTCCCTAAACCAGCATAAAACCTTCTGACAGTATATACTGTGTCTCCACGAGGTAGTCTGTCTTGTAGCCACAGCAGAATAAATAGTTTTTGCTGGGTGCACAAGACAAACTAATTGCAAATTCTACTGGTACATTCACATCTGGCTTCTCTTTGTTCACTTTCTCTTCCTTGTACACCATAGAGCTCCCTAGCCTTTACTTTGGAAAAGACTCACAGTCGCCTCAGGATGTAACAGAAATTCTCTGTGAATTTTTCATGTTGTGTTTACAAAATACACAGGTTAAGACATGCTTTTGGAGCTCCGTTTCTTGCAGATATCACTTATATGAAGGCTCTTTTTGTTAAAAATATTTTCAACATTTCACTGGGGGAGACATGTTCAATACCAAGAATGCAAACTGATGGGAGCCAAGGGAGTCAGTGATACGCAAAGAGGGCAACACTGGGTCTTTTGGATTGTCACTGACACATCATGACAAACATTCCCAAACATGTTCTGTGCAAAATAAACTGTGCCCTTTCTCCTTAAAATAAACATCCTTGATATACTTACTGAACCCAGGAATGTGCCATTACTAATGATAATGTAGTGCAGGAGACAGCTTTTCTTAAGGTTACCCAAGATATTTTTGCTGCTTCATCAGATGTATTGTTAGAGCTCACCAAACCCAGAGCTGTGGTGCACCTGTTTTGTCTCAGACACATCTTATTTTTCTTCCTTGGAAGTCCCAGCTGGTGTCCAGGTTTTCTTAAATTGCTACCAGAGCTAATTGCTAAATTGCTACCAGAGCAATGCCCCAGAAGATGGGGAATTGCTTTCTGTGGTGAAAAGTGAACACATGGACTCAGTTGACCAGAATGGCCAACAAGATGGAAAGAGCTGCTGCTAACATCAGCATGGGAGGGAATAGGGGATACAGCACCTCTAGCCAGGCAGGCAGCCACAGTAGTTTCAGGGGCTTTGACTTGGTGCTCGAAGCAGGAAAAATTTAGGGAGGCTCAGGGGAGAAAGGAGTAGCTTGGGACTGGTAAAAAGCTGGCAAAGAGGTGGTTCTGTTGGGAGTCACTCAGCTATGAAATCACAAACTCAGGGAAAATATTTAGTGAAGCCCAGATCTGCTCCACCTGAAGGCACAGAAGGCAGTCTGTTTTCTTCATTCGTTTTTTATTTTGTTTGCTTGTTTGGATGCTCTGTGATATTATTCCAATATTATTTTTGAGAGGTTTCTCATTTAAGTAGATATTGAATTCAGCCTAATGGAATGGCTTCTCAGCCTGTACCTGGACCTTTAAGCACTGCTTCACTAACAAAAAAATCAATCTTACACAAGTAACTGCAGCAAACCCAGCAGCAGAAATAGCAAATAGCAAAAGCTAAGAATAGGCAATGGTTTTGAACTTGCATCCAGTTAGGGAAGAGAATTCAACTCACTCAGCAAACTCATGACTTGGTAACAGCTTTGTTGAAACACTTGAAGAGAAATATTCACCACAACACCATGCATCTTGTTAAAACCAACAATAACAACAAAGAATACTACCACTAAAAGCCTGTTCTAAGGAGCCTATAGTACTAAAATAATAATAATAATTTTAAAATTTAAGTAAATCTGGGCAATTGTATGCACACACAAAAGAAAAAACTACTTCCCTGTCATAATCATCTCAAGAGGCTATATCAACATTTTCATACTCTGGCTTCAGGAACCACATCAGGAAATCAAACAAATATTATCCCATGTGTGCAATGAACTTCTTTCTTCTTGCAACAAGCAAACAAGAATTATTTTCTTAACAAACATACAACAGACAAAAGTGCTACTGAGAAAGATCATAAAACTAAGAAAAAAAATAGTGATACTGATGAAAACAAAAGTTTGGGGAGATGTAATTGAATGCTTTCGTTCTTCCAGTCACAAGTGGCTGGAACTTACGTATGTTGATTACTCGTGGCTGGTGTTGCACAGAGGCAGCTTTGCAAGGTGCTATGTGCTGTGTGAATGGCACTCAGATCACCTCGGTAGAAACTGAGATGAGCACTTCATGCTGCTGGGGGGACCTTGGAAAATACCCAGAAGTAATAAAGAGGAACAAATAGGTGATGCAACCAGACATCTAAAAGCTCAAAATGCCGAGTAAAGGTTAGATAGGACTTCTCTTCAGGGATTTGATCTCAAGAAGCTCTCAACAGCTCTGCATGACAAAACTCCCTCAGACAGACTGATAAATACCAAGACTTTGTATTTTTCAGCAAATACGCTGCTTGAGAGATTTCAGGGAGCATCACTATAAAGCCCGTACTGCAGAGCATGTTCCCTGCATGCAAACTTGCAAAGCATGTTAAAATGTAATGTGTATTATAAAGGACAAAACTTGATGAAAGCCTCAGTCCCACCACACTGAACATAGATCATTATCTCTAAGAACATGAGCACAGTCAAGTCATGTTAGATTTTGTCTGCATCGTGTTCCCATTGATTTTACACATGAAAGAGAGGCTGGAGCATTGCATTAGCAGGCAAGGAAAATAGCATTAGAGATGGGTTTAAGAGTTATTTTAGGGTGGGTTCTTTTCTTAAAAATCTTCAATCCAAAGACCATTAGTTGCTACCAAACTAAAACACACTGAAAACAGCATGGGGCATTTGTTGCATTTCTCCAAGCACCCCAGTATCTGCCATTTACATTTGCCAGTTTCCCTTCACTTATTACCTCCCTTATGTTAGGGAATGGAGTCCTCAACGAGCAGGATTAGTCCCCTGTGAGAGCAGTTACATTACCAACAGCAATAAACAAGCAGTAACCATTTTAAACTTGGGAAGATTTAAAATGAGATTCAGGGAAACGCTTGTTCATTGCTTTCGTCTTCAGGAAAAGAAAAAGAAAATCTTCAGGGGAATTAAGGGGGAGGGGGCAATTCTTCCCTAAAGGTTCAAATATATCTCCCAGGCAGCACAAAAAAAAAATGTTGGTATTCTGTACCACCCAGTGCCTGCCCACTTCTATGCTTGATTACCCCGATAAATCAGAAAACCTGTTTGTTACAGGCTCTCCTTCCATTACAGCTGTTGCTCTGGTTAACATCTTCTGAATCATCCAATTCATCAGGATCACATACATGGGGTTTTAATCCTTTGATTTTTTAAGTTACTTTGTTCTGAATTTTTCGCTTCATCCCCTTACTGACAGAGGAACTGGATAAAGATAAATAAGTCAGACTAGCATTGTTTTTCTCCCCTGCTTTTTATTTTGCAAGGGGAATAGGGAGGGGGGAACGGGGTAGCTCTCCATTTCACAGTTCTTTGGTGGTATCACTCAGCGTTGACTGTGCAGCCTGAAATTCGAAGAGTCTGAAAACCAATGCTGAACTTCTGACGTACAGTTATCGCTATTGTGTTCTCCCAGTCATTAAAATGCTATCTTTGAAAAATGTATATTAAATAGACAAACAGCTTGGGGGTTATTCCAAGCGCTCTATCACTACGATGCCTTTCAGTACTAATTTCTGTAAAAGGAACAAAACTAGGAATTGAGTTACAACTGAAGTGTAATTGCTACATAAATTATATGGAGTGTCAAAGCTGGAAAGGGAAATGGGGAACACAGTAGGTCAAATGCTTGCTAATGGGCTATCGAGTCATTCACCTGCTCAAATCAAAATCAGACATGAATACACCCATTGGAAGGACACAAGAGAACAGACTCTCAGTGTGGTTTTAGGATTAATGCACACAAACACACACACACACATTCATTCACTTGCCCCCAGAATTCACTCTCAACATGTTTTTAGGCTAGCCCATTTACTTAGGTTAACTTGCCAGGTTACTGGGAAGCGAAGAATATGAGGAGACCAGACTGCTTCAAGAACAGTGACAACAGAAACCTGCACCCCCTTTGGGGAAGTTCAGCAGCAAGGCCACCTCCTCCTCAGGGAGGGCTGAAGCAAACAAATACTAGGTCCTCACTGAAGAAACTAACTTCATCTTCTGCCTGCCCAGCATATGGGAATCCTGCTCTCTCAGTGCCGCCACAATATAATAAATCATAGTAACAGCATGTAAATAAAGGGAAGACACCAGTCTCTAATGGTGTTAGTTCATTTTTAAAAAATAGCACATATGCATACAAAGATACGAGAAAAAAGGAATGACTACTAAACCTCATATTGTTCCATGATTTCACTATTGATCTGACACCCTTTGTTTGAAACTCAGACTGCGTATTTCTTTGTAAAAATGAGCTCTACAGAGATTCCTGAGACTGAGTTGTTTCAAGTCTTAGCTACCTTCTGGATAGAGGATTTCAAACCCAAATCTAGACTATTTTAAGAGCAAAAATGAACTTTGATAGAGAAGGAACGTCTCTAATATTTTACATACCTCATGTTGGATAAGACTCGCACCAGTGTTTATAAATTCTTTAAGAAGAAAATATCACGGCCTTCCTTTTCTATCCTCCTCACCTGCTTTTTTCCATCTTTTTTTTCCCTTTCAATAATGGCAAAACCTCATGGCGTTACAAGAAAGTAGTTTATTGACCTGTATAATGGATTCAAGATCTCAATCCAAGGTTACCAAATGAAAAAGTACCTGTCTAGCCATGTTATGTCATAAGGAACAAGTCTTTAATTATCGAGTTCCTATAACTATGATCAATGATTTTGCTTCTGATTAATTTCCCAAGAACCATTAGGAATACATGGAACCAAAAAGAAAAGTCTACGGCATCAACAAAAGTACAGTTCCTGGCCTCTCATTTTTAAGGTAGAGAAAGACAAAGAAAACATGAATAAAAGAAAAAAATAAAGCACATACATAAGCCTTCTTTGAAAAATCGGTCTGGTATTTGCTACAGAAAGATTTAAATAGCTGCTTTAGATTTGATTTATCTAGTGTATTAAGCACTAATAGAAAATATTTTGTACTAAAGGCTTTGAGCTCTTGCGCTGATTGGACACAGTTACACAGGATAAGTCTCACTTGTAGTGGAAAACCATAAAACAATAAAATAAACTTGAACAGAAAGAATTTTGTGAAGATCCTCAGAATCAAAGAAAGCAGGTTTTCCACAGAGTATCTCCGACAAGTAGGGGCTCAACAAGCAATATATCTGGGATATCAGAAATAAACTGTAGGCCCAGTCCTGCAAGAAGATGAAGTTAGCGGAGCTGCTCAAGAAAGACATTTAAGACTTTTCAGGAATGCACCTGTATTCCACAAATGACAGAGTGAGAATAATCTCCTTGAACAAATTAAATCAGTCAGCTTCTGAGTTAAAAACACCGTCATTAGGCAAATATGTGAGAGAGTAATGAATAAAAGCAGCAACACACACCATTTCCCCCCGGTACTTTGATTTAACCTTACAGTCTTTCAAAAAAAGACTCACAAATACTGAGACTATATTGCAAATGCAGGTTCTTCTGCCTGATGACACTGTTATCCACATAGCATTATATCCATTTGTATAATGGATAAACTCAGGCACAAAACATTTGACACTGTCACGCAAGATATCCTTGTCTCTAAATTGGAGAGACATGGATTTGACAGATGGACCACTCAGTGGATGAGGAATTGGCCGGATGGTTGCACTCCAAGAGTTGCAGTCAACTGGCTCAATGTCCAAGTGGAGACCAGTGCTGAGTAGCATTCCTCAGGGGTCAGTACCGGGACCAGCGCTGTTTAACATTTTTGTCAGCGACATGGACAGTGGGATCAAGTGCACCCTCAGCCAGTTTGCCATCGACACCAAGCTGTGTGGTGTGGTCTACATGCTGGAGGGAAGGGATGCCATCCAGAGGGACGCTGATGGGCTTGAGAGGTGGGCCCATACGAACCATATGAAGTTCAATAAGGCCAAGTGCAAGGTCCTGCATGTGGGTCAGAGCAATCCCAAGGACAAATACAGGCTGGGCAGAGAATGGATTGAGAGCAGCTCTGAGGAGGACTTGGGTGTGCTGGTTGATGAGAAGCTCAACATGACGCAGCAATATGTGCTTGCAGCCCAGAGATCCAACCATATCCTGGGACACATCAAAAGAAGCGCAGCCAGCAGGTCAAGGGCGGTGATTCTGCCCCTCTACTCTGCTCCTGTGAGACCCCACCTGGAGTACTGCATGCAGCTCTGGGGCCCCCAACATAAGAAGGACATGGACCTGTTGGAGCAAGTCCAGAGGAGGCCACGAAGATGA
>VYZM01013575.1:87225-109929 GCA_013398915.1 Dromas ardeola
GAGAAAAGAAGGCTCTGGGAAGACGTTATAGACCCTTCCAGTACTTAAAGGGGCTACAGGACAGATGGGGAAGGACTCTTGATCAGCGAGTGTAGTGACAGAACGAGGGGTGATGACTTTAAACTGAAAGAGGGGAGATTTAGATTAGATGTTAGGAAGAAATTCTTTACTATGAGGGCAGCGAGATACTGGCCCAGGTTGCCCAGAGAAGTTGTGGATGCCCCATCCCTGGAGGTGTTCAAGGCCAGGCTGGATGGGGCTTTAGCAACCTGGTCTAGTGGGAGTGCAAGCAGGGGCGCTGGAACTAGGTGATCTCTAAGGTCCCTTCCAGCCCAAACCATTCCATGATATGATTTCATGATAAAACAGTTGACGTAAATGTTTTCAAACACAGCTTTGGGTTAGTAACTTACGTTCCAGCAGCGCTAAGGACCCAGAGCTTTCATTTAATTAAATGGATTGACAGCTACATTAAGATTATTAGAAATATGTAAATAAAAAGCAACATTTCCATTCTCAAACTCCAAATGGCTGACTGAAAAGACAATATCGGTATCAAGAGAAGAGGGAGTACCCTCCCTTTACCAGAAAATGCCACCTGCTTGTTGCCACAGGAAAATTCCCTCAAACAGAAAAGAAAGATTGAAAAGTAGTAGTAACATCCACCTCCGTCTGAGCAAGACAAACACAGGCCAGGGCCAAATAGCATACCGTAAGAATAAAAAGACAAGACTCACACCAAGGGAGACCAAAATGCGGCACATCATAGAAAGGTAACATAAATAGTTCAGCAGGAAGAGTTATCAGACTGTGATGAAGCTTGGGCTGACAAACAGAAATGACATTGCTCAGAAAACAGATTGGAAAAGATTACACTGTTTTAGAATCACTTGTTGAAAAGAAAGAAGGGAAAAAAAAGCCAAATAGCAACATATCCCTGAATGTCCAACTTCAAAAATAGAGACTGGACTTAGTAAAGGTCACTATTATTCTTTACGAAACAGGAAAGACTTTTTACTTTTAAGTCTATAATTAGACTTCAATGGAAAGTTACATTGTAAACTCAAGAAAATTGCCAAACTTTCAATATAATTTGAAGAATAGTACAATCCTTATTCAAGTCTGGTCTGGACACGTGTTATATTTTAACAAGTACTTTGCATTGGAAAAGTTCTCAGTCACAGCAAATTTTTAGTACCATTGGAACCAGATATTTCAAAATATGTAGAGAAAGAGATCATTGTAAAAGAGACATCAAAAGTTTTAGCTTGAAGCTCTCAAAGGCATCCAAGTATAGCGGGGATAAGAATAATAAAGGCCTACTGCCTGCCTCCATGCCCCCCACCCTGTGGGACTGCTTATTTTGCAGTCCTCCATGAATGTCATTGTCTCACGGAGGCCTTGGTGGACGGTGGGTCCTTGTCACATCATCATCATAACTTTGTACAGTTGGCAGTCTTTCTTCCAAGGAAGTCAGAACACACTTAGCTCAGATATTGAATTTCCTTTCACCTCTCCAGAGTATGGTCTTTCCAACTCAGGGTTAAGCTTGTTTGCAATTCATGGGGAAACGGATTGCTGCTATTGCTGTTGTCTGTACTGCGCATGGCTTATGAACAAAGAACTCTGGTTTCTAGGGCTCTTGCAACTCTTTAAACAGTCACTCCCTAAACGAAAATTTCCTGAAATCCGACCCTTAGATCTGAACCGCTTGAAAACTACGGGATGAACAGTCTCGATTGAAATCCTCAAAACCAAGTATCATGCTTCTTTGTTTTTAATTTATCCAGACCTCAATTCAGAAGAAACACAGATCTGATTCTAGCATGGCCAAAACAGAGTCTTGTCTTTACAAATCTCATCCCAAGCTGATAGGACCATCTGTGGAGGAAGTTACTCCTGCAAGATTTCTTCCACCTTCTACTCAAATCTTGCAAGATCAAAGGCAAGATTTCAGCAGCCAATAATCTCAGACTCAGACAGATCAGCCTGAACATGCAGACCCAAGCTAAACACCACCTCTTCAGGAACTCTGCACAGGGAGCTGGATGCTTCTGCAATCAACAAAGCCATAAGCACATCATTAAAAGTTGCAGTATCTTCCCTCTTGCTTGAACGTAGTAATAATAATGTTAACATGTACTTTAATACTATGTACTATTACAGACATTCCATAAACACCTAATACTGCTCAAAAGACCTTTATTAAAGTTTAAATATAGCTGCCATTCTCTGCTACTTTCCAGCAGGCAAAGAGACTCCAGAGGCGATTTTGATTTTCCAGACAGTCGGGGTCTACAGTGGTCAGACAAGAAACTGAACTTTGGGAGCTCTTCAGCAGTCCCTCCAGTCATCATAAAACAGCTTTGATGGGATCACAAGGAAGTTGTATCAGATGGGACTCATGGGAAGTTACATCAGACCTTTATTTCCCCAAAGAAGGTCAGCAAGTCAGAGGGTTCAGAAACAGCATGCAAAACATGGCACACATTGCAGGGTGTGGAGAAAGAGGAAGGATCTTTCATAAGAAAGAAAAATAATTGACATGACATGTTTCATTTGACTACAATTTTTCCCTGTTTCCTGGAGAAACCAAAGCACAGAGAGAGATAACAATTTGCACACATTCATCCAAAGCGAGTGCATCAGAACACGTATCTCTTAGTTTGCAGGACTCATCCTCTTTCTCTCTCCTAACATGCTGTTTCTCCATTGCCTGGAAATGAATGCACTGGAGACTCTACACTTCTAAATCTCCTGCTTTATGTGTTACTGTGTTTATGTTTGTTACCCTATTGCTTGAAAACTGAAGCGTTTCTAAGTGCTGGTCTTTTTATTCACAATTCTGTTTGGCTCCAACTAGCTGTGAATGTATTTACACCCTAGAGTTTATTCGTTGGTCAGAGATACACAGGAGACTGTAGTGTGAAAGCAGCAGGCCTCCTGGCTGACTTCCCAAGAAAGAGGTGGATCCTCTGTCCTGGCCCACCCAACACCTGTTGAAGGACACTGATCTCATAGGGTAGGGGTTGCCGGCCCAGCTCCTCCTGACACTCCATAAGGAGATGGCCTTGTTACAGATTTGAAAGTGCTAGTAAGTCCAACATCTATTTCAACCTCTTTGCAGAAACTCAGTACTAAAAAAACCCAAAGTCTGAACAAGAGATGATAGTCTGCAGGTAACAGCATTAACTGTGTTTGACAATGGAAGTGAGAGTGAATTATGATTTATTATTTGCAGCAAGGTATCATCTTTGCCAATTTTTCTGCTTGCGAGATGAGATTTCCATACACTTCCAACACACACCAGGGTTCTACTCTGCCTAAATACTTGATCAAGGCTAATTGGTAATAATGAAAGAGCTAAGCATGTTTTGGCAGTACAGCAGAAACCACCCAATAGTTCTTTCTGACAGCAGTACAGTCCCATAACTGCACACAACTGTCAGGAGTGAATTCTTGGAGCAGATGCTCCCCAGAGCACTCCAGAAGAGCAGGACCCGTGAATCGCACTGGTCTCTTCAGCCTCAGATCAACACCCTCTGGTTGCTCTGGAGAAACTGAGCTCTGCATCCCTGTTCTTTCAACTCTTTCACCTCCCCACTGAAACTGCCAATAAATGGGCTTATTGTGGTATTGCCTATAAATAACAACAACAGTCACTCAAGAAACTCCTTCTATTTGTCTCCCAAAAAACACATGCTCATCAGTTCTTTTCACGTCAGTTACTATAACACAATAAGGTGTTTTTTTCAGCCAAGAAGTTGGACGGAGGTTCATTAGGGTGAAGACTCCCACTGTCAAACCTCTCCAGAGTTTTAAGGTCTTCTTCCTTTTCTATCTCAGTATCTTTAAACTCCTCTACAATGTATTGAGAATATATTGTATACGTATACAATACATTG
Organism: Dromas ardeola; assembly: GCA_013398915.1. NCBI lineage: Eukaryota > Metazoa > Chordata > Aves > Charadriiformes > Dromadidae > Dromas > Dromas ardeola. The sequence continues at coordinate 91,131 of VYZM01013575.1, forward strand.
TATTCTCATACAATGTATGAGAAGCTTGAATTCTCATACCACTATGAACGTCTAGCTCAGGTTTAGAGAGATCTATTTAAAATGAGAGATGAATGCACCAGAAATTCTATTCTGTTGTTGAAAGTCACACTGACCTTGAGGCTTGCAATAATGTCCAGAATTAGCTTGTCAGCAGCCCAGAGATCCAATCTCAGTTTTTATGGAACTGTTCCCAGAGCAGGTAGATAATGCCCAATCTTCAAAGCAACTATGTCTCAAGTTTATCAAACAAGCAGAAAAAAAATGACACACCAAAGGGCCTATTCACTAAACAGTGGCTTACAGGAATCAGCCAAGCATGGGAAGATCTATTTTTCTTCCTTGGGTGACAGAAATGTTGCACTACAAAGGGCAAGAATACAACTTGCAAGTAGATTAGGTGGGTTCAACATGGACAGAATGAATTATTTCAGCCCAATCACAAATCTACTTCGAACATCAGAATTTAGAATTTGATTCAAGAATTAAGTTCAGATTTGATTAGCAGGGATCAAGAAAAGGAAAACAAGAAAAAAAGAAAAAAGCTAATGAAAAATGTACACAGTCTCAGCAGCTCAAGAAAAGCAAATTCTTTTAAGCCAGTGTAACACAGGCTGGACATTTCTAATCCATGAATCAAAAACTAGATGCTTCAGGATTTATTTAAATGAAATTCAAACCCCCTACAAGAAACAAAAAACTACAGCACAGACTTGACCTACATGAAACAGGCATAAGGCTCTGTAGTTTGATGGGTCTGTAAAAACAACACAAAACCCCCTAAAAGTTCTCCAACGCAAAGACGACTGTCTACACCTTCAGCTGATGCCTGGATGTATTTGGAGCACAGAATGAATAACAGTCATCATCTCGAGTAGGGGTGGCTGAGCGATCTTTAGCATAAAATTAGTATCTGTATTCCTGAAACAAGAAACAAGGAGAAACCCTGACTCCTACAAAAGGAGTAGTTTTTCTGTCCACAAAAGAACAGATATTCCAAATCTGTGCATGATTTTGTGCAGATTGCTGATGTTTTGTCTACACACAAGATTCTTTTATTGCTAACTCTTTAGCAAAAGGTTGTGTACTTATGTTCCAAGAAAGGTGAGTCTGCTCCTCAATCTTCATAGCTTTTGCCACATACATTTTATTCTCTGATGCCACTGTAGATCACCACACAGGCTTGATACACTATACATAGTTTTCAAGTAACTTACTGCTTCTAAAGTCTTCATGATGAATACTGTAATTCTCACATAATTTTCTTCATCTCAAAGCATCATTCAAGATAGTTTTCAGCCCTTGGCCCCATTCCTAGACTTATCAGTCTACCAATCCTGGAGGCTTCTGCCTCTTCTCTTCCTTTTTCTAGCTGTCCAGCAGGTACTGGGTCTTGGAAAAGATCAGCTCCTTGTCCCATGGCTGAGACAGCAGTAACAGCTCCTTGCAAGCAGATTGAGATGCTGCAAAGCAATCCCCCATCAGTTCACAGATGATGCATGGCCGAACTCACAACACATGTAGAAACATTTCTGGTTTAATCGAGACCCTTCCCCCCTTAAGAAGGAGGGAAGAAAATAAAGATCATAAAGAAAAAGTTGATGAATGCTAGAATACTAGAATGATAATTGCCTCAGCAACTTTTTTTTTTTCTTTGAGACAGGCCGTGCACCTTGACAGTGTCTGATCAAAATACTTTTGCACTTTTAGGTTTAGGGAACAGGAGGGATTATGAGGGGGTTACACTTTCTCTCTACCAGGGATGAGGGAGGGCATCTGTACTGAAAGGTAAAGCTTTGATGTTAAGCAACACGCAAGTATTTGCCATAGCCTCTGGGCCTGACACTAAGCTGACCAAAGTAATCCACTGAAATCAATTACATGACATCAGTGTAAAATCAGAACAAGTGAAAAATAAAGTCCAGGGGCTCTACAGCCTTATTGAAGGGACTTTCCAGCAGTGTAGAAACATTTCTGGTTTAATGTCTTCTTTGCATGTCTAACTCATTTTGGTGGCAAGTCAGCTAGGAGGAAATAAACAGTAAAAGAAAGCAAGAAATCTGTGAAGGCATGATGGGAACATGTCATAACATTTTGGTTAACAAAGCTAAGGGAAAAGGTGCTCAAAGCCAGAGTTTTTGAAGCCTTTAAATCATTATGGGGCAATAGAGACAGAAGTTTCAGTGCTGGGTGAGAGAACGTAGAATAGATCTGAAAGAAGACAGCACAGGAAGAAAATCAAGAGCTTAATGCATATTATATGCACTTATTCAAAATACAGTTTTGTGCCCAGTCACTCAAGGACTTTTTTTTCTAAATCTTAACAGAATTTAAATTCTAAAAGAAATAACACAAGGAAATATATATGTTTTCATCAAGACTGAACTCTCAAAGATCACAATTCAACGAAGGTACAGTAGAGAGGAAACAAATGACCTTGCAATTACATTAACATCAGATTATTTAGGGGAAAAGAAACCACTTTGCTTTATAATTCAAAAACTTAGGGAACCAATTTGCTTGTAGACTTGGATCATGCTATTCCCATTTGCCATAATCAGAAATACCGTTACTGAGAGAAAAGGAAAAAACTCACAACACAATTCACACTAGTGAATACCAATGCAAAAAGCGGAAAAACAAATTGGGTCAAAACTGCAGCCTGAATACATTTGTTTCTATGCATAATAATCATTACTATTATGGCAACACCCTGTATTGAGGATATAAAAACAAAATCCTCTCCCAAGAAATGACTCAACGTCGTCACTCTCAACTATCTGTGAGATTCCTTGGAAAGAATTTGAGATCCTCAATGCACAACTCTATTTCATCCCAAAAAGCTGTCACACTTTGCAGAGCTGCAGGGAAGTGCTTCATCACTATCTCACACCTGCCACTGCACCTCATGATAGCCACTGTAGTTTTGTAGCAGAGAAAACACCTCTCAGTTTCAGGTTAGGCTCCCAATATTTCTAAGCATCTTCACTGAGAATGGCATAGACAGAAATTTCCGAACATTAAAAGACAAGTCAAATGAACCATGATTCTGAGTCAACATCCACTGCACTGTATTGGAAAGCTCTGCATTAACTTTCTTTTCTTCATCGTTCATCTTTTTGCACTCTTTTCCAGGATTATGTAGCAATACAGAGATATAGGAGTAAGTGCTACCTTGTTTCATCACTTTTTTTTTATTTATTTTATATAACTTCAGTTGTATTAACCAGAGATTTCTTCTTACACGCATTTTACAAAAAAGAGTAGTTTAGAAAAGACTATAGCACCATCTTTTAGCTCAATTAACTGCCTATAAAATAGAAAGCCCATGACTCCTTTTAAGCCCACTTTCCTTTTAAGCTGAAGTCTACTGTCTTGCCAGTTCAATCTTCAGATACCATCTTAATTCAGAACTGCCACTGAGTCTTCAGGTAAAGAATCAGAGAGAAATACATGAATGCAGTAGAACCTGACCTCTGCTACACTGAGGCTGAGAACCCCTTTCTGCTTAAAGCAATTCTTCTGGGCTTTTGAAAAGATACACAAAATGCACAAAATCTGTTACAACACTCATTCAGAATAGTGCCTATGATCCAAATCCAGTTCCTGGGAGATATCCCTAGAAATAAAACAGTTCTTCTTAGGCTTGGCAGGTCTACTGATATTTTATTCGCACAGGCCGAGGATTCAGAGCATGGCTCCAATCATGCCCAAATGGCCTCCATCACTCGACATTTATTTCATTTAGTGCATACTACCTCACTGAAGAAGTCAAACTGAAAACAGCATTTTAAAAATAAATAAAAATAGAAAGTGTTTGGCTCTCAATTTAGGCATAAAGTATGATGTTCAGGAGCCAAACGGATTACAGTGCATATGCACAGAGTGAATAGCTGAAAGGCTATATAGCCCGAAAGTTCTCAGATGAGCTAGGTAGTTCAAAGGAATGTGCAGTAGCTATTGAACCTGCCCTGCACCCAGCCAGGACACAAGTCCAAGCTTTGGCAGAAATCCGAAAGGGGATGGTGCGCAGGAGAAGACGGCACATGTGAGAGTTTTCCTCTGTAAAGGGTGCTTTTTTTTTTTTGTAAGCACAGCAGAAAACGCAGAAGGAGCACAGACTATTTTTGAGAGCAGGATTATGCCTGCAAACATCACAGGAGGAACGAGAGGCACTGAGTAGGGAAGTGGATTGGGGGAAGAAAACTGAATTTAGGGGAAAAAAGAGGGAGATAAATGGGTGGACAGAAGAATTTGAGGGAAGAAGTAGTGACAGAAAAATGGGCAAACGTTGTACAATGAGTATTAGGGGCTTCCTGTACCCTCTTTCCATATGAGCTGAGGGGTGCAAGTGTCTTTCTCCAAATGAGACAGCTTCTGAGGAGATCATGGCTGGAATCAATGCATGAGAAAACCCTGGCCATTGCAGGTTTTTAGTATCTTTTCCCATCCTTACTCTTGTGCCAGGGCATTGGTGTGGTCTTTGAATTTAAGCTCAGTAAAACAAGTAAATACATAATACAAATTCCAGGCATCCATGTGATTTAGCAGAGAAATACTTTTTCAATTTTTTCTTATTTTAGGAAGCATTTTAGATGTTGACATAAAGCAAAAAGGAAATTAATAGACCTTCTGGATTTGCCTCAGAAATATCAGATTTGTCAGCTAAGTACTCAAGCTGAAATTTACTTTCCAGGTAGGTTTTTATCTGCCAGGCTGACAGTTCCAGCGCCCAGAGGACCCCTTACTGTCTTGCGTAAATAATTAGTCTGTAGCTTAATTTCAAGGTAGAAAGTTGTGTTAGGTCTTTTAAAAATACCATCTTCAATGTGAAAACAGAAGGATACAAATCCAAAGCAAAACGGATTCCCCAAAACTACCCAAGAATAATTTACACCTAGTATTCATTCACTCAAGAAAGATGCCATCTGGCTTCTAGGTTTCAGAGCAAACATACAGCTGAAGGCATGAGCACAGCGTATCATGTGCTCCACAAACAGCATTCCCATGTCCCTCTGACTACAGTACGCAGAACACCTACTGCTCAAAACTGTCTTACGCACTTAGCCTCTTCAAACATATCATTCCTTGAAGGTGGACAATAATTCACATTTTAGCCTACATTGACTTCAGTGACTTTCCATCAGACAGGTATCTATTTTCCCAGGTTTGATATAAATTCTAAGTACCCTGAAGTTAAGGGTGTTCAAGTTTTGCTTGCTCTTGAAATTCTTAAAAAAAAAAAAAGTCAAAGAGAAAACATCAGAGGCAGTCACGCTTTTATCCATTCCCGAACTTTCTTACTTGAATACACAGGCCAAATTCAGCAAAACATCTTTATGGCCATCTCTTCAGATTACAGAACCCTATGTCAGCTGCAGCAACTGAAAATGCAACTGAGAACAGAGCTGTTTTAAGGCCAGCCAAGTTGATATTTCATGTAATCTTTCACAGTGATGAGATCATATTCTACTACCAAGCTAATACCATAATCAAGATAAGTCCCTGTTTTAGAGGGGCCATGACTGACACATTCCTTCCCTCTGCCTTAAAGGCACAATCCTGCTTCTACAGCAATCACGCATCCAATGCTTTTTCTATCATTTCGTCAGATTTTAGAAAAAGAAATACTTTGCCATTACATAAAAAAACTAGGAGAACAAGATAATTTAATGAATAAAATATCCTTGAAATCCCAGGTCAGATTTTAACTTGTGTAAACTTAGCTAATTTCCTCAGTGGCCCACACTCCACTTAACTCTGCGCACATTGCTGCCTCAATATACAGTAAAGGCTTTTTAAGTGCAGGCTACCTTACCACCTTTCGGATGAGGTTCTTCTCAGGAAACCTCTAAAGAACTTGCACTGCAGATCTTTGCATATTATTTGCGACTGCTCTAGCCAGGTTCACCAAGCATATTTAGTTGTCAATCTGCAAAAGGCAAATGTGTTTGTAATTAACAGTGCCCTTAGTTTACTGTATATAAATCAGGAAAAGAGAAAGATACTGTTAAATGAAGACAGCTATCAAAGGAATTATTTTGCTTCCAATTAGGTTCATAAGGAAAAAGCCTTTTCAATGACTGGCTTCCGTTGGATCTAACTAGATGCTCTCATTTGTTTTGCAGGGGTCCAAAGATTAGCCCTTCATTAGGGCAAAGTTAAGTGAAATGGCTAATTTAAAACTCATTCCACTACTCCATAGATTTTTGTCTTCCTTTTAACTGAGATGATTTGCTGGTAGGTCATTTATCTTCTCTGACAGATGCTGCTGTTTAACTTCTGATCACTTTGTAAAGCGCATACACACTCAAAACCAAAAGATTTCAAGGAAAGTTTATGACATGGAAACAAGAAAAATGGCAGTTTCATAATGATGTTGATTTTTCTAAGGCATTATCATGCCACAGTAATTAGCTAGCCCTATTCTGTTTGTTACAAACTCTTCCTTCATTTTACTTTTTTTCTTGTCTGTTTTATATTTCAGACGTAACACTTACAAATAAGCAATCACTCAGATCAAACAGACATAGTCAGTATTTGACAAGGTAGGATGACTCCAAAAAGATCTTAAGAAGCCCTCTGGGAACTCATGTAGGTAGACTTGACACACAACAAACCTTCCTTTCAAAAAATATTAAATAAAAGCATTGCTAAAAGTACCCTTTTTAAGGAGAAACGCAAAACAGTAACTCTCACCATTTGTGGCCCTTAATACAATCTTTTCTTACTTGAGAGCGCATTTTTTGTGCAAACTACGTTTCAGAAGACTTCAGTAACATAGAAAGCAACTACTTCACAATCATATATGAAGGAAGAGAAATGTTACCCTGTCCTAATTAAATACTACTAGAAGAATTACTTCCACCCTCTCAGACTTGTCCCATCTCATTGCAGTTTCTAATTCACTTCCTGGGTCAAATGGCTAAATCCTAGTGCTTTAGTAAACCACGCCTTCATTAACTCTACAGACTAGCAATACACAGACAGTTGTAAGAAAGATCTTTCCTCAGGATGTAAAGTTCTCGGGCATTATTCTAGGTAAACCATGCTGTTATTCATTGCATTAATGAACACAGCAAGTGTTATTCACTTACCCTCACTACACAACATGGCCCTTAATAGCATATGATCACACATTACCTCGCTTCTTTGAGCTATGATACTGAGAGGGTTTCCTTTACCCAAAGGAAAGCTGAGTAGAAACATGCTGATGTTGTTTTGCAGCCCTGTGCTATTTGATTAAATCCCCATTTGTTGTGTTCTTTTGCCACCCCTTTTCTCAAGGCTGTATCTATCACACAGCTGTTCCACATTGAGTTGGGGAATTCATTTGGAGACTCAGGAAAGCAATAGCTTGGCAATTCCAGCACTGCAAAGGCAAAGCTGAAATGCCTTTATGCAGCACCTGCTGAGGGGACCTTTTACTGCTTTCATAATATGGAACAGGAGTTTGGCCCCAAGGGGAGGATCTCACTATACACATGCAAAACCCCAGGTTCTGCCTCATTATAGTTATTGGCCTACCAATTAACTTGCTTCCTGTGAGAGCTGGGAGGAAGGCATTTTGTTCATTCAGACTCTACAGTTTGTGAAGTTTTTTACTTTAAGGACTGTGCATATCCCTAACTGGCATTTGACACTAGCCATTCAACACAATTTTCCTAGGCCAGATGGTATACAAAGCATTGCACCTCACTTTTTACAGATGGGTAAACTGAGGCACAGGACATTTTAACATGGTAATGCAGCATGTCCATAACCCAGACCAGTTCTCAAGACCCAAGGCACTGTGTGCAATCTGCCTTCACACAGCTTCTCTGATTGCCCAGGTATCAGATAACTCTTTGTACGTGGTTTCAATAAGGAGTGTCAGAAATACTCATTCTTGGAAATGTTCTGTGTTTGAGAATATATCTGGGATGCCCAGTTCTCTGTGAGTTAATCTAGGTCATTTAAAATGTCTTTCTGGTACATCATTCAGAGTCATCTGTTGGCAATACCATCTGCAACAATAAGATATTCCATTTGTAATGACTGCAAGAGTGGAAAAAAACATTAACAAATGTAAAAATGCCTGAAATAAAAGTTCCCTTCCAAATAAGCTGTGTAATGCTTGCACACTATTTAATATAAGCAGGACCTATGATGTAGCACATACCTATAAAGTGTTAAACTGTGCTACTGTAGTAAAACTGTCAGCCTTGATTATTTAAAAGGTGTCTACCTGTAGGCTTCGCTTTCATTCACTGTTGTTATTAGTACATCCCACATGTCTGATCAGGCTGCCCAATGCTCCACTCTGTTCAGATTACACTTGGCCCCTGCTCCTGATTTATCAGCTACAGAGACAAAATTCTGGCTTACCCTTTCTGAACAAAGATTTATTCTTGATGGCATCCCTCTGCAGTCAAATAAAATTCATGTATGCATTTCTCAACAAATCCACACTAATGCCATAAACATACATCAGTGTTGCAGCCAAGACACTGACTACTTGTTGTGATAAAAGATGGGTATCATGCAAGTGTTGCAGTTGATTTTAACATATAATAGAGTTGACGTTGCATGAGCCATAGTTTCCAAGCTCACTTGTTCCTTCCTGCCCACTGCTTTTCTTCAAGTTTTTTCAGCTCTGTCTGCAGGCCCCATCTCATTCTCCACATCTGCAACTCCCATTTGAACTCAAGTCTAGCCCATATTCATTCCACGCATCACTGAAAACAGGAATACTATCTAGTCAATCTCTACACCAGAGTTAAACAATTTATACTGCTTTCACACCATGACAGAAAGAACGTTTATGCAATCTTTGTGTCTCTATTAAACATTAACATGCATGAAGTAATATGGGCTATTTTCTAAGCTCATTGTCCCTGGTGGACGTGGGGAATAAAATATTACTCCAGAATCTGTCCTTTCACAGCCACTACAACAATTTTAAAGTTTAAGGGGAGCTTTGCCGGATTCAGAAGCTTTTAGCAAGAGCTTTTTTAAACCAAAACATGCTTTAAAATAAATGCAGTCTAGATTATCTTTGATGTGAACCTATAACTAAGATTTGTATTGCTTACCAGATTAATTAGACTAGCCAAAATTTTTAATACCATTTTGCATGCCTCAGAGAGACAGGAAGATAAAGATTTAATTTTCTATGAATGGGCCATTACTAACTGTGAAATTGCTTGCTGTTATCTACAGCAAAGCTCTTTGTGGTCTAGCTGTATTTGTTCTGCATAATGAACAGAATGCCAGTGGTTTCCATCTACATATAGCTCTTCACTCAGGGCACTTTACAGATAAGGCTGACTACCTTTACTAGTTAAAAATGGAGTTACCAGAGGCAAAGAAGATTTAGTGGTCAAAAACCAAGTCTGTGGCAGAGTCAAGAATAGAACTTAGAGCTTTTAAACTATTCCCAAAGGCCTGTTTTTACCACTACACAGCACTATGCTAGCAGGGTGCAACCACAGGTCGAGTTCTGCGCCAAAGGGAGAGGCGTAGTGTTGTCAGCTCCACTGTAGCTGTGTGCACACATGCGCGCTGCCGAGCATGTGTACATGCACATTTCCTCCCCATCCCCCAAATCTTTATGGAGCTTTTCTTATGTGTCACAAGAGAATAAATGCCTGAGACATTATCTGCCCATTCCAAGAGTTCAGAGAATGTGTATGACATCATGGGCATGACTCCCCCACTAATCACATTATATGCTGTTTAACTTAACACTGCTAAGCTTTGTCTGATAACATTGTAAATACCATTTTATTGTAAATTAGATTATACAAACCTCCTCAGAGTTTAGGTCAGTTCTTGTGTGAGGTCCTTGTTCCCTCTCCTCTCTACTACCCCAAATTTAATCTTTTTGGTGTCTAAGCCAGGGCATTTCTACAGAAGGAAGCACAAGAAGAAAAGAAAGCTAAGCCATTATCTGTTTCTAAGTCAGCACTGCAGATTGCAGTAAGTGGACAGAAGACTTCATACATCTGTTCTTTTTCCTCTTTCTTCCCTTGGAATAAAATCAATAGGTTTTGTTTTTCTCTTGAAGCTGGCTGGAATTCATTACAATCTTCCTGTGAGGTAGCATATACTTGAGACCTATCATTTCCTTCTATCAAGCCTAAGCTGAGTTATTCCAGTTGGTAGCCACTGTGTTCTTATCCTGGCCTTAAGGTTTCTGATTTGTTTACAAAGAAAACTGCAGAAGTGTTATTTTATTTTCATTTTTGCATTTGATTCTGTTTTCTCAAATGAAAGAACACCAGACTCCCACTACATTAAACCACAGCCCCAGCATCAGCAAGATCTTTGAAGCGATCGATATACTGATGCTTCCTAGTTTCTGAGAAGGATATTTTAATTTTCACATTTTGACACATTTATTGCTGAGGGAGGTATCTGAAAAGTTTCTAACCTTTCAGAAAACCTCAGTAACAGAATTTGCCAACATTTTTAGAATACTGCATGAAAAGATGTTTCCCTAATTTTATCAAGGCCATAAATATTCCATGCTATTAAAACACAGGTTTGAGAATCCGGACTTCTGAGGTCTAGTCTCAGCTATGCTCAGCTCTATGTTTCTGTCCTCACTACAGTCAACACCGGCTCTTAGTGTCAACCTGAATTCTGCCTCTCAACCATAGGCAAAACTCTGAGGCTGGTGATGCTTCAGACAAAGATATACCACCCAGGACCAGAACCACCAGCTCTCAACACCAAAACAAGGCTTTGATTTTTGATGTTGGAACCTCTTCTCAGGAAGGATGCAGACCAAGCCTTTGTGCCTTCCTCACCTCGCATACTTAGGACAGATAAATCCTATCCCAATTAACTGAGAAAGAAAACATAATGAGACTCACCCTTCCTCAGCACAAAGAACCACATAATGCAGTTGTCTTTCACTTGTAGGATCCCTGGACAAAAAAAGGCTTAGCAGCCAGCTCACTCTGTGCTTGCTGCTCAGGGCTCTACGTGGTATTAAGGAATGCTAGCAGCTGACAAAGGGAACACAACACAAACCAGGTGACTACTCAGACCAAAGCACAGCTAACACAAGGGCTAGTAAGGCACCAGTTAACTGCACTAAAGACAGATTCTCATGTCCTTGAGCAAACCACCTGCCTTTTGCATTCCTACATGTTCCCATCTGGAGAAAGGCAACAGCAATGTTATACAAACATGGCAAAGGATGCTGTAAAATAAACATTTTGAGATCTCACATGAAATTCAATCTACCTGAGCTTTGATTACTATATACTGCATTTGTGTAAGGTTAATGCTACAGAAACTGGATTCTGTTAACTCATGATTTCTCATGACAGATTTTAATGAACCTCATGTTATGAAACTCAAGTGGCTGTTCTGAAAAGAAACACATCCCATCCTGAAAGATTTTAATTCAGGTGCAAGCAAGACCGTACTCTCTTGAACGTACGTCTCTTGACCGTCCTCCCTATCTTTGGCCACTTGCAGAACTCATCAAAAATATGCCTTTACAGTGGTTTTCATAACCAGTTAGTTCCTCTCTCCACAGAGATACGCTGATGAAGCACCATGATTTGTAGGGCAGTTGGTTGCTGCTGGTTGTATGAGTTCTCATACAATTAACATTTATCTAGTCAAGTTTGCAAACTACCTGGCTGCTTTTTTGACAACAGGAGAATAATGCTGTATTTTAATTAACTAATTAATTAGGGAAAAGAACAAACCTCGGATGTATAAAGAATTTATATACAGAAAAGAATAATTACAGAATAATTAGCAAATCAGGTTATTTACATTTTTAAAGATTTTTATGTCTCTTTATAAGCATACTATACAAATTAACACAGTACTATATAAATGAACTTGAGTAATTTTACTCATGTGAACCATTGTTGAAGCTGAAAAGCTTCAGTCAACAAAAATGTCAAAACCACAGCCTTTTAGCATAATTAGGAAAAGGGATTTTTAAATTTTTTATTTTATTTTATTTTTCCCTTTCCTGTCCCTCTGTTCTTTATTTTAGGATGTCCTAACTAATCACCCACTTCTAGAATAACTTTGAGCTCAAACTTACTAACTCCACCTCATACACTAATATATTTCAGTTTTAGTTCTCCAGTGAGAGAACCTGTGTCATTATCCTTAAGGAGAGATACAGGGAAGTTCAGCTACTGGACAAAAAATCCCAAAGCAATTTGACCACAGAAAAATACAGAACTCTGTTCCAATGTGTACATCTGTGCCTCAGTCTGAACAGTTCACAGAACCAAGAGTTGACTGAGGTATTTAAAAAACGCTCACATAAGGCGATAAGGCAATAGCAAGAAAACTCAATGAATCTTTTAATAGAGAAGCCTACAGCCTTTTTTGCAAGGAGAATGAATTTAAGGCAGCAGAACAGACAAAAATAACAAAATGATATGAGGATTAACTGGTAATCCCCACAGGTACCACACGGGAAATTGCCAGACTATTAACTATGGTATAAAATATGGTATGAACTTGTTGGACCCGATGATCTTGGGGGGTCTTTTCCAACCTAAATGATTCTATGATTCTAAATCTAGTTCATAAACGAGCCTTACTGCAAGATGAGTGAAAGAGAGAGTAAGTGGCATAGCTGGTGAAAGGATCATAACCAAGAAAAATAGATGTTCAACGTCAGTGGTGTAGGGAGCTTCCCAGAGGCCTCTGAATAGGGTCTGTGATGTGACTACTGCTGTTTCATATTCCATAAATGATCTGGAAATGCTGTAGATAGGTGGCTGATGATACAAAGCCATTCCCAAAAATGAAACCTAAATTTATTCCGTGAGTGGGTGTTAAAATAGTAAATACAATTCAAAGTTCATAAATGAAAAATAATGTATGAGAAAAAGCCATTCTCGCTGTGCTTTAAATCAGCTATTACAAGTCATGAAAGAAATCCTGGAGAAGTGGACAGTTCTCTGAAAAGATTGGCACAGTGTCAGCAGTTGGGAAAAACCATCCTGTTAGGAAATTTTAGGAGAAGAATGAGAACAAAGCAGAAAATGGCATTATTCCTCTGTATAAATCCATAGTATGCCCATCTCTTCAATACTGAACACAGTTCCGGTAATTGTGGAAATACAAAGCTACAGAAAGGGCAAGAAAAACAGTGCACCAAAACCGTGCAAGAGATGTTGGAAAGCCTTAGCATAGGGAAAACTTCAGCAAGCCAGAGCCTTTCAACCTGGAAAACATGGAGAGTAACAATTAAGATCTAGACAAGCTGCTACACCATGGAAAAGGTAAACAGCAATGATTATTTTAAAGTAGTCTTAACAGAAAAAATAGGGCACCAACTCAAACTGGCAGGCAGCAAGCGGGTTCAAAAGCAAACAAAAGGAAGTTCATTTTCACACAATACCTAATGATGTTGTGGAACTCATTGCCACGGGATGTTATGGCAGCCAAAAATACAAGTGGGTTTCAAAAAAATGATTAGACAATTTTATGAAAAAAGGTCCATCAAGGAAAAAGGTCCATCAAGGAATATCAAAAACAATGATACAACTGCAGCCTCCAGCTCAGGAAGGTCTCTAAACCAGAAACCACTGGAAGCTGGGAGGGTTTACCAAAGGAAATATCACTCTATACTCGTCCTGTTTTCCATACACAAGTTATTAGCCATTATCAAGAGGCAGGATATGGGGCTAGACAGACCTTTGCTGTGACTCTTTTTTTATATTTGACCAATACTAACTGATGCAGATATAAACACAAAATCCTCCACGGTCACAGATAATTCTGTAAAAGGCTGCTATAGTGAAAAGGTGCACACTTAGAAAAGTAACATAATAAATGACAGCATTTTTTATTCGAGTAGGACTAGATCTGGCTTTTGTGTTCCCTTAGGTATGTTCTGAGTCTATGCCTTCCAGAGAGGAGTTATGATGTTATCCTCCTTTTTATTACTTAACAAAAGAGACAAATCCAGTACAAAGAACTAGCTCCAAATTTCAGCTGTAAGCCACACAATGATTTACATCCTGGTAACTGAGAGCTTCTTAGCTTAAGAAACTCTGGAGAACTACTGAAGTAACTGCCTATCAAGTTTGTTGAATATGGCCACGCCACATAGGTGCATTAAAACACAGATTAAAAGTTCTAGTCATGCCCTAGATCTAGGATAGAATTTGAAGTCATGGTAAGCTTTCAACAATAGAGTGAAACAGTCCTTTAAGATCTTGTTCCTTACAGACTCCATCATCCTGAACATGCTTTGCAACCTGAATGGCTTCCTTATCTTCTCCTTCTCCATCAGTGAAAAGAGAGAAGGATGTGACTCACTGCTAACTCGGCACCCCACCACCCCTTAGCAGCTATGAACCTAGGAATCAGATGACAAGCCTGCTGTAACCCATTACTTACCAACCTTTTCTTAATTGTTTCCCAAACTATGGTTGGGAAAAAAAAATTTAAAAAGATGACAACAATGAAGGGATTTTACCAGGATACTCTTATTCTAACTTCTATCGTGCTCCTTGGTTGAACAGCTGGGAAGGAAATGCTGCTGTCTTGACATGAAATTACAGCATAAACTACAACACAAAAGGTACATGTTACAGCATAAACTACAACACAAAAGGTACATGCAAGATACACACACTGTGGAGAGAAAAATTGTGCATCAATCAGTAGCCACATGGCAAGTTGCATTGGTTTGTAATATACTGAGGGGTAGATTTACACAGGTATGTATTCTTTGGTACACTTGGCCAAATACCAAAGGCCTAATGACTCAGTAGTCCTGTAATTCTAACCCAAATTCCAAGAAAAAAAGTTACAAATGGAGATGACTGTATTATGCACCACTTTACCCCAATAAAGAAGCCTTCCCCATTCCTCATTCAGCATCTTGTACTTGGAGATGTATTAGCATGAATAATTTGAGTCAGGATGCAAACCTGTGCTTAGCCATGCCAAGGAAAGGTGTAATTTTTCAGGGAGAGTAAGTACCTCCAATTTTCAAATGGGACAGAACCAAGGCAAAACTGCATACATGAGGGTCAACAAAGCTCTGATGTTTGTTTGCACATGCCTGTACATAGCTTGTTCCCCTATGGACTACAGATCTTAGTTACATCAGTTCTCTCCAAATGGGAGTGAGACAGATTCTGCTTCCTACTTGTTAATCCCTACTTGGATTACTAAAGCTAGCAGATCCATGTTTGACACTGAAATAAACAATAACTGGAAAAGGTGGGTACTTCCTCTTTTGAAAATCACATCATTTATTTAGGCACCTGGTCCCAAGACCCAGGTAGGCAAGTCTGGAGCTTTATCCTTAGACCCTTACCTTCATTCTGCCACCAATTCTAAACTTGCCACAAAAAATATACACATACTTCAATATATTGACTGAAATTCTGTCGCCTCATTCATGTTGCCTTCCATCAGAAATCCTTTCACGAGACAGACCAGTGAGATTCCTCAGGTCAAGGATGCTGGTTTGTTACACACTTCTTAATGCAGTATCCAGCACGAACAGGGTCTAGGGCCTGGAAGTGGTACTAGAAAAGAAGATAATAATAGTGCGATCTTAAGTAAAAACAATCAAAGATAAAAACCAATAAACCCTCCTCTGCTCCCCTTAAGAAAATTTGTTTATTCACTCCCTCACAAAGGAGGTTGCCCTATTTATCTGCCGGGAAACCTCAGACATTCCTTGCATGTGCGGCACAGATGGTCGCCACACAACAAAAGGCAGAAGGCTCCCCGCACATGCACGGTGGACGTGTCTGGTTTCTGGATATACAGAAGCTTGGTCAGAGCTACTGCTCAGCAGGGCTGCTGCGCATACAAAATCCCAAACAAATACAGAAAGCCATCAATATCCTTTGAACAACATCTCTTAGTGGAAAAAGAGAGAGACTGTCTGGGAAAAAGGAGATGCACAGTGACCTTGGCTGTGAGTCTTAATTCATTAGTGTACATAAATTGTTTTGAGATCCCGAGGTGGGAAGTGCTAAGGAAGCAAAAGTATTATTTATTAAAGCTCAAGGCTCTGTTGTTTCTTTATCCTCAGATATTCTTCACGTCTGATTTTTCATTCATGGCCATTGCTACTTCAAATTTTTTTCAGCTGTCTTGACCTTTTCTTTGCCAAATGGAATTGCCCCAGGCAGAGGATATGCAGTATCTAGATTTGTTCATTGCCTTTATTTATCTTACTCTTTTCTAATTAATTTACTGCTGTGACCCCAGTCCTGCTCTTCCTTTGAATTTTACAGTCAGATATCAAATGTGGCTGTTATCCATTAATGGTAATTATTTGGAAAAAAAAATGCCATTAACAGTTTTACTGCTTTGCTAAGCGTGCACTTTGACAGTGTATGGGAAGGGGTCTGCAAGGTCTGTTTTAGCAAACTGAGTACAAATATCATTGCTAATTCTTCTGGAAATTGAAAGACAGAGCAGTTTGGCAGTAACCATTTCTGTTCCCAAGGTAGACAATACAAGCTGTAATCAAAGAATAAACCTGGGGGAACTGCATGAACTGAAACAAAGCAGAGCAGAAAATTAATTCTGTAACACATTATGTTCTGTGACACAAATTGTATACAAGTTTCTGTCCTCCTTTAAGAAATTAATGAGTGCAGAACTGTATTCTATGTAATACATATGAAAAAAATCGCTAAACATGTTTCTTCTTTTGAAGGAGTTATTCTAGCTTTCAGTATTTAAAATACATGCCTTTTTTTCTTCAAGCAACAAAGGATACAAATCCCTCAGCTTTTTCCTCAGCTGAGTAAAAATATAAATAAACCAGGAAATCAGAGACAAAAAAAGAGAAAGCTACCTTTTCCGCATCCTGTTGTGCCTAAATAGAACATGTAGTACCAGCCTGTACAACTTCTCAATAAAATGTATTGCGAACACTTCAAAAGCTGACCATAATCATGACAGTTAAGTGAGGAATGTCAGTTTGGACAGGGGATTTCACTGCTTTTGTTACACATTAGTTAAGAACGCAGGTTTGTGGTTTTTACTTTATCTTGGATTTTACTGTAATGTAATTGAACTCTGTTACCTTTTCCAGTATCCTAAGTGCTACTCTAAGTGCTCGTATGGATTTGGGTTTAAGGATATTGTAACAGATCCAGAGGCTACTGAAGTCAGTGGCAGAAGCCTCTGCAGAGTTTGGCTAGTCCTTTGATGCAGGAACTGTTTTTCCCTCTCTCTTAATACTCCTGGGATCAACCTTCAGACATGTTCAGAAATAAGGTGACCGCTATGAATCCAGAGGCAAAACTCGCACTTCAGCAAAACCAGTCTTTACAGAAGAGCGTATATGACTGTAGTGGCATCATTCACATTATACACATTTCATGCATTAAATTCACGGCATTTACAGGATTATGCCCTTAATAGTAATTCCAGATTTGGGTTGTTCTGTCGTTGTGTCTGCCCCCCCCAACTTGGACCTCGGTCATTTTCACCAAGGCACAGTTTATTTCCTTCAGTTACCTCATTACACCTGAGTTTTCCTATAGATACTACAGAAATAAAATCATAAGCTTTGCAGTGGGATGCTTGACCTCCTCAGACAGTGCTATCTCCATGTAACTATACACGATAAACAAATAGCCAACAAACACACTTCTGTAGATTTTACTACCTCTGGAGCAGACTATATTTCTATAAAGAAACCCACAGGGTTAGGCTTCATGTGTCAAGCTCTGCATCAAATACACCCCTTTTACAGCCACAGCTCTGTCAGGAAAAGCCACCCCCACCCCCCATTTAAAAACCAGATTCCTCTCCCACTGCAGACACACATGTGGGTGTTCCATGTCGTCATATCACAATTTCCTTTGTATCTTCGCAGCAGAGCACTGCCTGGGCCTGCGGGGAGAGGAGGCTGCATGCCACGGCCCTTTCAACCCACCCTCTGGGGTGGATGTGGGGAGAAGCACCTCGCTGTGGGGTGAGACCTCCTGAGGGGAGAGACCCAACGAGGGGGTATCCATTGTGGGGGAGAGACTCGCTGAGGGGAGAGACCTGCTGAGGGGATAACCCAGACTTGCTGAGGGGAGAGACATGCTGAGGGGATACCCACCATGGGGTAGACTTGCTGAGGGGACAGACACCGAGGGGAAACCTGCTGAAGGGACAGACCCGCTGAGGGAATACCCACCATGGGGGAAACCCGCTGAAGGGAGAGATACGGTGAGAGAAGACTTGTTGAGGGAAGAGGCCTGCTGAGGGGAGACCTGCAGAAGGAAGATACCTGTTGAGGGGACAGACCCGCTGAGGCGATACCCACCATGAGGGAGACCTGCTGAGGGGAAACCTGCTGAAGGAAGATACCTCCTGAGGGGACAGACTGGCTGAGGGGATACCCACCATGGGGGAGACCCGCTGAGGGGCGAGACCCACTGAGGAGATATCCACTGGGGGAGAGACCCCACTGAGATGAGACCCACTGTGGGGATACACCGTGGGGGAGACCCACTCAGGGGGGCACGACCGATACCTCAGGTCTGGCCGTTGCTGCCCAGGGTGTCTCCAGCGGGCTGGTGGCTTCGGGGCAGTTCTGGGAGATTGCCCGTGCCTGGCGGGGCACGAAGGAGGGCGTGGGCGACACCTTACTTCAGTGACATGAAAGCCCAGACGGACTCCCTAGTGTCCCTGGGCCTCCTCAGCCCCCCGTCGGCGGGAAGCGACGAAGCAGCGGCCACCCCTGTTCCCAGCGCCCCGGGCCGGCGGGGCTGAGGCCGTGGCTCGAGCAGCAGCGCCGCCTGGCGGGCAGGGCGGCGGGGAACCGCGG
>VYZM01013575.1:111130-129973 GCA_013398915.1 Dromas ardeola
GCTTCGGTAAGGGGTGCTGGGTGGGTGCCCGGCCGGCCGGACCGGGAGCAGGTGCCCCGCGAACAGAACTAATTACCCCCGCTCCTATAAATCATCCCGGGACGGATATAATTAGGCTCCTAAACAAATGCGCTCACTTCCCAGCAATGCGGGAGTTTTTATTTCCAATTTCCTACTCTCCCGGCGCTCAGCCCTTCTGCAGGTGCACAAAAACGTGCCTTAGCGGGGGGGGGATTAAAAATTTAAAATAACTGTGTGCGGGGGGGTGACCAGCTCTAGCGGTGCCTCTGAAGTTAGCGGCGAGGAGGCAAAAGAAAGGAGAGAGCACGTTGGAAAAAGAAATTCCTAGCTTTTTCATGGGTTGGGGTGGGTTTTTTTCCCCTTCCTTTTTTTTTGGCCTTCGCGGATATTTGTGAGCTGATTTCTTGTACTTGCATGAATTTCATTAGAAGAGTGTCTCCCTAAAGCGGGCAGGGATCAGTTGGCTGGATGGGTGTCAGAAGCTCGGTTTGGGGAGGTTGTTGGAAAGGAAAGGGGAAGCTGAAGGGGGAAAAAACGCTTAGGGGACCTCGGAAAGAAAGGAGAAGATGGAACAATAGGCAGAGCACCGTGGATTTACCTTGCCGCTCGGGATACAGCTGGAAGACTGCAGCGCTTGTATCAGTGTCACACCAGAGCAGGGATCTCTAATGAGACTATATGTAATCTTCAAAAAATGCATCCCAAGCCACAGGCGAAGAAGTACAGTAAGTTTGAGCACAGCTAAGAAAAATTCCCGCTACTTCAGCATCTAGTGCAGGTGTCTGTGTAAGCTATCAACAAGTCCCATGCCAGTGATCTCAGCTATGTTGTCAACAGGTTGCAAGAAGTGCTCGCAAGACTTTTTATAGTTTTCAAGTGATTTAACTCCTCGGTGAAGGAAATTTTTTTTTGCCTTTAGTTGTTTGCAACCGGCCCTTTCTGATACTTGAGGAACGCTGCTGCTTTGCTATTGCTGGTGGTTTAAGGCAGGTTTTTGGAACAATTGGAGAAGCTTATCTCCGTACTGCGCTTTCCATAAACACCAGGTGTGTGCATAGCATGTCCCTGCCTAAATCAACAAGAAAGTCATAACCCGCGGGTCAGTCAGGTACTAATAGGCTCGTGGGCAAAGCGTTCTTTAATTACCTCCCGAAAGATACACATCTTTTAACCTTTTCATGCTGCAGTACATGATGGCATTCCACATTAAGAGAAGCTGAAAGCAATTGTGTCTGTTCGGTTTTAGTTCAGTCTGCCACGTAGTATTTCTATCAGTTCTTTTTACTTATCTTCATACAAGTAAACAGCCAGTTTCAAATGGCAGCATTTGCCTCAGTTCCGTGTTTTATAAAGATCGAGTAAAACAAGTGTATTTCCAAACACACTTTGGAAAAACGCATTAAACGGGCTAAAACTTTTCATGAATTTTGCACGCTTAAGCTTAAGAAACACGGTGCATTCAATAAATCGAAACATTGGCATTCCCTAAGTGTTTTAGCAGTCAGCATCCAGCAACATAAACTAGACCAGACTTCAGATATAAAATATTATAGTTTTCTGCTTCAGGTTTTCCCAGAGGCAGTGTAAAATAAATAGTTATTTGTTGTAATTGCAAGACAAAGTCCCAAAGGATTAGACTGGAATCCTCGTGTTCAGATAAAGTTGGACTAAACCTCGGTTCAGCAGAGACTCAAAGCAATAACGTATTGGCACACAGTATTCACCATCTGCATTCAGTAGCCATGAATATTTAAATTCCAGTGTTACTGGTATGGTTCGTATTAGGATGTCATGTATCAATGCATTCCTAAATTTTGCATGCAGCAGTCAGAAAGCAGTAACTTAGTACAGAAATAGGCAGCCTGAGCAATTCGGGGGAACTAGAAAACTGTGGTGAGGGATAGACGAGGAGTTCCAGGGTAGCAGTTTAAAGCTGCCTTAAATCTAGGGACATCTGGGGAAATACTTACAAATCCAGTATGGTGGGTTGGTGGATCGAGCCCACATGTCTGGAAGGTGCTCCCTGATACCATGAGTACATAAATTAATGTGCTCCATGGATGGCTGTGACACCGCAGCAGAGGCACGTATCCAGCTGCAGATGGGATGAAGGGTGGAACCGGACTTTGCCTTCCCTATCTCCTCATACTGGAAGGGGTTCAGGAAAAGATGGACAGTATCTGCACCCTCCCATGCTCAGCCATCCCAAAAGTTACCAGATGTGCAAGACATCCAAGTCTTCCAGAGAGGAAAATAAAGAGCCAAAGCCCTGGTGATGCAGAACAGAGTACCAGGGTCCTAACGGCAAAGGCTGAGGGAGGGATTCTTTTGTATCACAGCATTCAGGAGATGTGCCCATAGGGCACAGCGGAGGTGGCAGCATCGTCTACCCACACTGCCTGAGCAATCACAGGAACTATTCCCTCTCATCTGTCGAGGACTGGAGCATTCCTAAATCACACCTGTCATCTGGAATGCGGTATTTTATACTTGTAAAA
Source organism: Dromas ardeola (assembly GCA_013398915.1). NCBI lineage: Eukaryota > Metazoa > Chordata > Aves > Charadriiformes > Dromadidae > Dromas > Dromas ardeola. Next base: position 113,650 of record VYZM01013575.1, read on the forward strand.
ATACAGATTCATGCAAGAACAATGAAGCGCAGCTTATTTTTCCTAGAGGAGGCGTAGTGCAAAATTGGTGAAGCCCTCCAGGATCACTGGAAGAAAGCTCATTCTCACACTAAGAAGAGTGCCCAGATTTGCTCTCTGAACTGGCAGCTCCACCTAAGTCATCCCAGAAAGAATAAAGTGTTTTCAAAAATGTATCTGTTCTCACTGCATCTGCTAAGAATCTTCCTGTACAAAGAAATAAGAATCTGGAGGGGGTTTGGACTGACATTAGTGCCCCTATGAGAATCCTTCCGAGAATGAAACCAAGATAAATTCTCCAGGAAAATCCCTGCCAGGAGGAATTGCTTCTTTTCTGCCTCGTGTCTGTTATACAGCAGCATTAAACAAGTGACACCAGCGGTGCTACTCTTAACTGCAAGTGAGGAGGGAAAAAGGCCTTGAGTTTCTTCTGCAGACTAATAAAGGCAGCAAATGAAGCCCTTCTTGGGTACGAACCTGCTAATGGATCTGTAACACAGTCTCCTAGAGAAGCTGATGAAACCTCCAGAGAAAGTTTTGCTGTAGATTTTGACACTCAGAGCGTAAGTGCACCTGTTGCTGAACAGTTGTTGAGGTTTTTAGATGAAGCTTTAGGTTTGTAGCCATTAATACAACATCTGATGTTTCTGTACCCCTGCTCCTGAATATAGTCATGTCAGAAGAGACAGGTGCAAGGAGCTGAACTGGTCTTTGAGGGATGGTTTATAGTAAGGCGAGAGCTTGTGGTGGCAAAGCTCGGGAGATTATCCGGTGCTTTGGTGGTAAATGAATCCAGCCAGAGTCTTAATCAAATCTCTCCAAATATTATCTAGAAGGGCTCAAGGAAAAACCAGAATGAATAATCAAAGTAAGAAAAAAGAGGCAAGTCCTGGGAAAAGAGAAAAGAAACAGGAAATAAAAAGCATGTTGTACCACAAAAACACACCGCTACAACTGGAAAGAAAATTCTTGAGCTGGCCCCAGTGGCCGCTCCCTGTGCTGCTGGAGATCAGATGTACGGAGCTGCAATTTTGTCTAGCAATTGGAGTGAGTTAAGGACAGGATGGATATCCGCCCACATTTTTTCAGCCTTCACTCTGTATCCTGACTTCTGTGGGTTTAAGTTACGTTCTTAATGCAATTTCAACATAGTCGTCTTCTGTGCATGTCTGTAAGTGCCACTCGGAGATCAGAAAAGGGGAATATTGCAAGGGACATTCTCAGAAGAGATTGTCAAGGGCACACCTTGAAGAAATTTCGTTTGCAAAATCAGTAAATACTCAATCTGCACCAGATGAGGGGTGTCTCACCCACCCACTCAGAGAGGGAAGACGCTAATGCTGCTTCTGGGTTGCTCCCTGCCAGGTCTTCGGAGACCTGGGTTAACGTGCCATGTACAGAGACCACTTGTGGGTATACCGAAGAAAAGCTCTCTGTTTCTCTGCCTCAGACATCCCTGGGTTTCTAAACGGGACCAGCAGCGTTTCCCTGCTTCCCAGGGGTGACAGAAGACAAATTAAAGAAAAAAATAAGCTGGTGCTGAAGACTGTGTTTGTACCCGTGGGAGGCAGATGACCACCCCTCATACCATGCCTGTTCCCTCCCCATTTGTGCTTCTTTTCAGTTAAGAAACCACAATAACTACGGGGGAGCGAGCAGAGCCGAGCCAGGGTCCTGGTGTGCCTGCCTGGCTTGGGAAGGCTGCCTTCCCTGCCTGCTCCTGGCATTTCTGAAGGCAATTTATGTCCCCAGGCCGGGGTGTGTAGCTGGGCACATTTCAGCCTGGAAAATGTCTGCACTGGTCCATAAAGCATGTTTTCTGTCGTTTGCTTCCCTGTTTGTCTTGAGGAATAATTGCAGCTCCCAAGTTCATACCTCATCTCCCCCATCCTCTCAGCACCCGCTGGCTGCAGGGAGGGCTGGATTCCACGCACGAGCCCCAGAGTAGGCAGGGCAAAAGGAGGACAAAAAGTCCAATATCAGGTAGGAAGACTAATTCTTGCAGCCAGCTTAGCTGCCAGCATCTGACTGATGAGTGGAAGGGGGACAGAGGTGTCCGTCACCGTCTAGGTCTGTCCTATATTTAGGCGGTGATGCAGTTACTGTCTGAGAGTTATCGCATCCCCGCCTGGCCGAGCAGAAGACACATGCCCCAAGCTGAGGGGTGACCGGGAGCTGCGACTGCCGCTGAAGTCAGCCGGCTCAGGTGGCCACTCGTCATGCGGTGATTTTAGACTTGAGGCATACTTTTAAGAGGAGCTCTGGGAGGTAACCTGATCAGAGCAGCAATTGCTCAGGACTGGACATTTTGGGAGCTATATTAAGAGACCTGGAGCCACGCTAAAGGTTAGAGCAACTTTGTCCTCCTGTCAATGGAGTCGTCATTAGATGGGATGGTGAAAACCCTCTTCCTTCCTCTACTGCCACCTCCAAGCTAATTAATTAACACTGGACACAGGCAAAGACTGCCCATGACCTAGGGAACACGTGATATCCAGGGTTTAACACAGTTCCACTAATGCCTTCAAAAGGTTTTCCTGTGACGTTTGAAGGTCTCCAGCACTTGTGATGTTGGCTTTGTTCAAACCAGTTAAAAACGCACCTACTTGGGGGCTGTTTGTTTTTAAGTACTTCACCAAGGGTTCTCCTATTACAAGTCTTTCCTCCATCAAAGCAGGCGGCGTGGCAGACCCCGCTAATTTCTTTGCCAGAGGAAATGAGGCTGCCCCTCATTATTTAAAGTGTCCGACACCATCATTGTAGGCTCAAGCCCACGGGTAAAACAGTTGCTCTGGCAGGGCCAGGGACGGCCAGGACAGATGCTGGGGCAGGCAGCAGGACGTACGGGGCTGGGGGGGGTGGGTCTGGCAGTAACAGTGGCACGGGGTGACGGAGGAAGTACCAGCAGCTCCCTGGCTCTGAAGGGAGCAGATTAAGATGCATTTCTACCTGCGTATATTTGAAGTTGGATTTTATCCCTGCAGCTTGTATATACCATTTGGACGTAGCAAGTACCCCACTGGGGTGCCAGGGTGAAGATGGCCCTCACAGACACCTCTTCTAGTGCTTTTTACTTATTTTTATTGGACTTGAAAACATGTGGGACTATCATCTCAAACCAGAAGCCCTGTGCTGACAAAAATCACTCTCCTTTTCGTGAAAAATAAAACCCAGCGTGTTAACAGCCTTCTGAAATTTCTAGTCGTCCAGGCACAAGTTTCTGCATCTGCCTTCTTGGTGATAATTAGCAGAACAAAAGCCCAAAACCCAAAACAACAAAACGTAGCAAAACTTTTCTCATTAGCAAAGGTAATTCCTCTTGGGTAAGTCAAATTTGCAGTGCTGGGGAGAAGCCTAGAGTGGAAATTGGAAGATTGCACACGTATGGGACTACAGATTTAAGAACTGTGTCGTTATAAATAAGGAAAACGGGGTGTGTAGGAAGCTCTGCAAAGTTTGGGAAAGGATGATTTGTGTTTGTCACTGGAGCCTGGTGTCAGTTTTATTCTTTGTATGATTGGACTTCTTTTCTCTTTTAGGGATTTTGGAGTTTATTAGCCTGGCAGTGGGGCTGGTGAGCATCCGTGGGGTGGACTCAGGACTCTACCTCGGCATGAATGAGAGAGGCGAGCTGTATGGGTCGGTAAGTTTAAGGTTTTGCACTGATTACACCACTGTATAACATACACAGCAATACAAGCTGCTGGGCCTCATTGGTGTCACAAGCTGTGGCTGTCGCAGGCCTCCGAATTCCTTGGTCTCCACAGACCTTCATGATGCCACTGTTGTTATAACATGAATGACCGGTATGAAATAGGGTTGCGCAGGGAGGATACACTTGTGCAGCGAGAGCCCATAGTGGTGCCCAGTCATGGACCCTCTTGGGGCAGTGCTTGGGGAGCTGGGGGGGCTTATTGAGCTTTTGCCTTTCAGAAATGGGGTGGCAATGGTCAAGTAAAGGCAGAAGGGAAATTTAGCATAATACCAGGAGCTGCCTGTGTGTTTTCATCTCCTGAGTAACACATCAATTTTACTCTCCACATGATCACAATCTGCAGATTTTACATTTATATTCTAGCTCTCTAACTAACGGAAGCTGAAGTTGTAGTCTGAGTGTTATTTTTTTATACCATTCTCTACAATTCCTTTTAGGAGGTTAGGGGGTTGGCTCATAATTTTCTTGTAGTGCCCTTTTCAGACTAAAATTTTCCGTGTTTTGCCAAAAACCAAGTGTAAACTCCATGTTAGCTTTTCACTCCACACAAACTCCCGAATACCTGTAAACTCTTCCTAACATCACTTGTAGCAGATTCCGCTTCATCCTGTGCTGCTGTAGGACAGAGAAAGCAGAAGACACCCCTTTTCCAGTTCAGGCTCATGTTTCTAGTGGCAGCTTGTGAGTTTGTCATTTGCTGCCTTGGTTTGGGCCATGCCCTTAGAGCCGTGGCTCGCTGGTCGCACTGCCGCAGCCGGGACCAGCTCAGGTCCACCTCGCTGCTCCTCTCCCAACGTTACCGAACCTGCTCCACGCTGTAAACCACTTCGAACACAGGCAGGTTCTCTGATGAGCCAGCCCCAAAAAGAGAGCGTACATCAGGGATTTGCTGGATGAAACACCTACACAGGGAACGAAGGCTCCTGCAGCTGGGACCGCAGGGAGGGGAGCTGTGAAGAGCTCTGGCACCATGGGTAAAGTCTCCATCAACCTGAAGAGAGTCGAGTTCTCCTCTGCTTCTTTCTATTTAATGAAGTGTTAAGAGTTGCAGTCAAAATGTCAAGTCTTAACAACCAGGCAGAGATGCTTCCTAAAGGTTAATTTAATTCAATTCTTAATTATCTAACTTCATATAAAATAGTTACTTCTAGTTATCTAGAAGCATCAATTCTATTTCAAAAAATTAATTGCATTCTAGATGATAGCCATTTTTAAGTTTTCTTTTCTGTAGCTGCTGCACTACATTGGTACTTTTTCTTCAGATGCTCCATTCCCTTTAATTCAACCCACCACCTGTGTGTGATTTTTTTTAAATGCCTCTTTCTGGATAACAGCACTACCCCATGTGAGGATACTGATTTTTAAGGATGGATCACAGTAAATTTAGAATGAAATAAAATAAACCAGTTTTAAACAAAAGCGGAAGGGCACGTACTTGTTCTAACCAAATCAGCTCAATCTCACAGTGTAGAAAGTTAAACTCATGTACTCTGCACGTAGAGAAGCCTTCAGAAAACCTTTGCTTAGTAAACAGTAACAGTAAAGCACAAGTTTCCATCATCTTTTCTTCTCCCGTTCTCCTCTGAGACTGCCACAGACCCTTTCACTTTTTAAGATGCAGTTAAGAGATAATCAAATACTAGCATGCACCGATAACTGTTCTTTCTCCACTTCATTTCTGTAATAACATCTACCCTAAACAAAAGTTAAATCCAGAGACAGTGGTTAAATTACAAATCTGCAAGATAGATAAGAAGTAAAATCACCAGGATGCCATAAAACACAAAAAAACCCTTAAAGCCCACTTCAGAAAGCAGGGCTGGACCAGCAGCACCTTTCCTGTCAAACCCTGAGGCTGCTCAGCAGCTCCCGGAGTCCCAGCTTTTACTTGTGCCTGCTGAAAAGGCGGACACAAGCCTGCGTATTCCCTTCTGTGCTTTCAAACACTGCAGCTCGGATTATAAATCAACAGTTTCATGATGGGTTAATTAAATTCTAGGGCCTGTGTTCATGTTACGACACAGAAACAAAAATAGGTCAATGTTTTACAACACTGTCTGGAAACAGAATTGACCTGAAGATGTAATCATGGGAGTTTTCTGTCTGTCGTTGCATCTTGTTCACCAGACGATGAACTGGCCGGACGCTGCAGGGACACAGTCAAACCGCTGATCCAAAGTGTGCAGAAGTCACGAGCCAGGTCCCCAAATAACCCTGGAGTTTTAAAATCTGGGATACGTGGGTTGTACAATGATGGCTTTTAGAAATCGAAAGCCACTACAGTATTCGTAATTAAAGGTCCATAAAACAGCGCCTAACAACAGCATTAGCATTACAATGGTATTTTAGGAGATTGCAGTACAGCGGTATCTTTACATTTTCAGCAAGTTTATTATTTCCCTCTGTGCCAATTTTGCCTGATCTGTGTGTTGATATAGCCAGAGCCAGCCATCGCCGCAGCGACACGTGGAGTCCCCTCGGGACAGACAGACAGCTTTTCTGCCTGTCCCTGTTAACCTTGTACCAACGTTTCTGTTAAGCTTTCTGCCGATTTCAGAAACACAACTAATACTAAAAGCAGCAAAAGTCGCAGGCAGCACCTTGCACACTGCCTGTACAGCATCGGGCGCAATGGGGACATCCTGGTCCTTGGGGAGAAATAAATCGCACATTGCAGAGTCACCCCAGACTCTCCAAACAAGTTACACAAATGCTGTACCTCTGACCAGCCCACTGAGGAGCAGGCAAACTGGGACAAAGCAGCAGCGCGTGAGTTCAACCAGTCAGCAGTTTCCAACATAGCCTGAGTAGACGGCATCCTAAGGAAAGCAAAAAAAGTCTGTATTTATTGATGGATCTGCGAAGAGAAACCCATGGTTCCCAGTTCCCCAGGTCTCAGATGGCAAGGGCTGCGGCGTAGGCTTTTGGAGGGCTCACAACTCACCTCGGGGTTTATTTAATTAGCAGCAAAACATTCAAAACAGGTTCTGAGCACAGGTGAGCTCCTGGATCGTATTACAAAACATCTACCACAGGCAGTAACAGTTACTTAGCACTCTGTACGCCGCAGATAAGACACATTCCCTCCCTGAATAGTTTACAGTGTAGGTACAGTGTTTGTAATATTATAGCATCCTACGTTTGCAGACTGCCTTTCATCTGAAAGGACTCCCACGTCCTCCCCAGCAGTTCCCCCGTGGGACGGGATGGAGGGTCCCTCTGTGACACAGCACGGCGGCGCTGGCAAAGCCACCCATGTCCCCGCAGGGCAGGGGACAGCCCTGCTCCTCACTGCGGCTGGGCACGTCCCTGTAGCTGGCACGGGGGAGATGGGAACGGGAGGAAGGAGCGACAGGCATGAACCAAAAAGCCATCATTGAGTGGCCGCTGCCAACAGCCCCCGGCTGTAAGGGTTGGAGGGAATGGCTGGTTGTGGCGTGGTGACACCAGTGCCATCCGTCCCCCTTGCCCAGCATGGGATGCGCCAGCCGTGGGCTGGCACACGCTCATCACATCACCTGTCGCCGCTGTAAATCTCCCCTGGGGTTAGACATCCCCGCAGCGCTGCTCTCCATCCAGACCTCCCGGGTCTTGTCATGGCCTCACACCACAGCTCTGGGGCGCTTCAGAAGATGAAAGGCCCAAGGAATGCTTTCATTCGCGTGGCAGCCTGTGCTCTCCTGCACCTTGAACTTTCAAAGCGGTGCTCGCTCCCGTTTAAACCCTCCAGACATGCTGCCCGCTTCTCCTCCCGCAGTTGCCTCTCGCCCAAGAGAGCGGTTTTGGTGTGAGTGGTACCTGCGGACGGGGCTGCCACGGAGGCAATGTGGCTGGGGGTGGGCAGCCCCCTGCAGAGGACACGGCCACCCCGGCAAAGCTCCCAACTCACGCCCCCATCACAGAGACCTGCCTGTCAGGTTTACAGTTTTGCTGTAGCCCTGTTTTATATTTTTTATGGGGCACCTTTGCAAAATGCACACCCACCTTCTCCTCCTTTTGTCTTCTCCTCCTTTTGTCCCCTTCCTCCTCCCAGCTTCAGAGGTCTTTGGCTCCTGCCTTGTACGGCTTGTGCCCGTTTCCAGCTCTCACCCAGGGAGAACGTCCCCGACAGCGCAGTCCCCATCCTCAGGGGCGCCAGGAGGAGGTAGTAGCTAGGAAAATTATAGGAAAATAAAGTGAAGGAAGGAGAAAAAGATTTATTTTTCTTAATTTTTCACACAAATGTCTTTCTCTTTCCCTCCCGCCTCTGCCCCAACACAGAAGAAGCTCACACGGGAGTGCGTTTTCCGAGAGCAGTTTGAAGAGAACTGGTACAACACATACGCCTCAACCCTCTACAAGCATCCCGACTCAGAGAGGCATTACTACGTGGCTCTGAACAAGGACGGCTCCCCCCGCGAGGGGTACAGGACTAAGAGACATCAGAAATTCACTCATTTTTTACCCAGGCCTGTGGACCCTGCCAAAATACCTGCGATGTACAGAGACCTCTTCCACTACAGGTGATGTTTCCTGCAGCTGCCCCATCAGTGTACATACTTGGGCTCCCAAGCTTTTTCCCAGAGCACTATATTAATAGTCATTCCATCATTCCTGTAAGCGTAGATGACATAGAAAGCACTTACATTGAATTCAGACACTGCTGTTCCTCCTTGTTTCAAGCGTATATCGAACCTGGGTTATTTATGGGGGTGGGGGTAGGGGAAAGGAGGGAACCCTATATATAATCTTTCATTTTCATTCACTTTCTTTACGCGGTTGCTACAAGAGAGGCCAAATATTCAATGTTACGGTTGCTTAAAGGAACAAGCAGGTGAGCAAACCTGATCTCCGAGGGGGGGAAAAAAAAAACCTAAAAATGAAGAGAAGGAAAGAAAACAAAAGACCACAGAACTGCTGCGGGTGCTGCTGCTAAGCTCGGGATGGTTACCTGCTAAGAAAAAGCCTTTCGAATGGTACCCTGCTTCAGCAGCCCGGGAGTTTGCTACGTGGATGATACTACATGGACTGGTCCTGATGCGTGGGGTTTTTCCTGCTGTTGGGGTGGGAATGGGGCAAGGAACATTATTCAGATGTAAGCATGGATACTGTGCATAAGGACAAAACTATTTATAAAATGTATATTATATTTATTTTATATATTTATTTATTTCAAAATAATTTTATTTTTAATGAGAGATGCTATGACCGGATTTTCACCAGGAAGAATAAGGTCCTACTGAAACAGGGAAAAAAAAAAATGAGTTTTAAGATCTTATCGGCAATAAAATTGTCTTTATATTGTAGCTTTCTTGCTAGCCCTTTTTTTTGGCACTCTTTTAACAATTAACCCAGTATTTCCCCATCAATATGCATATTAAAGCCTCTAAACCTCTAAAAAGGCTTCATATGGTAAAGATAAATTACCTAAGCTACAAACTTTTCGACAAGGATGACATCAAATTATACCTGGAATGGACCTGGGAAGTGGGACCCTCCTGAAACGACCGGCTGGGGGTCTAATGAACCGTAATTTCCCAGAACTGCAAATCCAGCCTTCTCCTTTACTCTGATATGGGCGAAATGGGTCCTCGCGCCTGGCCAAGCACCAGGCACGGCTCAGCTCTTGTGGCCATCGGATGGGATTGTCCCAGAACATGCGTCACTGTTGCTGCACAGGGAGGAACCTCACAGGCAGGTCGGTGTCCTCGGGCTGTCCCTCGCCTCTGCGGTCCCTGGAGAGCCCGGGAAGTGCCAGCGCAGCTCTGGATGCGAGCCGTCAGCAGCTGAAACATTTCAGCACGTGACAAAGCCGTTGTGGATTAATGGTCCTGTCGAAAATCAGGCAGAGAAACATTTGGAGCACCTGCTGTTTGGATGGACCCATCGTTCCTGCAATAAAACTGCCACATCTCACATAAGATTTACCTGAAGCAGCATGGAAAATCAGTAGAGAAAAAGTAGAAAGCAACAAAAGCAATTTAAAAAACGCCTCATTTTTAAGTAATTAGCGTGGATGAAGATCATCCGTGCAAGCCCATGGTGGGAGCAGGAGCATGGTGGTGTGCAGGCACTTTGCAGCATGGATGAGAACTTGGTATGAAATGTGGTCCTCCGTAGTGTGCAAAAATAAGTACAAATACAGCTGTAGTGGCTTCGAGTCGGGGTTTTCCTTATCACAACTGCATTTTTCACAGTGTTGTTTCTCAGCCTCCCCCCTTGCCAAGCAGTTGAGGTCGAATCTCAGCGCCTTCATCTTCAGTCCATGAATTCCTAGAATGATTTCACCAACCTGGGGACAATCCGCACCGCTGCTTCTCCAGCTGTGCCACTAACAGAGTGGCAGCCCTGGTGCCCAGCCCGGCTCCCGGCCGCCTCTCGCCCTCTCCCACCTCCCGTGTGCCCTCGCTGTCCCAGCCGCTCCAGCAGCCACCAGAGCACGGGCTGCAGATCACAACGAGGAGATTACAGCAGCTTTACCTTGAGTGATCCAGACATGAAGGAATTTAATCCCATGTTTGAAATAAAAAGTGGTAATTTACCTTCTTCCTCGGAGTCACTGCTGAAACACCTCATCCTCAGCCTCCATGCCGGGAGCACGATCCCTCGTGAGAAGTGTCCTGAAGTGTACTTCTGACCTTCCCGGCATCAAGGGAAATCCCTCAGACCTCGAGCTTCGCTGTGCTCCCCGCGGTGATCCTGCCTCCCTCTAGCCAGAGATTTCCATCGAAGATAAATCGAGCGGTTGAGATCCTGCTCCTCCTCTTCAAAATGAAGGTTGAAGCCTGATCTCAGCAATGCCAAGTACATTTTTCACCAACTCAAAAGGGCGCTGATTTGGCCCATGGGGGCAACAGGATGGACTCGTTCGTCTGACACCTGAATTGAAGAGCTGCCTTGGCAGGGCCTCCTGCTGCGAAGGGACGCGCAGGTGCGAGGCATGGTGTAAAACACCTTTTCAGAATCTGGGTTCAAAAAACCCTATACTTGTAAATGACAAAATCCACAAAGAATTTACTGGAAAGGTTGGTGGTGTCTCCCATGTGGGATGTTCTCTGAAGGGGTAGATTCAGCATTACTAAATCCCACCCGAATGGTGGCTTTCCGCAGGAATTTACTGTGTTTGGTTCTGGTGCAACAAAAATACTTAAAGATAGGAGTAATCTGACTGTCCTGGGAGCTTAATCACAGCGGAGTTAACCGCCGCAGGCTTTGCTCACGGGGAGCAGAGAGGGATCCACAGGGGGTGTTTTCACGGGGACACTCTCCCCTCTCGGGCCTGTCCCCAGGCGGAGCAGGACTGTCCCCTCTCCCAGCCATTCCCCTTCCGAAAGCCACCGGAGATGCCGATGGCTCCTTCGTCCCCGAGGCTTGGACGGAGCCGGCGGATGGGCCCCGCAGCCGGGGCAGCGCATGGGGCCTCGGCCTGGTGCGACTGCTCCGGCAGACGGGCCCCGGGGGCTCCTCTGCTCCTGCTAAGACAGGGTTAGAGGAAAATCCGTTTGCGATGCTTCAACCTGAGAGACTCTCTCCTAAATTAGCAAAAGGAAACATCAATGTACGTTTGGGATCTCAGCTCCTATCCTTTCCATGTGCTTCAAAGTTACAGCGGCCAGCTGGAAGACCTCTCCCAAAGGGGAGGCAAAGGCTGCCATCCCGCAGAAACCCCGCTGCGCCCTTCACCCCCCAGTGCTGTTTTACACACAAAAAGCCGTGGGTCTGCAAACACCACAGTAAACAGGACAAAAGGCATCGCTTTCAACCCTTCTCCTTCCACCCAAGGGGTGGGCATGTTGTAAGGGAAACGTTATCCCGAGAACAGCTGTACAAAGCAGGAGGGAGGAGGTTGGCGGCAAAGAGGTGGGCGATTTCTCGAGTCTCACTATGGAGGGGGGCAGAAACGGAGGGAAACCCTCTGCCTGAGGCCACCGTGGCGCTGAGCACGTCACAGCGCAGACCCAGCAAAAGCCTCCGTCTCCCCAGCTTTGGCCCGTGATCCGAGGCACAGGGATGGTCTCAGAGGGTGCCAAGGAGCCAGACCGACAAGCAGCAATGCACGTGTGGCCTCAGGGACGTCCCCACGGAACTCTCCTGGGTGGGACAGGCAGTTCAGAGCTCCTTTCTCCGCTGGGGGAAGGAGTGGGGGCCCCAGAGACTTACCTTCCCTGGAGAACATGATGGAGAGCCCAAAAGAGCAGAGGGAGTCCAGGAACTCAGCGCCAAGAGGCAGGGAAGGTGTCCTTCTGGTTCAGTGCTGCCCCTGAGATGTGTCGCAGCTGCCAGCCCATGGCTGAGATGTTCCCGAAAAGGCACCCGGGGATGGAGCATCCCTGAAGGAGAAGGGCTGAAATTCAGTGTCTTGAGATGTCTTGAGACAAAAGACATCTGCACCCCTTGGAACAGCGCTGGTGGTAGAGGATGGCCCCAGGTACCTCATCCAAAGGACCGTGTCCTCTCCTGCAACCCAACGGTTGGAGTCAACTCGTACTCGGGGGTCCGGCCGAAACACCAGCTATCCCAGCAGGGGGAGCGATCTGCAGGACAAAGTCCGGCTTCAGCTCAATCCAGAAAGTTCTCTAACGACAAAGACACTGCAAGGAAATAAGGAGAGGTTACTGAGCGCTCCTGCTAAGCCACAGGACACACGACACACTGAGGGTGATATTTGGGTTACCTGATATCTCAGTATCATTTATTAGCCAGCAGATGCGGGTAAATTATTTCTCTGCTCTTTAGAGAGTAAAACAGCGCCAGAGACTTGCTGGAAAATCACTTGGATGGGAAACAACGTAGTGGGGACCTGTGCTGAAAGTAATTAATGGGCAAACATGCCGGGCAGCTGTGATGTGCTGCTTCTCCAGGCTGTAGGCGCCAGGGCAGCCACGGAGACACGGTCAGAAATGCGGGCCCAGAGCTCAGCGCCTGGGATAGGGCTGGGACGCAGGAGGCAGCGCTGCGGGAAACGCACTTTCTGCAGCTGCAGCTCTACAAATGCAGACCCCGATCCTGCTTTGAAGGTAAAGACAAAACACGGCTGCAGTCAGGAGGGGAGAACAAACAGCAGAACCCAGCACCGGAGCCGGTGATCCACGCACCGACAGCAGCCAAAAATGCAGTGTAAAGTGGAATTGTAGAGAGGAACTTAAACCAAGAGGACCAAGTCATGCAATAGGGAGCAGAAGACTTGACTTTTCTTTTCCAAAGCAAGTAACTGCTTCAGAGGTGTTAGATTCTCGTCATGGAAAATAACAAGGACGTAGTCTCATACCTGCGCTGACTGGGTTTGAGTAAGAGCCCTGCAAAGCCAACTCCACCAAGGAGTCTCAAGCTCTTCCCAGAAAGTATTTAGCACCAAGATGCCCGTGACGGAGCGTGGCAGATCACCCACCATGTGTCTGCCTGCGCTGCTGCTAACAGCATCAGCGGGAATCCACAGAAATGAGAAATGGGCTTCCTGCAATTCCATTATAAAAGTAGCTGTTGTCACTGGATTAAGCTTTGATTAATGCCCCAGCTATCACTTACTGGTTCACATTCAGTGTCTCAAATAGTTTTCGTGCACGCCGGTCATTAAACACAAAGCCAAGGTGGCATTTGAGATCAGACCTCGGAAGCGGCTGGGTGCAGACCCGAGGGGTGACCCCTCTCCACGGGCTCACCTTCCCCCAGGGCCCCCTGCCCTTCCCCAGGGCAGCATCCCTGGCCCCTTCCCAACACCCTCCCTCGGTCACCACCTCCCTCCAAGCCCCCTCCTCACCGGGCACAGCAGGTTCAGCAGCTGCGACCAGATGAAAAATGTCTTTTTGTGTTTCTGCTGTGCAGCGGCGGCAGGCGCGGAGGGGACCCAGGGTCCCACACAGTCACAGAATGGTTCGGATTGGAGGGGACCTTAAAGCCCACCCAGCTCCAACCCCCTGCCCACTAGACCAGGCTGCTCAAAGCCTCATCCAGCCTGGCCTCGAACCACTCATCCTGCAGGCATGTGTCAGACCCGGAGCTTCTCCAGACCCTTGCCTGCAGAGCACCCAGACGGTTTGTGGACGCCTCCGAGACCCAGACCATCTCTGAAGCCAGAGCTGGCTGCTCTCAACCTCGCACAGCAGCGCAGCTCTCCCAAAGATGCGCGCGGGGGAGTCCTGCCGGTGCCCCAGGCCAGGGACGTCTCCAGGGTACGTTCCACAGGGCAGAGGGTGCAGGTGGGGTTACTGCAACACCCCCAGCTCTGGGGAGGGACCTTCAGATGCCGCGTGCTTGCATGGCTGACGCTGCAACAACAACATTTTTCCAAACACTTCCAGCTGGGAACATTTAAAAATTTGTCTTTATCCATAGAGGTTGAAAATTTATCCAAAATGCTTTTTGCCTGAACTGATAAATTTACTTTTATTTACCCTGCCTGCAGTGGTTCTGCTTTTGAGGTGAAGACAAAAACCCCACAGGGTAAAAGCATTTAGCAGCCAATACATCCAGAAGCCACGTCAGAGCACCTCACAGGCCCCTCTACAGGGACTCATCCCAGGACATTCCCCAGCCTGACACAGGCAGCCCATACCCAGCCTCCACCGCATGCACGAGCCTCCTGCTGCCCTCTATCAAAGTTTTTAACCGAGTTAAAAGTTACAGGGGTATTTAAAAACATGTTGCCCACACTGGCCGTTACAGCACAATTTAGTTATTTTCACACCAGACACGATTTCTGTGGCATCCACCGTTTCTCAGCGACCAGTGAGTGCAGCCGTACGCCCCCGAGCAGACCCGACCCATCCCATCCCGGGCACTAACGTGCTGCAGCACTGGCCAGGAGCCACAGAAAAGCTTCAAGTACAGGGAGTGAGCATAGGAGCAGATTTAAAACACAACCGTCACACAATTTTTGTGTGTAGGAAAGGCTTTTTTTTTTTTACCCAACAGGTGGGATTTAATAACTAAGAGAGAAATACAATTATGAGGTTAAAATACGCAAGTAGGTTATTCTAACTTGACCAAGCAGAACTTCACCTCACGCTTAACGATTTGCCATCGCTGGGCGGTAACTCACTCTTCATTTTTAACAGACAGGTTGGCTGCAGGAGCTACTATTAATTCATGTAATTTGAAAACCTAGACCACAACTATGTTTCCGACCCAGAACGAAGGGCTACGTCCAGTGACGGGTCCCTCACTGTAGAAGAAACTCCGAGAGCTCAAACTCACAGCGCGATTCTCAAAGACCCGTTCTCAGCCTGTATCCCTGCGGCGTTAACGCCGTGCTGCGAATGTAGCACAAGGCACGTTGATGTATTTTGGTCACTTTATTAAATGAGATATTAAATAGTTTAAGTTTCAACTACTAAACAGCACTTTGAATGGTGAAAACACAGATAGTATATCGTCATACTTGAATGCTTCTTCTTTTTAAAAACACATTTCCAGTCCTTATATATATTACAAAACAGCCTTATAGGAAGAGGTGACACCTTTTCTATAGTACTTAAGATATTTAATACAGAACCGAAAAGCCATCTAATAGAAACAAAGGCAAGTCTTCACAGCTGTATGATTTCAGCAGCCAAAGCTGTTTGATGGACTGAAACGTTACTATACAACTGGGACGAAACATATACAATATCACAATACTAAGCAAAAACGCTTTACATCCAAAGGAATAAACAGGTTACAAAATGTGGAGAATTTAGCAGGCAAAACTGTATTACAAGCAACATTTTTATTCGTCATCTTAAGCCGTTTCATCTAGTTAAAACATCTAAAACAAATATAAAAATGAGCCTTTTATTATCTTATTGATGTATGTTCTGTCTTTAAATATTTGTTAAAGCTTGATGTTATACTCAAAGCACATTGTTATGCAGCTAAAATGTCAAGTGAGAAACATGTATGCAAAGTGGTCCAAGTTTTATTTCAATGCTTATCTCTGCTTTCTTTTTATGCGTTAGTCTTCTGTTATCCGCAGTTTTGTCCAGAATGAAAAAAAATGTGCCTTTAAATGTTGCCTAAAACTTCCACATTTAAGTCTTTTGAGTTACTGTAAAACTCCGTTGAACATTCCCAGGTTTGGTAGAAAGTTTTTTCTCTTATTCACGACACGTCGGAATATTGGTGAGAGTTGCCCAGAGTACATTTGCCTTCAAGTGTTTGTCTCAAAGTCTCACATCTTGTTTCTTCTAGTGTGAATAGGTCTCTTTTTGCTCCCCTCCCCCCAAACTAAATTTAATTGTAGAGCTGGCAAAGCACTAGAACATACTGAGGTTCTTTTGTGGTATCTTGTAATAGAAGAGTCCAAGACAGCAACTTGTTAGCTGGTTTTGCAACAGATCAAACAAACTTTGTTCAGATCGCAAACCAAGTTTCAATCGCAAAATGAAATATCGCGTAAGATTTGCAGATTTAGATGCAAAAACCACTTGTCCATTCAGGGCAAGAACTCAAACTCCTGCAAGAAACTTTCCAGAAACCAAAACACTTCCAGTTCATGTCAGCAAGTCAGAAGAGTCCAGCAACATCTGGAGCAAATGCCTCCATCCGCTCCTTTCTCCAGAGTTGTCTGTAGTCGATACACCGTTGCCCCAAATGTTCCTGTCACTTACTTTTACCCCCAAATCATAAACTTTTTTT
>VYZM01013577.1:0-17442 GCA_013398915.1 Dromas ardeola
GAAGTGGTCTTTGAATACCAAGTTCCCAGCATATACTGGTGCATGGCGTTGTTTCTCCCCAGGTGCAGGACTTTATGCTTCCCCTTGTTGAACTTCATGAGGTTGCTGTGCTCTGGATGGCAACGTGATCCTCAGGCATATGGGCCATTCCTCCCAGTTTGGTGTCATCTGCAAGCTGGATGAGGGTACACTCTGGCCCCTCATCCAGATCATTAATGAAGACCGCAAGTCACTGGCCTCCAACTAGACTTCACGCTGCTGATCACCACCCTCTGGGTCCAGTTGTTCAGCCAGTTTTCGGTTCATCTCACTGTCTGCTCATGCATCCATACTGCATGAGTTTCTCTGTGAGGATGTTACGGGAGACAGTGTCAAAAGCCTTACTAAAGTCTGGGTAGACAATATCCACTGTTTTCCCCATGTACTCCTATACAGTGATGTGAAATCTGCCCTGCTTTCTTAAAACCAGAACTGAAATATGTGCTTACCCCCTCTGTAGGGTAAAGAAAATAGGTAAGTCATTTTACCTGCCTATTCAGTATGTGTTTAATTCGGAATATTAGGTATTAGTGGGTATCTTATCTTTAACCTTCTGATATTGTTGCTGCTGTCTTGTCTTTGCTAGTTTTCCTTGTTCTGCTTTAACCTTGTTGTGGACTAGCTTATACCTAACTTTAGATGTATGTCATTATCTATATCAGTGTTGTTATATCATGAAATAATAATGGTCTGATGTAAGGGAATTTACTTTCTGCAATCATTGTATTGCTTGAAGACTTTTCAGTGATATTGCAGAAAACTGTTTTCAAGAGATTAATTTGTTTGATGTTTGCCATATTAGCTTTCTACTATAGCTTACCGATTCAGCACGGTGTGTTGCTGTTGCTCCAGAGAGGACTATTAAACGGTCAGAACTACCTTTCTCAACCAAACTGACAGTCTTACAAAATAGAAAATAACATTTGGGAGCCATATTCTGTAAACCCGTGTTGGTTGATACCATGAAACATAAAAATAGTTGTTACAGACAAGAGATCCATCTTGTTTTCCTCCTGTTTGTGGCAGTGACCAGTGCTAGATGACAGGAGAAGAGTGTTAGAATAGAGCAAGCATACAGTGATGTTTTCCTAGCTTGTAAGAATTTGCAGCTCAGGGATTTCCTGAGCAATAGGTGTTGGTTTAGTATGTAATAAGCAAATATTCCTAATTTATATTTCTTGGAATGGGAAGAGGACATGGTGTAAGCCATGGTACACCTGATTACTGACTGAGTGGATCAATGACTTTTTTTGTCATCTTGTTTGTTTTGCTGATCTGTGTATTGTGGTCTAAAACCGTTGTCCTGCCCCACTGCTGAGTAGTATTGGTTACCTTGGAGGCTGTCATTTTGTACTTGAGTTTGGGATTATTTTTTTTCTAATGTGCATGACTTTTCTACAGATAATCTTATTGCCTGCTTTTGTGTGGAACTTCAGTGTTTTGTTTTGTTTTTTACGGATGCTCCCTCTTACTACCCAGAATGACATGAAACTTAAAGCACACTCAAATGTTCTTTTCCATTTCTCACCACCCCCCTCCCTCCCCTTTGCTCCAATTCATTGATGGAAAAGAGGTTTTTCATCTTTTTTTCTTCATTTATTCCATTAGAAGAAAGGTGTTTTGGTATGCAAACTGTGGAAGGCTGCCTCTTTAGAAACTGCTTTCTAACGTTTGACGTGGCAATTGGAGGCAGGATCCTTTTGTATGCTGTATTATGGCATGGAAGACAGCTGGATGTGACTTTATATCAATGACAGCATCCAGTGTCCAAGACATCATGGGATCAGGAAACAAAGATAACATATTTGCTTAAGCTTCTCACTGGTGTCCATTTTCTGCATATCTGAGACTTGTGTTATCGTGACACTGATAGACAGCCACAGGAGTTAGTTTCTGTGTGATTCAAGATAGGCAAGCAGGAGAAGCCTTTGATCTGGAGGCTGTGCAGCTCATTAACAGGGCTAAAACCTGTTAATAGGCCACATAGCTGCCTCCTTGGGTCTGGCTTGCTGTGCTCAGAGCACTTCAGGGTCTCAGCTGAGGGATGGAGATGAAGGTTGTGTTTACTTTTTAGTGTTGACAGGTATGTTACTCGAGACTGTTTTCCATTGCTTGAGTTGGGTTTTTTTCCCCCCCTCTTGGATATCTGCTTACTGTTACCCTTCCCTTGGAGAAGCATTGTATCTGTCCTTATATACATCTTTCTGCTCTGGTGTGAAAGTCTCATAAATTTGTTGGCTTACAGACTTCATTGACATATTAAGTTGTCTTAAAGAGTCCTGATCACTTAGGAAAATCTACTCGCAAGTTGTTCATCATACCGAGCTGTTTTTTATAAAATGTACCTTTCCTTTTCCTCCTCTGCAACTCTTACCATCACCATGTGGTGCTGAAGTGAGGAAAGCTCTTGTGGTGGGGCCCTTCCCTGATATTTTAACTTTGAAGTGTACAAATAACTTTTTAAGGCTGTAAAGGAGCAACTTCAGGAAAAATCCCAGAGAATCTTCTGAATATTAAGCCTGGGACTCTGTTAGTATTACTTGCCGAGTACAGAAAGACTTCGTTCTGGAGACATGCAGCATGTTAACATTTTATTTTACATCTCTGTAGTTAAATCCTTTGTTTGGATTGCTTCACTTAAGTGGTTTTTACTGTGTGTTCTTTAAAGACCTATCTGACATTTAAAAAATCTAAAGTTGCAGAGAGAAATGAAAAATAGCTTTATGTTGTTACAGAAATGAAACCTCTGAGATGGCAGAAATTGTTTTACTACTTATAAATAGATGTGCTAGATATACTGTTATTTCACCAGAGCTGCAAAATGTCAGATCAGATATTAGCACCTGTAAATACTGTTTCTGTTCAACAGCAAGTAAGTTTTTGAGGGGAAAATTATGTAAATCTTGCTATGTGAGATTTCTATTTACAGTGTGCTGTACTTTTCATGTTACTCGCCTGCTTGAGAAGGTCTTGCAGATGTTGACTAAGTGTAGATGATGTAGGTGTGGTTGGCTTTTTTTTTTCTTTTTCTTTATTTTTGTTAACTGTTAGTTTCCTAACATACGGGAGAAGGATGAGCATATGTTCATTGAACTATTCTAAAACTTTATAGCAGTAAGAAAATTCTGCTTATGGTTTGTTTATCAGTCTGTGAACTGTTGCTGGCACGATGGAAATACTTGAGGAGGATGAGTATTCCTGCAGGATGACTGGTAAGGTAGGACAGCTGTTGATTGACTGCTGGAGGGAACTGAGCGTGGTGAACATATATTATAGAACTCTGTAGTGTCTTTAAGAAAAATAATTCTTGGGACAGCCTGCCTATTTTAAAACAGAAGATTTCTGTTCTTCGAAGTTGTGTAAAAGCACAAATTGTAAACCAGATTTTTGCTTATATGGATTTAAGCACTTGTTTAAATAGGGTAAAGTTACTTTAAAATGTACTGAAGTTCAGTATTTCTGTAAAATACTTAGTATTTTAAAATGGAGTTTCTCTGTAGCTCTCTTGCGTTTCCAAGCCTAACTTGGTTTTATAAAGCAAGATGTGGTGGATGGATCCTCAGATAAACTTCTCTGGAAATAGAAGTGTACTTTGAGAGAAGTAGTGTCTTGTGATGCATAAAAGCATCACTTGTGAAGTCTGAGCTCTCGTAGTCCTGACCTGGAGCCTCTTTGGTTGCCTACTGTGAGCATAGTTCCTTTCTATTATGATCAGTTTGGAGAGGTTAGAAGTTGTGGCTGCAAAACTTAAAATCGAAGCAATCCCTACTTGGCTTGGACAAACTGACTTCTTGTTTTCCTCATAACTGGTTTTGGATTAATTTCGATAGGAATAGTTAAAGAGTGTGTGTCTTAACACAGAAGCCATCATGACTAAACTTTTTGTCTAAAATTGTGGTGAACTAGTGCATTTCCCCAAAAAACATTTTGTGAACGAAATACGTGTTGCTTCTGACTTCATTCTTTGAAACAGTTAATTGCCTTTAACGAAAATTTTTCAAAGCTTACCCTGTCCAGGCATTCATATCGGAGATTCTTTTTACCACAGAAAGGTCTCAGTGGAAGTGCTGGCCTTGCTTAATGCAAGAATTGATTAAGTCATCTCTGCCTGTGCCTCTTCCTCCAGTGCACCATCAGTTGAAATTGTTGAATTGTATTGTTAAAATTAACCTCATCTTAAATATACATTTTGCATTTTTCTTTCAGAGGGTCAGTGGAACAGTACCATGCAACTATGCCAGTAGAAAGGCTTAGATTGCTGCGGGGAATGTTTTTATGAAATTATTTCAAGTTTTTATTTGCACAAATACATTCTCCATACAGAATATACAAACACGTCTTTCAACTTTACTCTTGTTTTCCTCCTGGTTTACTTTTGTGACTGGTGTTCACGCAAATGCTGGTGGCAGCACAAGGAAGGGGGAGGAGTGGGAGTGAAACCAGCAGCCCAGCAGGGACGTGGCGCTGGGGAACTACTCCCTTTTCATTCGGTGATGTTCTGCATCAAATGCAAGTCCTTATGGATCTCTAAGTTTATTAGGCAGTACCTGTTAATTATGCTCTTACAGCAGTTGCATACAAGGTGGTTGGGGAGTGAGATGGCTCTTATTCCTCCCCTTTTCTTTCTGTAGGAGAGTTTAGTGCTTTCAGCATCATCACATACACCCTTACCTGCTCCCTCCCATTAAATATTGATAGCAGCCTCTTTTCAATAATGTTAGATCTCGTTTGACCTATGCTTTTGCAGATAGACCTACACTCTTGAGATTGGTGTTACTAATAGATTCACTGAGTATGCAAGTCTTGGCTGTCTGTGTATATTTCTTCGCTATCACTTCATTATTTTTTTTACAAGTAAAAAAGGATTATGATGATTTTTTACAAATTGAAAAATATTTCTTTCTTTGGTAGTGCTCAGGTTTTGTGACACAATGCTCAGATAAGGAAGCTTTAAATGTTGCTCATAGACTAGTCTAGTAACCATCTCCAATAAAGCACTACTTTATTTGCCATCGGCTTTTCATATAGGCAGTGCAATGAACTTAAAGGTAGGTTTTCCTATTCTATAATTACTACTTACACTTGCCAAGAGGAGAAATGTTAATGGAAAACTGCACGGGTTTCCTGTGGGAAACTGTTAGGCGATATACTTAACACACGAAACTTCAGGGATGTTTAACTTATCATATATTATGCAGCAGATCCCTGCTTGGTCTATAAGACCGTATGGTAAGCTGCGGAGTGTGTGCCATTCATCTTCGGGGTTCATTCCACATTCTCCCACAGTAGTTTGCTCTTGTGGGGTACCTTTCATGCAGATTGCCTGTGAAGTTTGTGTTCTCTCTTTACCTTTTCCGGGTTGTCTTCACAGAAACCTTATCTGTGTATGTACTGTTGGCCTGTGTAAAGCAGTTGAGGCTGGAGATTGGGAGTGTGAAATTGCCTGCTTGTAAACCAGTAGCTTGGCTTGGATAGCAAAAGGCGATTCTAAGCATGTTCACTTCCTTCCTGCTGTCCTTTCACTGTGGTCCTTTCTTCTTGTGTTTGAAAGTTATCTCTATCAGTATTACGTATCCTGTTTCTTGAACAGACATGTATCTCTTTTTCCTTTTTTCCCCTCAGGACAGGCGCATTAAGAGTTAAAGACTGTTGATAACATGAAGACTTGGCTGTTTGGACCTCTAATCTGTATTCTTTCTCATTCTCAGGGTTTGCAAGTAACTGAAGTCTGTTGTGTATAGCAGTCTGTGTAGAAACTGAAGTGAAGCAAGTAAAAAAAAAAAAAGGATTTAAAGACATGCATGAAGACAGAGGAAGGTGGTGCTGGTGCATATTTCTTTTTGTTAGGTTTAGAAAGATGTTACTGATAAGGAGATTTATGGAATGCTAGGATGAACATGGTACCAAAGTTGGGATTTTTTTTTTTCTTAATTAGGAAGACCTTGTGTTATTTTACAGGACTCCTTGTTTTTATATCTTAATATAATGCAAATATTCTAACTAAAATTGGAAGCTATTTGGGGGCTTTTTCAGATTGCTTGTCATCTTAGGGAAGAAACAAACCTAAGTTTTACCTGAAATGCCTACCTGATATTACAAGAGTATCTTTGCTGCCTGGAGAGGATCTTTTCTAAGTGGATTAGAAATTACCTTAGAAATTACTGTGTTGGCTTCCACTTTTGGACACCATACCCTCTAAGCAGGAGTGGTCTGTGGGTTGGCCCTTTTTTGGGTTCTGATCTTCATTTTGGTGAGGTGCCATGAAAGCGAGACGGAAGTACCTTTGGAAACATTCTTTCCCTTTCAATAACGGCATGTTTTACATAACCCTATATATAGTGAATTTTCTCTGGATTGTTTCTTCTACTTGTCAAAGTTTGTTGTTCGTCCCTTTTGATGATGGCTTTTGTGCATCTGTTTTCCTGTCTTTTCTGTTTTGGGGAACTTCCTGTCATATTTTTGGCTCTGATGTGCCACATACTTGGATTTCCTAGAAAATTACCATTCTGTCTGCTCTGGGATACTGTATTCAAGCTCATATGAGGAAACACAAGTATATCTACAGTTAATGCTCATTGCTTCATCTGCTTATTTTGTATGTAAAGTTGTAAATGGTGGTAGCAAGACAGGAGTAGTGCTTCTTGATAGTGACTTGTAAAACACATAGAAATGCAAGAAAACATGCGTTTTGTGGCAAGAGAGTAGGTGTAAAGGTAAAACCATAAAGCAAAATACCTTCGAAACAAAAACCTGATTTGAAGCTGAACACCATCCAGTTCTTATACAGACTCCCAACACCAAGGAGTATTTGTATCAAGCTTCATTAAATGTGGTGGTAAGTTATTCCCATAATGTCGTAAATATGCCGCTTACGTGGATGTTGTGTACTGTGGAGGATGTCTTTCAAACAACAGCGTCATTTCTTTTTGTTTCAGATTAAGGGAAGTTTCAGAGAAGCTGAACAAATATAATTTAAACAGGTAAGGCATATCACATGCTGCTGTAAATAATTTAGGAAAGTACAATTTTTCTAACAGCAACAAGAAGCAAATGATTGTACTGTAGATACAGTCTTAGAAAGCCTCAATACTACTAGTAACTAAAGTTCAGAAATGCTTCAGATAACACAATTCTTATATTAGGAAGAAAGTGTTAGGTTTTCAGCTATAATAAATATTATTAAATAACCCTTCATATTGAATCACTACTTAATTTGAAGTATAACCCCTGTTGTTTATTGCTGATGAAATTAAATGAAAACTCTTATCATCTTTTAAGGTTTATGTTTTGCATTTTCTGGGCTTAATGACCAAAAATACATCATAGTTGCTTCAACTAATGCACGTGTTTAGTCATTCTTGAATATTTTTATATCCATAATAGTCACTACACATTGTTCCTTCCATATACCATTTGTTTTTTATTTTTTTCAGACTTTAAAACTTTAGAAATGTTATACATGCTCACTTTTTGTTTTCAGCCACCCCCCTTTGAATGTATTGGAACAGGCCACTATTAAACAGTGTGTGGTGGGACCAAATCATGCTGCATTTCTTCTTGAGGTAAATTACTTAAATCTGCTAACAAACTTGAAACCATACAGTTAAAATTAATTCTTCTAACGTCAAATTGATCAACATTCTTCAGTAACTGAAGACTTGGTTTTGTTTGTATTTTTTTTTCCTGTAATGTGTCTTACATTTCAATTTTGGACACTTGGTTTTCTTGTTTTAAATATAGGATGGTAGAGTCTGCAGGATTGGTTTTTCAGTTCAACCAGACAGATTGGAATTGGGTAAACCTGATAATAATGATGGGTAAGAAACGCTTTTCTTCATATTAAATCATTCTTTTAAACTGGATAAGCAGCTTGGCTGCTTTTTTGGTTTTGTTTTTGTTTGTTTTTAAACTAGATTGCCTTTGGAATGGGTACTTCGTGTAGGTACATAAGGGTAATGCAGCCAAAGAGCCTAGCTTGACAGACTGGTGTAGGAATAAATAGTAGATGTGATTCTAAAAGAAGTGAGACAGGATCTCTATAACTTAAAGAAACAAACCCTTCTAAAAATAATCCTTATGAAAGAAACTGTGTTCGGTTGTTAAGCTTCACGTAAAATCCACTCTGAAAGTGGTTCCATCTGGAGAGGCTCACTTTTCAGACCTGTTACCTTCTGTCCAGGTAAGTCCCCCTTAATAGGACTATTTAATGGTTCATATTTGGATGTAAACTGCTTCTTAATATCAAAGTAGCATACTCAGGCTTAGGTTTATGGATAGAACGGTTGGTGATTACAACTTGTACATATACGCTAACTGAAAACTTAGCGCAGTGGCTAACTCAGATCACTAATTAGCTTAATATGTATTTGCAACTGTGCTATTATGGATAGCCAATGTACATAAGATCTGTTAGGCATGCTTTCCACTTTCTTTTTCCAGTGTACCTCTTAATATACAGTTAGATTAGTTTGGAATATTCCCCAAGGGTGTTGCTTAAGCTGGTATGTTACCAGACTAAGTCCCTGAGAATTTAGACCTGGGATTCCAGGTTTTGTTCTTAACCCATTTGGGATTGTTTTGTGACTGATTTACCATCTTTTACTTTCAGTTCAAAGTTGAGCAGTGGCTCAGGGGCAGGAAGGACATCCAGGCCAGGCAGGACTAGTGACTCCCCATGGTTTCTGTCTGGTTCTGAAACTCTGGGCAGACTGGCAGGCAACACCCTTGGGTAAGTTTTGATAGGATTGAGGCTGCAATCTGTTTGTTCCATATTTGAGTATATGTGTATACACATATATAAATTGTATGCAGTATGTGTAAGGGAACGTATAATTACAGCCATTGTGTAGGTAGGGTATAATAAAAAACTGTACTGACTTGGTTAAAATAACAGATGTACAAGTGACCCTTCAGTACCTAGGATACAGAGCGTTCTTCATATATGTGTGAAGAATAATTTGGTTTTGGCTGTGTTGTCTTTTTTTGAATGTTTTTTACTTTCTTGATTTTGAAAAGCATTTTTTTTGGAGGGACACTATCAATTTAAACCCTGATAGGCTAGCAGTATAAAGTAAACAGAGTGCATTTATGCAGGAAGAATCTTCATTATCTGTGTTTGTAGACCTTTGTGTGCTCAGTTTTATTGTGCCTTCCTCTCCCCTGCCTCAAGTAACGAGCAGTGTTTTCTTAGTTGGCATCTTTTACATAGTAATAGGAAGGGAACATTTGGAAAAGGTTGTCGCTCAGAACCTTTAAAATTGTACTATGTACTAGATGTACTATACGGATTCAATTTTTTTATCATTATCTTTAAAATTGATGGTGTCCCTTTATATAGCAATGTAAATTAATCTTCCTTACATGATCACTGTGAACTCTTCATTATATGATTTTGTAAGACATGTTGAACAGTGCTGCTTCCTAAGGTTACTAACTGTAGTAAGGAGAATTATGTGTACAAACTGTGGTTTCTGCATGTGAATGATTTGTTAAGAGGGAGGAACTACAGCTGTTCCATGGAAGTGAATTTGTTGCTTGTGTTGCCAAATAAGCTAATTTCATCTGGGGTTTAGCTGCATGAAAGATAACCCACCCCCTTATACCTCCAAACCTTTTGTGAAACCTTTGTGCATCTGAACCTAAAATCCATGTGTTAAACTTTAAAGGCAAACTGGTATTGTCATGTTTAAAATGTTACTGTGGAAAGCACGAGACTTTTTTTTCCTTGTTATTTTTACCTGAGCATAACTGGTTAAAATTGTTTGAAGCTATGTGCTTAGGAGACCAGCCCTGAAGACTTCCTCATTTCTTCCCTCGCACGTTTCAGAACTAGGTAGTTGAAAGTCACCGAATTAGTAGAGTAGCAGTAGACACTATAACTGCTCTGTTAAATGAAGGGAATACTTAACTTAATAAACTGAGTCTAAAAAACATTCAAACCGTGGACTCCTTAGATTAGATTAGATCACTGGACCAAGTCCGGTGATCACAGGACCAAGTTAGGACATACTTGGAATATTTGAATTATTATATGAATATAAAGGTTTTTAACTGTTAGATATCTAAAGTAGAAAATCTATAATTAAGTATTAAAATCTAACACTTAAATCTTTTCTTTAAACCCACATCTTTCCTGCTGCGAGTTGAATTGGGAATTGTTGTGTAGGAAGAATTTGACTTCCCCTCAGCCCCCTTCCCACCTTTAGAAACAAATTAACTGTCTCCTTTTATTTAAAATGTCCCAAGTCTTCTTTGGTTTGGTTTTGGTTTTGTTTTTTTTTTCCATTTTCAGTATTATCTTTTTTTTAGAACTCTCTTTCTAACTCATGAGACAGAACTTTCCCTGAAGCCATCCTTTAATTCCTTTTTGTCTTATTATCTGTGTGGTCGCTGGCTAGAATCCTGAAAATGTAGGTGTTTCTGTGATAGGGCCTCGTCTTAGGCAGATAAGTTGAGTTATTCTGTGATTGCATGGTCTTGTCAGGAGGGGAAAAAAAACCCCAACAACAGAAGGATGTTAGTAATCAACTTAAGACATAAAATTAAGACAAGTATTCTTGCTTAATTAGCTTTTATAGCTACATGTGGTATACTTTTACATGAATGTATTAGATATGGTTTCAGAGAACATACCTTTTTTTTCTTGTCTTATTTAAATGTTTTTCTTTTTCTTGAAAGGAGAGTGAGGATTAGCGTGGTTGAGAGAAGGAAAGTTCTGCTGATATTGATTATTAAATAGCAATAATACCATATCCAGTATCCTTTAAGGGAGATTTGTACAACAAAGTTTAGTTAACCTTGAAGAACAAACTAGAGTCTTTCAGCCTTTCATGACAACAGAGTATCTAGTCTTACGTCCAGAACAGATTCAGTTGAGATAGTTCTGTGGTGTTAAGATTAGTGGGAAGTTGTAATGATGGCGAGTTGTCTATTTCTACAAATCGCTTTTTACTCCCTTGTTTTGATACTGACTTATAGAAATGAAAAACCTGTTCAGTCAGTTTAGGCATGTCTTTGCCATGTATACAGTTGTTGTTGATTTCTCCAATAGAAATACATCCAGAGTAGGGTATCTCTTGAAAACGATCCATGAGGATCAGAGAACTATCTAGTGTAATATTCGTTTTGCAGTAAAGATTTCTTGATTTTTCCGGTATAATCTTAAGCAATTTCTTAATGTAAATGAAGTCTCAGAAATTTTAGGAGACCCATCTGAGCATACTGACCTTCTGTCAAACAGAGTCCACTGACCATGAAGCTGCTGCATATATGCTTTTGGAGCAGGAAATTAAACAATGAGTGTTGGATGTTATGTTGTTGATACTGTTGCTTTTAGAAACTCTGGGAAATGGTGTGTGCATATATTTACGTATGTATGCATCCACTCAACTGTATGAGTAGGAAAGAGCGCAACTTTCAGTTGGGGTCCTGTTTTATATTTCTGCTATGTAATTCAGAGCTTTATCAATTGCCTGGTGCTTTTTTTTTTACTAGTTTTGAGAGAGACTTTAATAGTGTTTGTCTATGCAGTCAATCTGCAGTATTTTTCAGGGACTGTCTACAAGTTATTAATAATAAAACTAAAGCTTGACTTCTTGAAGTAGTCCCCAAAGTATGCTGCTATATATAAAAAAAATTGTAATCTAAATCTTCTAGGAGTCGCTGGAGTTCAGGGGTTGGTGGAAGTGGAGGAGGATCTTCTGGGAGATCATCTGCTGGAGCTCGAGATTCTCGAAGGCAGACCAGAGTTATACGCACAGGTCGTGATAGAGGATCTGGATTGCTGGGGAGTCAGCCACAACCAGTGATTCCAGCATCAGTCATTCCAGAGGAACTCATTTCACAGGTACGTGAGCTAGAAACTGCTTGTTGCCAAAAACCTGGAGAGCTTCTCTCTCATGTGAACAGGAATGTTTTGTAGTAGCAGTGCATTTTCTCCAAGGAGTAATGGCATATAATTGAAAAGATTAGCTTTCTCAAGCTGAATTGCTTTTATTCTTAAATGCCTAGTGCAAGTGATAGATTTGTTTTGTATTCTAGAATTTTTGTTTCCCAAACTTCCACTAAGATGAGGTATGTGTTTAATCTAGATAAGGAATGTCACGCATTGTGCATTTGCAGATGGAAGGTGTAGTGAGAAAATAAAATGTTTGAGAATTGTATGAAGCATGTAGCTAATAAAGTTAAGTTTCTTGAAGGAGTATAAGGGGGCAGGTTGACTTTTTTTTTTCTTGTTTGAGAAAAGGAGTGATCCATTTTAAATTTAAATGAAAGACATTAAGCCTATTTAATCTCTTTAAATACTAATAATTCTTATTCATGGACACCTATACTTATTTTTGTTATAAATGTAACTGATGAATGTTTGGTATAAATTACTCTCGTTTTGCCTCTAAAGGCACTAAAGCCTGAGTAAACTGACAGACTTGCAATGTATGATTAAATGGAGTTTGTTAAAATGTTTTAACAAAACATGTTTAACAAACATGTTTGAAGAAAATAATATATTCAAAATATGTGACTAGCTAATGCATTTTAATTCTTAGTTCAAAACGAGTTGCTGATCTCCATTTGGAATACAGATTTTAGTTGCTAGGCCAAAGATAATCTGCTTGTATACTTTGAATGGCCTATAGCGTGACTGGCACAAGATAGGAACTAGTGGGCAAGGTATCTACAGACGCACCAGTGACAGACGGGCTTCTAGTACCTTTCTCTTTTTGAATTCAAAACGTCATACAAAAGCTGAGGGCTTCTGCCTTCACAGAGGTAAGATGCTGGAGGTGTTGGTTACTCTGAAGTTAGCCCTGCTTTCAGTAGACAGCGTGGTTAGATGACTTCCAGCGGTCTCTTTTAACTGTGGAGTGATAGGGTTTTTTTGACTACATTGTTCACCTCTAGGGTGTTTTTTTTTTTTTTTTGGTGTTTTTTATCCCCTCATTGTTACCTTTACNACATCCTTGATACCTTATGTGAAACAGAAAAACAGACTGGTATCCCTTGGTCCAGACAGTTCCATTCTATAATCTAATGTATGGTTTGTTGGCTAAGTTGTAACTTTGCTTCCCTTAGTGTGATGTTTTGCCTTTTTTAAAAAAATAGCATACTTTGTCTGCCTTTGAAACAGAAGGTGTCTAAAACATTTTTGGGATAACTCTAAAGCAGATCAATGGGAAAGAATCTTCACAGCTGGTCTATATATCATAGGTTCTACTGTGTCTCGAAAATCTGTAAACTTCTGGCATAGAATGTTAGGACAAAAATTTAAACTTTTATGTGCAGTTAAAATGTCCCTTTCATTTTTTGGTTGTCAGCAGACCATTTTACTTGGTGCGTCATTTTTACTGTGTTATGAAAACATTGAGTACTGGTTTCTTACCTTCTTCACGCAGTTTGTGATGAACTCTGCCATCTTCTATGGCATTTGGTAGAGGTTAGTCTGTCTGGAAAAACAAAATGCTTTTAGTCCTAGGGTTAATGGAATAGACCAGAATGTTTCTATTTTTTGTACATTCATTGCATCTATTTAACATTTGGAAGGTTTTTTTCTGCATTTGCACTTTGCTAATAAAAATCTAAATGTTCCAGAAACTGCTGAAAAGAAGCCATTAGAAACAGAATTATTAGAAAAACAGAGGAAGTAAGGTGGTTACATATTGAAGGGCAATGCAAAAAAAAGACAGGGATTGAGGTGTAGTTTTGGAACAACAGTTGATTGCAAAACTCTGTTGATTGACATAGTAAGTTTAAGCTTTTATAGAAACATATAGAACATTATCAAAAACAGATTTTTCTTATCCTTTAACTACAGCTTTAAGCATTTCAGGAAGTAGATTCTAAGATTCCATTAGAAAATTTAGCGCCATAGTTGGAATTCAGTGGCCTAACTTGAACTGAGAGAAGGTTAACTATCTAGTACAAGATACTGTGAAAAATCCATGTGAGCCTTTGTCTGTATGTACTGTGATTTACTTTTGTTTTTTATTAGGCTTCTTTTAGAATTAAGCATTCTTTTCTTATGAATGGTGGTTGGTGAGCTGAGAATGACCAGTAACCAATTACACTCTGCTCTTACAGGCACAAGTTGTTTTACAAGGAAAGTCCAGAAGTATTATTATTCGGGAACTCCAGCGAACAAATCTTGATGTAAACCTTGCTGTAAATAATTTGTTGAGTCGTGATGATGAAGATGGAGATGATGGGGATGACACAGCAAGTGAATCGTATCTTCCCGGAGGTTTGTGTCCTGCAACTTTTGATAAGAAAATGCCGGTGTGTTCTTATTTTTCTGTATTTAAGCACTGACAGCGTGGTCCGTGCTGTGCAAGGTATGCAGCGAAGACAGTTCTTGCTTATAGGAGCAAAGTCTAAAGATGCGCAAAACAAAAGATGCGCTGGGATGTCTTGAGGTATTAGGTTAGGTATTGAAGAATAACTGTTGACCCTGTTTGTGGGTGGCATGAAAGTTACTTTTTTAGGATCCCAAGCTTTGTAACATCAGCATTACTTACATCTGTATTTTGCTGCTCAACGAGATGCTGAGACTGCTGTGTGGCTTGCTCATCAAAGCTAATTCTAAAACCTTCTAGTGACTTGCATGTTTTTTACTACTAACATATATTCTTAAGATACAGCAGTTTTTAGAGCAAAAATTATACAGTTTTTTTAGAAATCAAATTGCCTCAAGCGAAGGCAAAACGGCTTACAGTTGTTACAGTTAGACTGAGAATTTGTTCTTCATCTCAAGTTCCCCTCATAAATGCTGTGGTATTATGGCTATACTGGTAAAATGCTGTAATTAAAGTCCAGCTATTTTTGAAATATTGTCTGTCCCATACAATTGCTTTTTATAAAAGACTTCAAATCTTCTTTTGCATTGGCTGAATAATTTAGGTAATCTTTTCTTGCTGAGTAAACATATTTGAAAACATAGCAGCAAAATCTAACGTTTGTGTTAGGTGCACTGCATGAAAAGGACACATCTAAATTCTGACTACATATTAGCTTTTCTTTCTGTGTGTCAAAATGACTTTTTGGTATTTTTCTAATAAATGTGGGGTTTTTTTGTTTTTTTTTTTCTGCTCATCTGGTTCACCAGGAAGGTTCATGGGCTTCCTCCATCTTTATCTTGTCAATCATGTAATGAGACAAAGGTTTTTCTGTTCTGCAGCAAAGGCTTTGTATTTCATTTTGCCTCGTCTAGTTTTAGTTGCATCTGTCAAGCTTCTTTATTTTGCTGTAGAATCAAGAATCCTCTGGTGAAAGGGGTGAAAAATCTTCAATTTGAGTGTTGTTTTTTAGTGATCAGCTTAATTGCATTAGACAGATGCATTGGAGGAAGTGAATTCTCCCAACTCTTTTCAAGTATTCAAAGCAGGAGTTCTTACTTGAAGCATACCCGAATGCATTCCTCCAGAACCGGCCTTCAAAAGATAAATCACTGTTAGTAATCGCTTACAGTAGAGGTTCCTTTTAACCGTACTAACCAGCTTTCTGCAGCATTAACTATTCTCTTAGTGCCTCTTGAGGTCATAAGGATCAGTTAATAGGGACCATCTGACAACCTATGGCTGGTAACTTCTATTTGAAGGTGCCTGCGCTACAGTCCGTGAGCTTTTTGTGTTTGAGATAGGTTAAAGGAGTATGCAGAGTTTCGCCATCCAGAAAACAGTTTTGTCCTTGGCTTAATTTTTAAAGCTTCTCCCCTGTTTAGACTACTCTTTCCTATAAGGGTTTGCAACCTCCTAATATTAGTATTTTCTTTCCTTTTTTCTTTTGCCCCACAGAGAAACTGGGCTAACTTTTCCCCAGTTCTTGTGGGAAAAGATGTGGAAATGACAACTGAAATGAAACTTGATATGTCTTAAATCCAGTCTTCAAACATGTAATTCGCAGTTTGTAGAACATGCTGTGCCTTTTTTGGCTTCAGTTATTTTGGTTTTATGGGCAAAAATAAGTTTATTGCACAGAAATTATTAATTTGGTATCTGAATGTGATCAAAACAGTAGGAAAAGTAGCTGAACATTAGTCAGTGCTGTTAGGGATCTACTGTTGGTACATTAAATAGTACAAATTATCAGTCCTCGCTTGTGTCACATAACCTTGCAGGCTAGTTTTCAGGAAAACGTATGGCCAGAGAAACTTGCCTATATGTCTCTAGAAAAATACCAACATTCTGTCCATCAGAACTATATAGAACCTTTTTAAAAGTTTCTTGCTCTAGAAACTTTGCACACTTCTTGCTTTCACTTGTCATCTCGCCCCTGGATGCTCTTTTGGAACTATAACATCAGAGTTCATAAAAGAAAACTGTAGATAATTGATAAATCATATATGCATTCAATCCTTAGGTTTTTATAAATGATTCTGAAAGATAAAGAACTTCTACCTTTAAAAAAAAATAAAATATGTCAAATGCTTTAAAGCTTTCTCATTTTGTTCCTCCAAGCACAAAAAAAGCAAATGACAAGACTGCTTTTGCCTCAGGACTTTTGAGGCACTTGCATTTTGATTAAAAGCATATGCTAATTTTTACTTTCTCCCTTCTGCATGTCTGCTGCTTTGTGACCCTTAAATTTAGGGCTTACTCCTCTAAGGCTTCCAAGACAGAGAAGCTTTTTTTTTTAAAACACGAAGAGTAATTTACACTTGATTATTTTCTTTTTAAAACATAGAAGCTAAGACACTTTCCAACCACTGTGAAATTAATAAATTCTTCTTTAATACGTCATAATTTCATTAATGTATCAGTTGTGATAATTCCAGTTAGTACTGTAAACATGCATCTGGATTTTTTTAAGGTAACAAAAAACATGTCTCGGTTCTTCACAAATTCTTCAAAATGTCTTTGGTGAAGAGCAGAGCTTTACTTTTCTTTACAGATTGCCTTCAGTAAGTGTCTCAGATATTTATTTTTGGACCCTTATGTACTTTGATTTTGAGTTCTCTAATCTAGTCCTGTTGCTTTTGTTTTATGCTAGTTAACAGAGAGGAATGTGGTTCATTTGATACACAACAATCACGTAAGGAAAATAGTCGAGGTAAAAACTACGTAGAACAAGATTACTTAGCACAGAAAAGACTTGAAGGTCTATAAATTAATTTTCCAGCTCATAGCAAGTTGTATTTGAGGCTTCTTCTGAGCTTTATGTTCTATTAATCTTCTGTATAGAGATTCTGTAAAAGTTAAAATATTTTGTTGGTTTTATGGTTCAGATATGTGCATGTGTGCGCAGTAACTTCTGCATGATACAGTTAGTGGGTTCTTGCTGCTGGGGCTTGTGAAACATAGGTTTGGCAACATCCAGACTACTTTGGCTTTTGGAATTGAAATAAGCTTGTTTAAAAATCCTTTTTTTTTTTTTTTTTTTTTTTAAAAGGGGGGAGAGGGGTGGGGTGGGTTT
>VYZM01013577.1:19771-43690 GCA_013398915.1 Dromas ardeola
GGGAGATGGGAACGAGAGCTTAGCATAGGATCAGTTCAGTGGCTTGCCTTTGGGGAGAGCAGTTAGGTGTGTGTTTTTTCTGTGGTTTTGTTGGTGTGGTTTGATTTTCTTTGTTTGTGGGGTTTGGCGTTTTTGGTTTTTTTGTTTGTTTTTAAGATGAACTTCAAGTTAGGCAATGTTTTGAATAAATGTATCTTACCAAGAAATGAGTTCTGGAGTTCTGTTTGAGTCTGGTTTCCTAGGAAACCAAAGTACATGTTTCTCTCCCTTCACTGTCACAGTTATGCCAATTTAATCCAAACTTTAAAGAGAAGAGGTACTGAAGACATTGAATTCTTGAATATTTCATAAAAATATGCAGCTGAGGAGAGAACTTAATGATTGCCCCCTTAAGGGAAAAGGTTTTGATGCGAGCTTAACTTGAGATCGGAATTGATCTAGGCAGCGCCTTCTGTTAATGAAT
This sequence comes from Dromas ardeola, assembly GCA_013398915.1. Lineage (NCBI taxonomy): Eukaryota > Metazoa > Chordata > Aves > Charadriiformes > Dromadidae > Dromas > Dromas ardeola. Next base: position 20,235 of record VYZM01013577.1, read on the forward strand.
CCAGTCATAATGCTTTGCATGGAGCTATTGAAAATAAAAATTTTCTCAGTACTTGAATTTCTGCTTATGTGCATACTGAAACTTTTTTTTTGTTGGGGAGGGGTTGGTGGTGTTTGTGGGGTTTTTTTGTTTGTTTTGTTTTATTTGTTTTTTTTTTTCTTTTCTTTCCTCTGTGCTGGGTATCCATTTCCTTCCAATTTTCAGTGGTATTCACTAGTGAATCATAGGTGCTTTCTTACCTAAATAGGTTGATCAGAATTATCACATCTAAGTGTGAAGGGTGCAGTCTGATTCTGGTCTGGGCACAAGAGATGAATGATATCATCCCGTGGAACTTTTCTGAAGAGCAGGAAAATAAAGTTATAGAGAATGTTTTTTTGTTTTGTTTTGTTTTGTTTTTTTTCCTGGATTCTTCAACTGGATGTAGCCTTGCAGTATCTGTGTTTTCACAGCACTAAAAAAATTCCAGTGATGTTTGAAGGGGAGTGGATTTGGCTCCTATCCCTACTGGTTTTAGCACCTTTGTTTGCTTGAATAGAAAATAGAAGAAGGGAGATCTCTTGCAGAAATATTGGAAGAAAATTAAAATCTGATTTGAAGCTGAAATAAGAGGGTAAGAAAAGGCTTTGTTTCCTCACTTGTCTTAATGCACATTTATCCACAACCCACATAGTTATGGTTCTTAAGTCTGATGGCTTGCATTTTTACTTTACTTTTTGGAAATACAGCTAAACTCGAGATACCTAACATGGTGGAAGGGGGTTTGTGTGTGTGCATGTGTCACAAGTTAGTGTGTATTGTCTGTCAATAGGATTTCTGGCTAGCTTACCTTAAAAAAAAACCCCATACTGTCCATTTGGAATGAGGCTGGAGAGTTCTTTCCTTTGCTGGCCAATCCTGTTCCAAAAAAGAGGTCCAAGTTTTTTGCAATTTTTGTCTGGATATTGACCAGAAAAAATTTACATGAGTTGCTAGGCTGTAGAGAGGTTGGAGCTTACTTAGGAAGAGAAGGTCATGGTGTCTGTGGGAGGAGGGAAGAGGAGCAGCATGTGAACGCTGGGAGATACAACGGAGTCTCAGCTGTGTTTCCAGCTCTTAAAGTCTGGTACTTAAAAGTTGACACTCTTAAGGTCAGGCGTACTGCTGCTTTATCGGTGCAGAAAGCCAGTGGAAAATAGACAAAGTAGCAGGCAGGATAAGGCCACTCTGGGTGATCTGAAGTGTTTTAGTAAGACAGAGCCTGNACCTTTTTTCCAAAATTTTTTTTTTTTTTTTTTTTTTTTTTTTTTTTTTTACTAGAACTTCCAAGCAGTCTGTCACAGATGACTTCCTAAAACGTACCGCATGAACCATTGAGTCCCAAATGGTGTGCTTTTAGAAGCACAGGATACACTTGAGTGGATTATTTACTTAATGCAAAAAGCATTCGTGCAGGTCTTGCTTTGAAATCCACAGTGCTGTTTTTTCTGGGGACAGCTGGTTGTAGTTGGTATGTGTTACATTTCCTAGAGATAAGAGTTTAGAAACTTAAGGATGAATATTCTGATGTGCAGGGATGTGAAAGTCTCTTAACGCTTTCAATATCAGTAAGTGGAATGGTTAAGTGAATTAATACTGTCTGTAAGTGCGGACTTCTGGCTCCTTTTCAGTTTTTGGATACAGTCTCCTTTGTGTTCCTCCCCCCGCTCCTTCATTCCAGACACAGAAAAAGACACATAATAATCAGTTCCTACTTTTAAGAATGCTTTTATTTAACTTCAGACTTGGTTTCTAGCCACTACTTTGTTTTATGCTTACGATGAGGTAGAGGCTGAGAACTGGATGTGTTGAAATTATCTGTGCTGCTCCTGTGTTTCCCGGAGGGACTCTGTATAGCCTCATGTTGGCTTCACCAGTGATTTAAGTAGATGAAGTTGTCCTGCTGCCAGAAGGAGCTAGCCTGTCATTCCCTTGCATGGTGGTGAGGTTTGTGTGCCTGCATGGGTTAGCTGGAACCCAATACGGGGAGCCTGATTTTTTTTCAGTCAGATTTGCTTGAAAGCTTGGGAATGGGCAAAACTTCTCCTTTGGCAGCAGTAGGGTCCAGTCAGCTTTGCTGCATGTGGTGAGGTGTCACCTTTGGGGCTCTGTTTGACTCCCCAGTTACGTCAGTCTGAAAATTGCTTCCGACCTTACTTCTGTACCCTGTGAAGTCCTATCTCCAGCCAGGTGAATGCTCTAGTTGTAGATTTAGAAATCCCACCTTGACCCAGGGAGGTGCCTGCCACAGGGATGAAGAATGGAAGTAGGGCTGTCCTTTCTGTAGTGGCAAGATGGTACTTGGGTTTAGTTGTCTTATCAGTCCATATTGCTGGACTTCAGTAAATGAATTTTCCATAGCCTCTTTTGTATGTGGATAGTAGCTATAGTTTAGTAAATGGAAGGAAGTTGTTTTACACTTCAGTGATGATCAGTGCTTCAGAGGAACTCAAGTTTTCTAACATAGAAGCTAGGGCAGTCACAGTATTTAAGTTCATGTTTTTGGTTTTGGTTGTGTTTTGTGGCTTTTTTTTTTTTTTTTAATTGCATTGTATTAAAAAATGGTGCATTTTCCAGAAAACTGTTGTCGTTCTTAACGTAGCTACCATTTAAAGCTTTGTACTGAGAGCTGCAAGCTGCTAGCCTGTGAATTAAACAAGCACGTCAATCTCTGATAGAAAGGTTCCATGGAGAACATACAGTCTTTGACATCAAAGACATGGCTTTGTGAAGGCCGGCTTTCACCATCAATTCTGTCCTCCCTTAATTCTAGGTCATCTCTGGAGTTCTGCGTTACGTGCATGAGTGTGTGTGCACATGTATGTATATGTATCTATCTTGCCCTAGCGCTTTGTTCTTTCAAGTGACAGGCTAAAGTTTGAATTTCTGGGTCACAGAAAAATGTGTTTTGGCCAAGTCTTGTTTGGGAAATGTGGTTAGATAAGTGACAGAGCAGTTCTTGTAGGGAAGCTGGTTTGTTTACTAGTCTGTCAAGCTTGATTGTAAATGTGGTTGCATAGGAGGCACATGAGTTTGCACTGGTGAATCTGAAGAGCAGAAATTCAATTAATAGGTAGTATTTTTTTTGTTTTGATATTTGTTTAGTTGATGGTCTCTCTAGCTGATGTTTTAAGTAGCTGATTATTCACTTAAGACCCTTGTCTCCTCTTATAGAGGATCTTATGTCTCTTCTGGATGCTGACATACATTCTGCTCACCCAAGTGTCATTATTGATGCTGATGCTATGTTTTCAGAAGATATTAGTTACTTTGGTTATCCATCCTTTCGGCGCTCATCACTTTCCAGGCTAGGCTCATCCAGAGGTAATTTTGCACCTTTTTTCTTTGTAATAAGTAGTTTGCTGTGGAAAAAGCTAGTGATAGTACACACTGGTGGTTTAGATTCTGATTTAATGTGAAAGTAGACTGTGATATGTTGTCAAATACAGAGTAGACAAATAGACTGTTACTCATTATCAAAATTATTAATGAATTCTGAATATTAGCAGGTAAGTTCTGCAAGAACCTTGATAGTCATGTATTTTAAATCTAATTGTTGATCGTTGGTGTTGGAAGGTGTTATAAAATTTTTGCATGTAAGTTTAAAATAAACTGTAGCGTAAGTACCTACTAATTCATAGATTGCATTACAAATATTTAATTTGGCTCAAAAATGAGTAACGATTGATGACATGCAGCATTCTTAATCTTTCATTTTTTTTCTTTTTTTTTTCTTTTGGGTTGCTCCTTGTTCACTGTTCTTCACATTTCCTTAATTGTTCCGTGACAGAAGTTACCTTTATGGAGTGAGGAACTTTAGCTACTAAGGAGGCAGAAGAAATCTAAATTCTACTTTTTGGAAGCATTTTTATAGTTGGATAAGGAGAACTATTGGCAGCTGATTAAAAAAAAAAAAAAAAAAAAAAAAAAAAAAAAAAAAAAAAACAAAAAAAAAAAAAAACCCCCAAACAAAAAAAACACAACAAACCCCTNCAAAAACAAACAAACAAAAAAAACCCCAAACAAACAAAACCAAACCAACTCCTTGAGCAGTGTTAAGGCATTTTACTTTTTTTTTTTTTTTAAAAAGCATATTACAGTTAAAAGATTTATAACCAACCATGCAGCAATTTCCTATCTTTTTGAAGCTGTTGCACAAATGCCTAGAGTATTTCCAAACTGTTAATCCAACCTCTGCTGTGATTGTTTGTTTAGTACAGTTTTGTTGCCTTTTATGAACATGCTTTAGTATATTAATTGCTGAATGCATAAGTTCCTGTTACAAAATTTAGTCAGGGGTCAGTGTGATGTGTGCTAGAAAATAAGTACAGTACTTTATGAAATGTATCTGTAAGACAAGCTGTCGTGTTTGGCTTATGTAAAAACTTTCCCACTTGTCTAATACAGCAAAAGACCCAAGACTTGGCGTAATTTGTTGAAACTATGATATAATAATGTGGTCATCTCATACATGTGATTCCAGTTGATATTTGTGAGCATAAGTGAAGTACTTAATAGGTTAAATGCATTATGTGCATGTACGAATATTCAGCATCTGACGTAACTCCTTCTAAATTCCTCCTTTTTTTTCCTTTCCTAAGGTTATTCTATATAAGACGTTACCACGAATTTTATAATCCTTATTTTCCATGCATAGTTGACTCTTGGAAAGTTAGTTTGATTACCTGATTTAAAAAATTTATCTGCATGAGCGAACTGCAGAGTACTGGCTTTAGACAGTTTGTAGGCCAATTGGAGGGGAAGCATTTTGGTAAGGAACATTTTCCTACAAGGATCCTTTTTAAAACTTGTCTGACTCTTGAAAAGTTTTCATTTGATCTACTCAAAACAGATACACTTTAATTTATTAAATCCAGTCCTATGGAATATTGCTTTAAACAAAAGGGGTTGGATTATCAAACATGTATACGAGAGCTTTTTTTAATGCTTGCTTTCTTTAACCTTTTCAAATGACTGGTTTTTTTGGGAAAGTTGTTGTGAAACTCTCTAATAAATACTCTTTTTTTGGTTTGCATAAAGATATCTCACAGACTATATAGACTTAGATTTTTTTTGTTTTTGTGTTACTACATTGATAAAACAATACTACAAAAATCTGCATATTGTATTATAAAACTTTAAATTGCAATGTTAAATGTATTTGGCCTCACGATGTCAGTGAAAATGCTTTAGCATTTTTTATAGTGCACAAAACTGTAAGACTTCTTTCTTTCTAGCTTATGTTTATGTTTAGTAATTCTAAAGTACATATGCTTGAAAGGGTTAATGTATTGAATGTTGCATGTCAGGACTTTAATTTAATCTGTGTGAGTAGATTTAACTGCTGTTAGTTGCATCCTGAAGGGTCTTTACTAGAGAGTGGCTTACTTTTATCCCACTGGTGTGACCCAATTGCATACCAGTTCTCCTTCTTCCCTTAGAGAGAGACTCTGAGCTGTTGCGTGAACGTGAGTCCGTTTTACGTTTGCGTGAACGAAGGTGGCTTGATGGAGCCTCATTTGATAATGAAAGAGGCTCTACAAGTAAGGAGGGGGAACCAAACCTGGACAAGAAGAATACACCAGTTCAAAGTCCTGTTTCTTTAGGCGAAGACTTGCAGTGGTGGCCAGATAAGGTACTGAATTTTTTTTTTTACTATTTTATTTGCATGCTGTGTAATAGATCTGTTTATTTTTTTCCAAACAAATACTCTGTGTTTCACTTATGAATATCACATCTCAGTTTATGTGAGATAATGTAACAAAGCATAGTCTTTATTACGCATTTAGGAAAAATTATGAATAACTAGTTACAACCTTATAGCTGCACTTCTGTTATTACTGTTTTAATTTTCTTCTCCATGTGTTTTGAAGATAGATCATGAGGTTTGGGGTTTTTCTTTTTTCTTCTTTTTTTACTTAGGTGCTCAAAGCATTTAATAGGCAATAGGAAACTACTGAAACAATTTAAACTATACTTCATCAAGGAAACCTTTTTTTGATTAGCATTATTATTGCCAGACATACTTTCCATTTGAGTGGATTGGGCTTTTAAGCAACAATGGTGAAAGTTTATATTTATTTGCAGTTGTGTTTCAAATTGACCAATAACTTCCATGAGTATTGGTTGCTCCTTCAGAATCCCTTTGGCTTAGGTTAGCTGGTTTTCTTTTTAACCCTAATTCCATTTTCAAGGCAAGAAGTAATTCCCACATGAGATATAAGAACAATAGGAACACCAGCTCTATGTTGCTAACTGGGTATCTGTAGTCATTTTCTTTATGAATTACCTAGATGCTTGGGGAAATGACTTTAAAAAACAAACCAAACCGAACTCAAGCTAATCAAGCAAACAAAAAAAAAAAATTCCAGGGAATGTAAGTGATTATCTGTTTGTTAGACCAGATTTTATGAACTTGGGGTCTCTTTCTAGTGTTCCCATTTCTTTCTGTCCACGGTATCTGTGAGATTGCTGTTTTGATATGTCACGCTTCTGTTTTCTATGTCTCTGTTTTTCTTTCCTTTCAGACTAAATATAGATAGAGAGTTTGAAGAGGGAGGTGAATTTAGAGGCTTATTTCTGCTTACAGCAGCTTACCTTTGGCTGCGATCATCTTCATTCGGGCATTCAAACTGAGAAATGAAGATACCTAAAAAGAATGTTTGTCTAATAGTTGCTTACCCAACCAGACCTCTTATGTCTAAAGTGTGATTTTATTTTTTTCAGCCAGTAACGTCGAACTGTGTCAGTGAAAATTGGCAGCTTTTGTCCCCCTTGCTTTGCCATAATAGTAGAATGAGACAGTCGTCTAGCTTGAGTAGAGAGAGATTTCAGGGGTCTTAGCATCAAAGAATAAATGTAGGTTAGATTTGGAATAATAACTTCTCTTTATTACCGCTGATATGTTTTGGTGACATTATTATGGCCATTATTACTGTTGTATTACTTGTTTTGTTCTGGTTATTTACTACTTCGGGAATTTTTTTTCCTGTTAACCCTGTTTTTCTCTCAGGCCCTCAAACTTAGTTACTAAATTAGGGGTTGGGTGTTTTTTTTTTCCCCCTGGATGAGTTTTTTTGTTATTTGCAAACTCATCAGATCCTGCCCTAGGACAATTATTGCAGTCTTTTATTGGGCATCTTTTATGGAACTAACTTGCTGTGATATCTAATTGCATGCTTGTTCAATTTAAATGTACTGAACTTCTTCCAAGATACCTCTTTGCATATGCACTCATATAAACCCTAGCTTCCAGTTAAATGGAGGTGTCTTACTGGAAAGGCCTTTCATCTTTATCCAAAAGTAGTTAACTTTTCATCCTGTCCTTCAGCTGAACATTCATAAAAAATTGTTCTGCATCTTTCTTGCTATAGCCCCACTCTGAAGTTTTTGTTGGTGGTATTTTCCATCAGAAATTCTGCAAGGTAAATCCTGAGGGAGATGATTTAGCTGAGATGCTAGTTCAGATGTTTCTTCCATTTTTAAAATTGGAAAGGAGAGCTTGAAATGTTAATGGAAAAGACAGTAAGCTAGGGGAGAGATTAAAGTACCTGAGGATTCACTACAACATAACTGATCTTGCATGCAAATATGTTTCCTTTATTTTTCATTATTTTGACGTTTAGCATTTGAGACAGTTCTGTTGAGGATGGTTAACTTGTTTTTACGGGTGGTAAAGTACCAACCTGAGAGGAATGGATGAAACTTTTGGAAAACTATGTTCCCAAATACATCAGTTTCACACACAGTCTGAGACTGATGATGTTGGGACATGATGCATAGGTACTGAGTTTTCTCCACAAAACAAGTGAAGTCGGCTGCTCAAGAATTCAAGTCAATGAGTGAATTCTTTTGATAGTTCAAATCTCATCATGGTAGTCTACACTGCCATGTACCAACATTATGCCATGCATAGCAGAGACACTCTGTAGAATGGCAAGTATAGCCCTGTTTTTTCCTGCTAGACTGTAGTTAGGTGCAAGCTGAGCCTTCATTTTGTTCAAGTAGGTATATGCTGTCTAGCTCTTGAGATATTAAGATTTTTGTCAGCATTCTGCATCATCTTCAAGTATGTAATTTCTCTGGTCTGAAGTCAGAATTTGTAGTTGAACACATAAGACTGCGGTTACAGAGCCAGAGTTGTCATGTTGTTTGTGCATCTTTGTGCCATTAGTCTTTTGAATGGCCTCATGGAGGTGTATGTAGCATTGGTCCTGATTTTTAGATCACAACTGCTAATGTTTTGATGGACAGGAGAGAAAAACTTTGAATGGCAGATGTCTTCAGAGTTGAGCTTGTGGTGTAAAACTGGTTGTTTATAAAAAGTTGTAAAACATATTAGCAGGATTAAAGGTCATAATGATACTGTTTTGGGGCAAAAATTCATTGCTTTCCATACTTAAGTTTGAGGCATTAGGCCAGATAACTTCTGAAGATTCATTTATGCTGATGAAGTAGAGATGCATCTCATTAGACTACAGTAGGCTCTGATGGTGGTTCTTTCTCAGAATATGCAATATTTATACGATGTCAAGTATCAATCATGACACAGATTAGCATTCATGCTACTTCTGTGCTGTATTGTAAATGTTCTGTGGAATCACTCAAATTCACAGGTCTGTAGTTTGATATTCTTTTCAATGCAAGGGGGAACAGGAACTTTGAAAAAGTGAGATTGTACCTGTTACGTAGTTGCTGCAACATTGACATAAACCCAAATTCCAGAGGGGGGGAAAACATGCCAGTGAGATCAGGGTGAGGTATAGGATGAGGCAGTTGAGCAAAGTGGTACTAACTCAGTAGTAGAAAGATGCCATATGAGTTTTTGGAAAATGTTAAAAAGGAGAAAAGACAGGGGGAGAGGGGAGAGAATAACCCATAATTAGAAGTTTTTCCAGCATAGCAGGTAATAATAATGCATTAATGTGACATGTAGCCTGCTGATTTTTTTCTGTTTTTTTTTAAACTTGATCTTCTTTGCAGTTACTTAACTTCAGAAGTGAAAGATATGAATTGTTTAATTGTTGATGTAGTAAAATTGATGATTGATTTCTCAGGTAGTTGGACGATAACTTCATGAGTATACTTAAGAATGGAATAATGTTGCTCTTTTGTTCATTTCAAAAAGCCAGAATTTTAGAGGGAAACTCTTCTTAAATGTCAGAAGTCAAGAGATCTTCCCATCTTTAATTCTATGAGCAATGTTGTGTTCTTAAAATATTGTGGAAGCTCTTAATAAACTGTCCATGTTAATTGCCATGATATTACTAAATTTTAGGAAAATAATATCTATTTCTTTCTTCCCTCACTCTGTCAGAAGCAATAATGTTTGAGGGCATGCTGAACTTCAGACAAACTGGATATATCTTTATTGTCAAGTTCAACATTCATGGGAACTCTGAAAAAAACAGTTACAAGTTCAGGTTTTTTGCATGTATATATTTATATATGCATTTATAAGATTGCTGTCTTAGACTTCATATTTCTGTGTTTGTAGGATGGAACAAAGTTTATTTCTATTGGAGCTCTGTATTCCGAGCTTGTGGCTGTTAGCAGTAAAGGAGAACTCTATCAGTGGAAGTGGAGTGAATCAGAGCCTTATAGAAATGCACAGGTACTGTACATCTTTAAATGTTTACCTTCAGAATTATTTATATGCTTTGAATATCTAAAATATTTTTTTGTTTCCAAAGAATCCTTCGCTACATCATCCACGAGCCATGTTCTTGGGATTAACCAATGAAAAGATAGTGCTCCTTTCTGCAAATAGTATTAGAGCAACTGTTGCCACTGAAAATAACAAGGTATGAGATGTGTGCTGGTTGCTGAATTAGATTAAGCTGTTTTTTCAGTTACTTGCGGTATAATATAGAGAAGTTGGTTTTTCCACTTTTTCAGTAGTAGAAAGTACTTAATTTGTTCGTTCATTCCACTTCTTTTCCTCTATACAGATGTAAAAATAAAACAGAAACCCAACTGGTGTTTTGTAAAAATGTAAAAAGGTTAAAAAAAATAATCTGGTAGATTTACAGCTTGAAACAGTGAAAAGATATGTTTTACCTGATTATTTGAAATACTTGACTTTTTGCTGTTACAGTAGAAACTGACACTAGTTTAAGAATAGAGAAGCTTGTTAATGTTCTGTGTATATTTACTAGAAAAAACTAAGGGCATTGAAGCTTTCAGTGCTGTAAAGTAAGTTATCTGAATATGATTTTCTGACCAGTTAAGAGTGAACGTGAAATTCCTTTGGTAAAATATATACACGTGTTGAAGTATTGTTATGACACCTCTCTGTACTTTTTTTACCTTTTTTGGTTTGGTTGGGAACTGGAAATAGAGGGGGGGAAAAATATCCTGAAAAGCTCTGTTATGGGGAAAGGAAAGGTAGTAGACGATAAAATCCCAAAGGGAATTATTGGTGTTTGTTTGACTTTTTTGGTTGTGTTTTTTTTTTTTTTAACTCCCTTTCAAAATCAATAAAAATTGCATTAAAGGTGCAACTAAGGTGCAACTTTTCTTTTTTTCCCCCCCTACCTTCTTCGTTCCTTTCTTCCCTTCTCTCTTAGGTTGCTACGTGGGTAGATGAAACTTTAAGTTCTGTAGCTTCTAAATTAGAACACACAGCACAGACCTACTCGGAGCTTCAGGGAGAACGGATTGTTTCTTTACATTGTTGTGCTCTTTATACATGTGCTCAACTAGAGAACAACTTGTATTGGTGGTAAGTGTGTTTGTGTACAACAGTGTAGATCCACTGGATGTCTTCATGTCCTTGGCTCTGAGCATTGCAAAACTACTGAACCACAGTTGTGCCAAGTCCTGTAACTCTGCACTTTCAGCTTAGGTTCCCTTTTTAAAGTGTATTTATTCTCCTCTTTAATGCCTAAAGCTTTTGGATCCAGTTATAACATCTTGAAGAGAATACGGTTATTCTTTTAGAAGATGTGTATAAATGCTTTAGCATTCAGATATATCAGTACTACTCAGTATCAGAAAATAACCTTCTTTATGCCTTTCAGGCCTTTTTCAGATTATAAATATGGAACAAACTTACCCACGTATGAGGTCCGCATTCTTCTGTCAGGCTCTGTTAGAAAAATTTGGTCTGTTACTTTGTGATCCAATCTTAAAGAAGGGAGAAATAACATCAGATGTTCCCTCTGGAGCTTGTTAAAATATAATGCTCTTAAACATTGTAAAATATGAAATGTTAGTTAAAATATTTACACTAACAATTTGATAATTAAGAAGTCTATTTTAAAATAAAGAAAACCCAAAACTCAAAATAACACTCCCCAAAGAGCTCTGAAAGTAATTTCTACTCTGAGTGAATTCATTGAATATTACTCATGCATTGTCACGATGCATTATTTTTGTCAGTGTGTCAGGAATCATTGCATTACATATCATGCCCAAAGTTCAAGTAGCTTTTAGGCATGAATGAGTTAAATACTTGATGATAAGTTGGAAATCAGAGCACTGAAAATTGATTCTGTAAAACAGCTTTCTTATTTAATTCTAATAACTCTCTGGAAAATATTTAAGTAGAATTCTATCTAGGCTTGTAAACTTCAACACAGCCGTATTTTATTTTAACTTCTAGTCCCAAATCTGAAAATTACAGCTCTCTGGTTCTTGACCCTTTCATTATGTCACGGCTGACATACCTCAGAGTAATTACTCTTAGTATAGAAACTAATAAGCCAGAACATTGGAGACTAGCTATTAGAACCTGCCATTTTTACTGCTTTTAGAATAATCCTTGCAATATATAAACCAACTTATTAGCATTTATATGTACTCTTTGAAAGCAATTTATTTATTAACCAGTCTGTCCTTTCTGGGAAGGGTTAAATGTCAGCAGTGGTGATTTTATGTTAATCAGATTGATGTAGACAGAAGCTTCTGTTACTGTTGGTATCCTTAGTTACAATGGTCTGTAGTACACTGGACAGAGTTTTGATTTCCAGCGTTGCACAGGACTGATGCATTTCATGTTTTACTTAACACAAAGGAGGTTTTCAAATAAAAGCATCTAACTATAACCCACTGACTAAACCATGAAGTATCAAAATAATAAGCATGCTTAACTGCATACGTAGGCGTTATTTTCAGCTAAACTGAGTGGATCCAATTACAAAAGAAGTGTCCTTTTTTCCCCTCTTGCAGCTTAAGTCTGTTGTAAGAGTCCTAGACTCCTTCAGCCATGTCCCTAGAGAGAAAGTGAGGCTTTTAGAATTTAAAAACAAAAAAGCTTATCCTGTTCCCCAATGACTGCAAATTCTTGATGTTCTCACTAGTCTTGGGAAAGATATCTTCAAGTTCAGACAGGACAATCCGCAACTTGAAAACTGGGACTGGAGTGTACCGTCTGCAACTGGGGGTCTTGAAGCATTTTGGACTAGAAGGAAAGCCATTTGGCAGCAACATATCTTACGTCCTCTTCCTCTTCCTCTTCCACCCCCGCAATTTGGAAAGTGGGAGTGAATATAGAAAAAGATGTCATTTCTACAGTGCTTTGAGATTTTGGAAAAGGTGGCACAGACACCTGTATGCTTGATCATGACTACGTTAAGCAGAAAGAATAAAATGTTCAAAGTTATAAACACAGCATTTCTTTCATAGCCTTTTTAAAAATAGTATGTGTTTTTTCTACAGGGGTGTAGTTCCTTTCAGCCAAAGGAAGAAAATGCTAGAAAAGGCCAGAGCAAAAAATAAAAAGCCGAAGTCTAGTGCTGGTATCTCCTCTATGCCAAACATAACCGTTGGAACCCAGGCAAGTGCAACTGTCACAAGTGGCATTTTTACAGTGCTATATAATGAGCTTACAGCCAGTTCTTAAAAAAAAAAAACAACCCCCAAAACAAAACAAATTAGGTTCTGTTCTTGTTATGCATAAAAGTTGTATCAAAAACATGGCATTAACATAGAATCATAGGGTTGGAAGGGACCTCTGGAGATCATCTAGTCCAACCCCCCTGCCAGAGCAGGGTCACCTTAGAGCAGGTTGCACAGGAACGCGTCCAGGCGGGTTTTGAATGTCTCCAGAGATGGAGACTCCACCACCTCTCTGGGCAGCCTGTTCCAGTGCTCTGCCACCCTCACAGTAAAGCAGTTCCTCCTCGTGTTTAGGTGGAACTTCCTACACTCAAGTTTGTACCCATTACCTCTTGTCCTGTTGCTGGGCACCACTGAAAAGAGCCTGGCCCCATCCTCCTGACACCCACCCTTTAAGTATTTGTACACATTAATTAGGTCACCCCTCAGCCATCTCTTTTCCAGACTAAACAGACCCAATTCCCTCAGCCTTTCCTCATAAGAGAGGTGTTCCAGTCCCCTAATCATCTTGGTAGCCCTATGCTGCACCCTCTCCAGCAGTTCCCTGTCCTTCTTGAGCTGGGGAGCCCAGAACTGGACACAGTACTCGAGGTGTGGCCTCACCAAGGCAGAGTAGAGGGGGAGGATGACCTCCCTCGACCTGCTGGCCACACTCTTCTTGATGCACCCCAGGATGCCATTGGCCTTCTTGGCCACAAGGGCATATAGTAGGTTTTAATTATATGACTGTAAATTGATGTGTCCTGTTAGTGGTGGTATTGTTTTACAAGTATGATTATTGTTGCAAACATGGAGGAACAAGCCATGCTCATACAAAATACTTCTGTTTTAACTTACCTACTGATTCTTTATTTTGAGAGAAAGTAAGGATAGAAGTATAATTCTCAGTAGAGCTCATAGCTTTGTAAGTGATTTGGCATTTAAGTGCCTGCAATATTATAGTCTGGGTTTGATTTTATTTATGCAGTGGGACAGGCCTTTGGTTTGAAGCCTTTACCAAAAAGGCTAATAGCCGATATGGATGTGTAGAATTCCTTTTGTCGTTGGTATTAGAACTAGTATGAGACAAAACAGCTTCTTCCCAAGGAGCGCATTTCTTTTGGTTCCCAATCCATTCTAATCAACTCTAGGATGAGTGTTATTGGATGAATAGTTCCTTTTGTGCTTGAGCATCTAAAAACTATATATTAACAGTTGCATTGCTAGCACTGTTGCTTTCAGCTGTGAAGTGCTCAACAGCCTCTTTTTTCCTAGCAAAGTGCATAGCACATCATGCTGACTTTTTTTTTTTATCTAGTTCCATAAGTTTTCTTATTTTTTGACTACTACATATGTCCTTAAGGAAATGCATGCATATATCATTTCCCTCAGTATAATCCATTGTTTTAATAGAAATAAATACTTCTGTCTGTAGGTGTGTTTAAGAAATAACCCCCTGTATCATGCTGGAGCAGTTGCTTTTTCAATCAGTGCTGGAATTCCTAAAGTGGGTGTGTTAATGGAGTCTGTTTGGAACATGAATGACAGCTGTCGATTTCAGCTTCGGTCACCCGAGAGCTTGAAAAACATGGAGAAAGCTAGCAAAACTACTGAGGCAAAGTAAGTGTTGAGAACACATACACTCAGAACATGGATTTGATAATACTCTTGACTTGCTGATTGATTAAAAATTGAAAAGAAAATGTCAGGTTTTATTAGTTTGAACTTTTTGCCTTCTTTATAATATTCTAGCTTTCTTGTAAACTCTGTTAAATGTGCAGAAATGCTCACTGCAGGAAAAGCATCTCAGTTGTGTGAAACCGCTATGGAAATGTGAAATGCAGAAGGAATGTTAAATTAAGACTTTCCTTCAGCGTTTCATAAAGTTTCCAAGATTTTATATTTGACGAGCTGAAAGTGGTTTTGTTACGGAACTAACGGTGTTCTGGCCCTTCTCCATGGCATTGAGAGACCTGTTTCATCCCCTTCATAGTTTGAAAAAAATGATTGGTTTCACAACTGCCAGTTAAATGTTTCTTAAAACAGATTTAAACCATTTCAATAAAAGCTTGAAAAAGTTTAGTGGTTCTAGAGTTTCAGGTTACTGTATAAAGCTAATAGTTCTTCCTGTCTACAAATGAAGCATATCTAAGAATGTTTATTTTGTGTAATGTTGTGTCTATGCTCAGTTAATGCTAATCCCTGATTAAGAAGCATGGCACTATTCCCAACGTTGGATGTATAGCCTTGTCAGTTAGGATGGTTATTCCCAAGTAAGGGGTTATTTCATTAATAGCATTGGTTTTGTTAAGAAGAATAAAAAAAAAAATAACATGACTGGGACACACTAAGACTTTCTCTGTTGTCACAGAAAAGATTTCACCTTTTTCTTTCTTCATTCTAAGTAATGCTTTTTATTCTAGACCTGAAAGCAAACAAGAACCAGTGAAAACTGAGATGGGTCCTCCGCCATCCCCAGCTTCCACTTGTAGTGATGCATCTTCAATAGCAAGCAGTGCATCAATGCCATACAGTAAGTAATGTGTGCCTCGTAGTAACATAAAATATTTGTGTAGATAAGAATTTTTCATCAAAAGGCAGTTCTACAAAGATTCTGCAATAATTTCAGAATCTGATTAAAAATCTTTTTCGGTCTTTCAGTCTGAACCACAATATATGTAAAGGCTTTTGTAATAGACTTAGATGATCAGTGACTTGTCAGTGTTAAATTTAACTATATTAGTGTAAGCAGTGACTACTTTGATGTAAGGTGTATCTAAACAAGCATAACAGTTCTCAGAATCAAAAGAATTTTTCAGGAGGTGATCAAGTCTGAAGATAAAGTTGTTTAAGTTTAATCGCAATGTGATAGTGAGTTTCTTTACAGCCGAGAAGTTGAACTTGCTTTGGGAAATTCCTTTTAAGTTTAAGCTGTTCTTGCACAGCTTCCTTGCCAGCGCATAAAGCAGTAGTTGGTCATCTATTACATAAAATGTCTAAAACCAGATGTTCTTTACTAACATACAAAAGCACTGGGAGAAGTTTTATAGTACAAGTTGTACTTAAAACCTAAATTTAGCCTGTATTAGGATTCATGTAACTGACCTCTTAAGCTTCTTTCCTCTGTTTAAACCCATGCTTTTATAAAGGGTTAATTACAGTGCCATCATTTGAAATCTTCTCGCTGCTCCTTTTTCTTCTAATTGTTCACGTACTGAAGTTTTAAGAAGCGTTCACCTAGGGAATCAAATGGTCTCATTCAGTGACCGAGAATCTCATATGGTCAGATCTGCAGTACTAACTAATTGTACTAGTAGAGTCTTTTGCTACTTATTTCTTCTCTTTTGCAGTTCTTTCAACTGTAATTTTTCACTGACTGTAACTTTTTTGGGGATTTTGAACTAGTGTTTGAAGTTAACTTAGTTTAGTTAACTTAGAAGTTCTTAGCTTAGAAGTTCTCTGCTTCTTACTTCAAATAAGTTGATAATATTAATTATACTATAGAAAATTCAGGAGATAAAGCCTCTTGTCAGTGTTAATTTAGCCACGTTACATATTTGAATTTGATCTTGAGTGTACTGCAGTTACTGTTCAGATAACGTATTTGAGCAAATCTAACTGTATTGCAATTGCTGTTAGCCCAAATAGCTATTTTCTGCCTCGTTTGCTACTCTTCTAAGATGTTTACCCAAAACCAGTCGTAGTGGACAAGCAGACTTTTTGCAAGGGTGACACAAAGTACTGTAGCAGGGCTGAACGAAGGGTCTTACGATGTCAGTCTTGTTACTTACAGCACGGATAGCTGAGCCCTGCCAAAACAATTTCTTGTGTTCCAATTATTTTGCTTAAATGTCCTTAAAAATAGCTTTGGTTATCTGATAGGCTTTATTAGTGCTAATTTCGTAGAAAAACATTAAAGTGTCACGGTATACTGTTAGGTAACTCTGACTTCAGGTGCTTTTAAAGTCATGTTCATGTTAACCTCTTGTTATTTTCTAGATTTGAACATCGACACTCTTTTTTAGGGGGAAGGTTTGGTGTTTACTGAACATTACATTTTGATGCTGTGATTAAATATTTCAAGTGTTTTCTTTGGTAATTACTTTCTTGTTTCAGAGCGACGACGATCTACTCCTGCCCCAAAAGAGGAGGAAAAAGTGAATGAAGAGCAGTGGTCTCTGAGGGAAGTTGTGTTTGTGGAAGACGTTAAGAATGTTCCTGTTGGCAAGGTTTGTCTAAAATACGCTGTCGCACCGTCTTTGGCGAGGGAGGAAAAAAAAGTTTTTCCTTTTAGATAAGCTAACTGTTAAAAGAATCACAATTTTGGGGATGCTTGAGAATGTTTCTGACTATGACTTTTGTTGCATTTTTATTTGTCCATAACACAATGATTGTAATAGACTGAATGTGTTGTGAATAAAACGTTCCGAATCGTAAAAAATAACATTCTGTTACTTTAAGTTTTTAACCACAATGTTAAGAAAAGCAGATGTGTTTTTATCCAAAAGATTATTTTTGGTGAGTTGAGTAGTAGCTCCCACACTTGTCCAGTGAGATTGTGAAGAGTTACACGTGTTGTGAGTGTCTTTTAGATATGCATCAGCTGAACGTTTACGTTCGTGTTCTGGCAACCAAAGAACAGAAATGCTTTGATTAGAAATGACATGCTTCATTAATATGACTATAAAGTTATTTCATTCATTACTCCAGAAAATCTGTTTGTTGCGTCCTTATAATTTTTTCATTTTCACTCTTTGCTCTGACTAAGAGTGCTATAGAGGAAAATCCTGCGTTTCTCTTTTGGCATTGTTGTGTGATGTGAGGAGGGATTAGGTCATCTAGACAGTTCTCTGCTATGCTTTTCAGAAATAAGAGCAACAGGAAAGCCAATATAGGTTTTCCACAAAATGAAAAGGTTGGATTGCTTTCTACTTGATTCATAGAAGATCAGGAAAAAAAAAAAGTTACCAGAAAAGTAAATAAATGTCCATGAGAAGGGAGTTGGATTTAGGCAAGGCTATTTCACCTGCATCCTTAATGGGCTTACTTGTGCAGGAGTGGAAGATTTTCCTTAAGCAGTATCTTTGAAAGGAGGAGGCCCACAATGAATTTTCATTATCAAGTTTAGGTCATTTCTGCGAAAAGGAGCGTAGAACAACTTAATTCATTGAAACACCTCAGTTTCTGTAAACAGGGTTTTGAGATCTAGTTGAAGGTGCTGCAACTGTTGCTTGCCTCTTATACCAGCTTTGGGAAAGCCCCTGTTGTCCTTATCTGTCCTTGATTTAGATCCTAAGATTTTCAGGACAGAGACTGTTTTACTATTTCTGTATGAGGTTGTAAAGGTGTCTATCTTTGTGCGCTGCATCAAGAGGAACTGCTATAATAAATACAGAAGAGCTTGTATTTTTATATGTTGATACTTTTACTCAAGTGCTAAAACCAATAAGTGGGCTGTCTTCTGAGTAGAGTTATTGGTGATGAGTCTATTCAGTCATTTATGTCAAAGATGCTTTTTTTTTCTTCATAAAGCGTGCTGTCCTTTTCCAGGGACGTATATGGCCATTCACTCTTTTCCTTTTACAGTTTTGTAACACTTTATCTTTAGATAGAATCCAACAGACAAAACTATAATATTTTTTTTTACCTAGTGGTGTCCAGGTTAAAGACGGAAGTACAGGTTATGGCCTGATATATGTTCTGTTTGTAATTTGGATCACTTGTGTGATTGTATGAAAAAGACTGGAGGCACCTCAGTCTGCAGAAGTGATACTCTTTGCAGTGTTCTTCTACAGGCACCAGAGTAGCTAATGTTGTTCGTTGTGGAATAGTAATGTCTGTAATTTAACTGGTTGCGGTTGTTAAGCACAAAGATGATTTCAATTCTGAAAAAATCTGGCTGTTCTGTGCATAAATAATTTTGAATGTGTGCAGAGGTTCAGGCTGCAAAAACATAATCATACGGGTTTGAGCTCTTAAAACTTCATGGGTTAGGAAGCCCTACAGTTTTAGTCTCCACCCAGATACACCTTCATCTAGTTTTCCATGGCTTTGCTTACCGAATGACATTCTAAAAAGTCACATCTTTGATATATTGTTATGTATGACCACAGTATGTAGTGGCATGAGCATCCTGCGTGAGAATATACTATTTCTATGTAACCTGGAAGTTTGTTACTTTTGGTGTTTCAGAAAATTGAAAAGGCTTTGAAGCACTGTTTTAAGTACTTGATTTTACAAAGCATGGTGTAAATGGAGCAACACTTAGCTTCTCTCAAAGTGCTGTCATCGAGTAAAATAGGTGGTTGTGGAGCACGTGAATATTGGCACATATTTGAGAAATATGCACCGGTAGTTTGGCAGATGTTTTTTGACCATTCATGAAGTGAATTCCGCTAAACTAATTGATCTGTGAGGCCCAAAATCTTGCCTTATGTACTGATTCAGATCTGAAGTAGTAAGATGAAAAAACTGATTTCTGAATCTGAAATTTTGAATGTTTATATTCTTTAGAATAAAGTGAATAAAGTGTGATAGCCATGAGCTCCTGTCAGATTGTTTGCCACCTTTTAAAGGTATTTGGATAATTCTGTGTTTTACAGAAAAAAGAATTGTTCACTTAGGCTTCAGGAGGTGGCATTTAGAGATAGGAAAGAGTTTCAGATTTACTGATGCTCAGCCTGTGTTCCTGAAGTAATTTTGTTTCTGGAAAATTTGTATTCCTGTACTTTTGGATGTGCGCAACAACTTCGTGATGTCTGCAAAAAGTGCTTGGTTAAAATCCTTCCAAGAGCACTGTTGTGTTCTGTTCATAGAACAGTGGGCAGGTAGGTGGCGTCAAGTTCTAATATGCCTGTTTCTCTCTGGGGTCTTACTGATCTTGATGCAGTAACAGCCTTCCCTTCAGTGCTAAGATCTGAGATGACTGATTGTGATTATTCAGATACCAGTAGATTGTGCAACAGCATTTTACACACTGCTTTGTAAATGTGGATTGTGTATGGTGCCAAAGCAACAAATGACCAGAGAGAGGGGCAGAGCACAAAAGTTCTTACGTTGGAGCAGTGTTGAAAGAAATAAAGAAAGCAGAAGTCTGCTAGATATACTCTTGGATTTAGTCATCTTTCTCCTTGGAATATGTTATCTTCCAACCTCGTTTCAACTTAAATCGTTCATGGGCTTGGAACAAAACTAAACGTTCATTCCTCCAAGTCCATCATTAGATAGAGCAGATAAGATTATCCACCTAACGGAGGAGTGATGCAATAAAAAAGCTTGGCACTTGTCTCTTCTGTTGTGTGTATCAGTGAGAAATCTGGTGGAGTCTTCTTTCAGTGTAGTTATAGAAGAGATGGACTGAAATAAGCCTTTGTTACTGCTCACTGGTATCAGAGGAACAGAAGCTGGTTTTGTCCTTCCCATGCACGTTGGGATATTCTACTTACCCACATAAGCTTCTGTATCTCCTCTTCTGGAATGGCTTAAGTGATATCTGAAACCACTATTAAAACAAAAGGGTAGGGAACCCGGGTTGGAGCTGCTTTTTTCTTCTTTGGCAGCTGCGGTTCATTCTGGTCTGAGGCTTTCCATTGGCAGTGTCCAGGGCCTCTCCAAACTGCTATTGTTCCTCAAAGTTGTCCTCAATCAGGACAACTGATTCTGTGTTTTACCAGTTTTGCAGTTCCTATGTCCAGAAAGCTTATCAAGTCCTAGGGATTTTGTGAAACATAAATTTGAATTGCGTAGTTTGTTCTTTAACTTGTACTTTGTATTGTATTATTTAAGTCAGTCAGTTGAATTTTTTGGGTTTTGTTTGATTTCTGTCTGAAATTGAAGCCTTCCAATGAGAAGGATAAATTTAAAGAGCTCAGGCTGGGTATAGACCCAGAAGAGTTACCTAATACTTATTAGGAATCTGATTTTAATCCTTCAAAGTTGAATATTTAAAAAATTGTGTCAGTATTTCTTTGGAAGTGCTCATTCTACTTTGAAAGTAGAGGTAGAAGCCTTTTCTGTAGCGTTAAAATTTCCTCCATTCCAAGAAGGAGATTAGATAAGAAATAAAAAATGTGTTTTCGTTGATCTTCTGATGCTGTGTCTTGAGAGGGAATATGGTGATTCTGGAGGGGGAAGGGGTCTACAAATTACCAAATTTGGATCCAAACAGGTTTGCTTCTGAATGGCTCAAGTGACGGTAGTCAACTTTGTTATTTTCAGAAGCTACTCAGCCTATTGTTAGTGTGATTTTTAAATGAACAACTGTAAGAGGGAACAGGGGAGGAGAAGCAGAGCTCAGGACCTGCCACCACTTCCTTCAGAGGAAGGGAGTTCAGTTGAATGTTTTCTGCCTATTGGTGTGCTTTGGCATTGTGGTTTAAAGGAATGTGACAATGGTTTGATAGTAAGGGCAAAGGAGATAACAAATTATGTTCATCTTTCAGTTGTTTCAGTTTATCAATTAATTTTTTTTTCTTCTATTAAAAAGAAAGATCAGATCTCGTGATCCTGTAGTTGAAAATGCTCTAAAAAGGCATTTTGGTTTTGGAAAAAAAAAATCTTTAAAATTTCATTTTGTTGCTTGCTTTTTTAATTCATTTGCTTGATTCAGTTCTTTTAATTTAGTCCTAATAAAGCAAACATTTGTGTATGTAGTTCTGTAAAATGCTTGTTTCTAATTGATGAAACTTCTGTTAGCAATATGAACAGTGTAAGTACATTAGTTCTGTAAGCTAGAGCGTCTAAATCCTTTAAGTTCTTGCATTTTATTTTTGTTAATGCATTTTTCAATTAATTCAGACTTACATAATTTCAATTAAAGAGGAATGCTAATGTTGCTCATTTGCCTTGTTTAGTGTCAGCCCACTATACCACATCTCTGTTTTGGAGCGTTCTGTGCACAATTGCTGTGAAGTGTTTCACTCAAGCTCCTGGTTGCTTGCTACATCAGTGGATGGTTTTACTTTCTTTCTGTGTCGCAGCCAGTAGCCATAGTAGTAACTGCTTAACTAAAGAACTGCATTTTAGTTACCCTTTCAAGAGGTGAATTCCTTCTCAACCAAATATTAATATTTTCTAGTTTTTAAAGATACCTTAGATACAAAATAGGGAAGAAGAAAAAATTTTGTCATGTGGACTGTGAAAGAGTCACTGTAGAGTTCCAGCATTTAAAAAACTGTCAGCATTTCTTTGAACACGTGAAAAGTGATGCAAGTGAAATGTGATGTAGGTGATAACACTAAAAGCAGCCAGAAAGCACGCAGAAGAAAACTTTCAGTTATGGAGATAGGATATGTAAAGTATTTGGGGATTGTGCCTTTTCTTAACATGTGTTTCTTCCCTCCACCATCCCCCCACCCCCCCCTTATAAATTTGAAACTTCATAAACAAGATTTCATATGCCCTGCTAGGCGTTGACCACTTAGAATGTTCTGTTTTCAGAAGCAGCCCAAACTTACAAAGCTTTTGTAGTAACATTTAGTTGCTAAAAAAAAATAATAAAATCAACATGTCAGACTACAAGCTGTGATTGAACCATTGGCATGTGATTTCAGGCTTACAAGTTAATCTGATTACCGTAAAAACATTAAAATGTACCTTGATTAAATTTTTTTTTTTAAATTGCAATTTTTGTCTAGAGTGGTGTCTCGCAAGTTGCAAGAGAAATTTGTCTTTGTGTAGTCTTAGATCAGAGTTAATATTCATGAATCTTTTGACAAGGTCTGAATTTTGAAATTTTTTGGGTAGCATTCTTACAGTCATTGGTGATGTTCTACTACTAGAACTAGAAACGCTGCTGCTAGGGTGAAGTTTCAGCATATGGGGAACTAGTGCTCTGACTCTATCCACAATAATCTTTGTCACAAAAATCTGCTAATATTTTTGTATTTGTCAGTATATCATTTTCTCTAGCACGCTTGATAGGCTGCACCTAGCTACAGAAGTTGTGAGAAAACATGGAAATGCCTGTATTTTTATTACCTACAATATCTTGAAAATCTGAGAGGTGTTTTTTATTGTCAGGGACGTTTTAGATAATGTTAATTACATCTAGATCTTTAATACTGTTTTGTAAGAGCTTTCTGTAAAAACTAGTGATAAATCAGGGCCTAATCAAGATTGACAGTTGCTTGTATCTAGTTTTGATAAAGACTGAGAACATACTGAGATCTTATTTTACTCAAAATATTTTCTATCCTTCTCCCTGCCCCCTTCCCTCAGCTTTGTTTTCCTTTCGAGAAAATGGCGGTCTCAACCGGAAACTCAAAGGACCTTGCTGCTTGGTGATAGCATAAGAAGTTTCTGTATCACGGAAACCGATTTTGACAGTTCTGATTAGACATGCATGGCAGCAACTCTTCAGAGAGGCTTACAGTCTCAGAAATGACTGTGTCAGTGTGGGGTTGAATAACTTCAATTTCTTTGAGGGGCAAAGAAAAACACAGATTCATGAAGTATGTCTGGATAGACTTATCTGTATCCTTCAGTCCTGAGTGCAGGGCTTTATCATTGAGTGTAAGGAACAGGGAATAGATCCATAAGCAAACACCTTTTTTCCACTATGCACAGTCATCTTAAACAATAAGCACTAGGAGTCTGCAGCAGCGGCTTTAAAAATTCTT
>VYZM01013577.1:43734-58485 GCA_013398915.1 Dromas ardeola
AAAAAAAAAAAACAAAAAACGAAAAAGAGTGATTTCCTGTTTCTTGTAGTATAAGAGCTAATGAGCACTTAAAGAAGTAAGAGGCTTAGTGCAGATGTTTTTTGTTGCATTGTTAGCTAATGTTTGCAACTGATTGCCACAAGAATAGCATTTATTTCCAAAAGCGATTGGACAAATTAATAAGAGAAGGGTCTATCCAGGGTATTAAACATGAAGTTGTCCTGCTGTTTCTAGTAGGTGGAAGCTGGAAAGATACCAGGGAAGTATCAGCAGGAGCTTCTCTAGTTATTGGTGTTGGTTCCTGTTGAACATAGGATCTTGAAATGAGAGGACCTTTGGTCTGATTCAGGATGCCTGTGAAGTCATTAAGAAATCCAAGTTTTTAAGATTTCAGTAATTTTAGCAAAACAACAAGGCTAATGACCAAGAGTTGTAAAATTTTATCACTGACTATTGTAAATTTTTTTTCTTTTCCTGATAAAAGTCTGTTTTATGTTGAAGCAAATCAACCTAAACGGTTTCTATTCAAAGCTTTTGGTAAAACTGTAATGTGTTCTGCTTGTAGGTGCTAAAAGTGGATGGTGCTTATGTTGCTGTGAAATTTCCAGGCACCTCCAGTAATGCAAACTGTCAGAGCAGTTCTAATTCAGATCCTGATCCTTCTTCTCTTCTCCAAGACTGTCGGCTGCTCAGAATAGATGAACTGCAGGTATGTCTTTGTGAAACATGGAGAAAACAATCAGTATTTTGAAAAGTCAGCATTGTGTGCTTAATTACATCTTAAAATTTTACGTATGTTTTCAGGTTGTAAAAACTGGTGGAACTCCAAAAGTTCCTGACTGTTTTCAAAGGACACCTAAAAAGCTGTGTATTCCTGAAAAAACAGAGATCCTAGCAGTAAATGTAGATTCAAAAGGTAAGTAGGACTTACCCAGTAAGTTACTCTGTTAGATCCTTTATTACCTGACTCGCTTCATAGTGGAAAACAACTACTGTCAAACTAAATAAACAGTTGATTCCATTATTATTTAGTAATTCCTTAAAAGTGCTTTAGTCAGGAGTTCTTTTACTGGATGCCATCAGTAAAAGACATTAACTTTTTTCTTTGTGTGTCTCTGAAGGAGTGCATGCTGTTCTGAAGACTGGGAACTGGGTTCGATACTGCATATTTGACCTTGCCACAGGAAAGGCTGAACAGGAAAATAATTTCCCTACTAGCAGCATTGCATTCCTGGGTCAGAATGAGCGAAGTGTTGCTATTTTTACAGCTGGACAGGTTTGTGGTTTTGTTTCTCAATCATTTAACCTCACTGCACTTCGCTTCTGTCATCTTCGAATGGGATGGTATAGCCTTTTGTAAAACTTTTCCAAAGACTGGCAAAAAAATCATTCTTCAGAAGGGTTATGAGAGACTTGCTGCTACTATTAATATTTTGAAGACGTGAGGAGAATAGCAATCTAACTCTCTTTAAGCACTTTTAATAATCTTACTCAATTTCTACCTTGAATAAAAAATGAAAAAGGAGGGAAAAAAACCCTGACAGAGTAGTTCCTGTGTTAGTGTAAGCTTCTTATCTAGCTATAGTTTGGAATTGGGACAGATGAAAATCCACTCTTGAGAATAAATGGAAATGTTAACAAAAAAAGTCTGCATTTGATACTAGAAATGATACATTGAGGTTTTGTGCAACTCTTTCTACTATCCAATGTTAAGTATCTTATTTTATCTGATTGATTACACTGTGCAGGCATTGGTGAGAAGGACTGAGAAAAAAATATCGAAAGCATTTTAGTAATTTCCACAAACATGATATACTTTGCCTAGGATAGTTGAAGGAAACATTCTTGGCAAAAGAACTGAATTCGAATGTTTCATTTCTATATATTCAACTTTCTCTGGAGCATTTAAGTAAACTAGAAGTATAGCTACTATATATTTCGTTGGTAATGTTTTGTAATGAATGTATGTCATAAAGAAGATAATTTTAGTAGTATTTACTATGTTAAGCACATTTCAGGCATTTGAGAAAGGGTATCTGGTATCTTAAGCTGCACAACTTGTAATGGTAGGAGACAATGGCGTAAATGAAAATTTTAAGTAAACTGTTCTCATTGTTGTCAGTCAGGCAGAACCGGACCTTTTGGGAAGGATAATATTTATAAACTGTGGAGGCTTATTGTTAAAACTTTTTTTCCCAAATGTAGGAATCTCCTATCATTCTTAGAGATGGAAATGGTACAATCTATCCGATGGCAAAAGATTGTATGGGTGGGATACGAGACCCTGACTGGCTTGATCTTCCACCTATTAGTAGTCTTGGAATGGGTGTTCATTCCTTAACAAATCTTCCTGCTAACTCGACCATCAAAAAGAAAGCTGCTATTATCATTATGGCTGTTGAGGTAAAATATTTTCTTTACTCCAGAATTATATGCTTTTTTTTCTCTTGCTTTTAGAAAGTTAAGCTTAAAGCAGCTTTGTGTTTAGATACCGATTTATATTTTCACTATTTTAAAGAAACTGATTTCAGCAGAAGATTCTCTTAGAAACGTGAAAGCACAAACAAATTTAGGTAGTAAAGTAAAAGATCCATTTTGAGGATGCATGGCTTCTGTATCATGCTTTTAACTAGTACTATTTTCTTAAGCATTACTTTTAAAACTGTTACCTTATTATGTATACTACCAGTATACAATTATATTTGTTTTCTGGGTGCACCTTTTTTCTGAGGGATCCAACAACTTGTTTTCTTGTGAATGCAGTACTTTTTTTTTTTTTTTCCTGACGTTCTATTTGGACCATACATTAGGAAATTATGAGAGTCAACCGAAGACTTGTTTTCACTTGAATCGCCTGTAGAGTTCTGTACTCATCTGTGGTGTTGTATGAATAGTTCTACGGTGAATTCATATATCATACTTGCATAAACCCATCAGTGATTTGGTACAGTTTAGTTAGATCTGCTGCATGCTATGCTGCCCCCAGGAGGTATTGTGTACCTGCGAGACTGAGAGTGATTTCACAGTAGAGTATCCCATCACTGTGGAAGAGCTTGTTAGATACAGAGCTGAGCCTCCCAGACCTTCAGTGGCTTCTATTTGTTCACATCTCAGAGTGTGTATCACTTGCTTAAAACAAACGTGTAAGAGCTAGTTAACGTAGACACCTTAGTTTTTTCGTTGTACTGCTTTTCCCATGTTACATGTAGCCATGAAATAGAAAAATAGAAGTAATCTATACTAAGAACCCAGCTATGAAGCCAACGGCATACTTCTGTGAGCCTGATAGCTTCTGCTGCTTAAGTCTTTCCTTCCTTTACTTGTCGGTGCCTGAATGCACACTGTTTTCTGTTTTTAACAGTGCTATAATTGAGATGATGCGTATTCTCAACAGTTCCTGCACTGACTTCCAACCAATGTCCTATATTTAGACCTTTCTATTAATTTAAAAAACAGAAAACTAGAAGTACGTAGGAAACTTGTATGTCTGCCTTTCGTATTTTAAATTTTTAAAATATTTTATTCTTTTGAGTACAGAAACAAACTTTAATGCAGCACATTCTTCGATGTGACTATGAGGCTTGCAGACAATACCTGATGAATCTTGAACAAGCAGTTGTCTTGGATCAGAATCCACAAATGCTGCAGACGTTCCTTGGCCATAGATGTGACGGAAACCGCAATATTCTGCATGCTTGTGTGTCTGTATGCTTTCCAACCAGCAACAAAGAAACAAAAGAGGAAGAGGGTGAGCTCAACAATATAATGAAAATACTTTGAAAATAAACTTTTTATGCATTTTCAAGAACATTTGAAATAAAGACTGCATTCTTCGTATATGGGTATCTTAAAATTTGGCACCTAAGATGTGTCCTAGCCTTTCAAAGGTTCTGAGACAACATTTTTGTTACTCTTGTAAGGATTTGTAAGAATTCAACAGTTAAGAATAATAAACTGTATTTTTATTGATTGTAGTAGACAACACATTCACGTTAGTTTTAGATGAAAACAAGTATTTTTCCACTTTTATATCACTAATATCCCCATTATATCACTAGTAAGCTTTTAAGAGAAATGTTATTTAGTATTTTTCAAGTGTTATACTATATGTTAATGCCTCCAATAAGAAATGCTACTTGCACTTGACGTGTATTAAGAAATGTGAAAAAATTACTTTCCGTTAATGCCAGTTACTGACTCCATTTAAAAATGTCTATTAAGTACTGTTATGTAAAAAGTATGAACAAGGTTGCTAAGTCAAGCACTCAAAAATTAGGAAATGCCAGAATTAGGTTTACCCATGTGCTATACATGGGTATGCATTGTGAAATGGTCTTTAATTACACCGTCATACTATTTTTTCCACAGGACTACCTCATTCAGTGCACAAGATGGACGGTGCTCACCGAATGGGTAGCTATTCAATATTTCTTTTTATCCTCATCATTCAGTGTGTGGCCCCATTCCTTACTTATTGCACACCATACAAACCCTGCACTGAATAATGAATGAACTTCCTTGTGGGATTTTTGTATGGTGCTGTCATTGAATTTTAGTCATTTATAGACCTTAATTGTTCTTCATATCCCTATTTCTAAAATGGGGGTAATGCTGCAGCTTTCTTATCTCTTGAAGGTATTATAGCTTGAAATTTTTCTGTGTTCAAAGCTATTAACTGATTTTGAGGGTTCTGTTTGAGAAGCTTAGGGCCTGATCTCATTTTTTTGAGTAGGTGTTACTTTAAAACACTTTTTTCTAGAGCTGGATTAATAGTAGTTTTAGTTGTTCTGTGAATGTTAATTATTTCTGTGAGTCAGGCACCTTTTAGGTGTCCAGAAATGAGTAAAATGTATCACGATCATATGTAAAAACTTGTTTCACAAAGTTCTGTGTGCTGTTAGATGTGGCAGAAATAGGTTCCAGTTCTCCAAAGTGATGTTCAGTGGCATTAAACACAAGACAGTGCTTCCCTCTCTCCTTGCCAAGCTGTTGCTGCCTTACTACATGGCTTCGAATGTCGCAGCAAACAAGGCATTAACAGCTTGCTCATTGTACAACCCTTCATCTTTAGTGTGTCGTCCATCCTGTGCACTGATTGAGGCAGGGGTCTTGTTTTGGGGGGGTGGGGAAAAACCCAAACCAAAAAACCAACCTAAATCAACCAACCAACCAAACAAACAAAACCCAACTGTGTAACTGAATATTGTTTTACTGTAAGCACACAAGGAAGCTGAAATAAGGATGCATGGGCAAACTTAATCTGACTTTTCCTAATTTGAGTGCTTGTCTTTGCAACCTTGACGTTTTTTCAGTAATTTCATTTGGATGTAATTCAACTTTCTGAAAAATGAAACATATGAACCCGATAGACATTGAACACCCCTCTGCCTCTCTCTTTCCCCTCACAAAAATTGTTTTAAAAGGGGATTCATATCTTTAGATTCAAATCACATTCACCTTCCACTGTAACTGCTAGTGATGAATATTAGGACAAGCTTATTTTCTGTGTGTCATCTGGAGTGCAGTGGTGACTAATGTTATTGTCTGTAAGTTACACAGCCATCTGTTAAACTGTAAAAGAAGTTTGATTTAGGAGTAGAGGCTTCAATTCCAGATATGGTGTTCCTTAACAATTACAGAACATACTGCCCCTTCGCAGATAGTATCTGCCTGAGAGCCTTCACTCTTCTTCATATAGATTCCTCTTTAAGTGATGGAAAGGGAATATTGAGGGCAGGGATAAGCTTTTTTGTTCTCAGATCCTGTGCGCAGTTTTACCATAGCTCCTGCAGCATTGGATAAATGAATTGCAGGAAAAGTGGCCCCAGACCTGCAAAGCTGGGGCAAGGCTGCTCTGTTTGTCTGTGATTTGATACCTTCTCAGTCTCACCAATAGAAAAGATCTTGGAAAAGACAGGTTCAAAAGCAATGTCCAAAGCATGTGAAACCATTGAAGAGTTATGATAGTAAATTTCAGATAACTGTACTGACCACCTACAAACTGAGTTGTTTCTAGAGAATTGGGACAGACTTCATTAGCAGCAGAACAGCAAATTACGCTTAAAGCCAGGACATTTACAAGTGATGGGTCTCCAAAAATGAGTACTAACTTCGTAAGTGGAACAGTGGAAAGTCAGTTACAGTTTAATGTGGGACCAAAGATAGGTGAAATCTCTTTGTTGCATTGCTTTGTATTGCATGAGGGATCACTCTTAAGAGCTGCGACCCCCTGTGTGAGGGGTCCAGGAGTACTATGTAATGAGTCATGAGTTATGAAAGAACTGGTGGATTTTAGAAAGGAGTACAGCACAAATACGATGGCATTTGCAACTACAGGTCAACTAGTATAGAACTAGGGGAACAAGAGTAATGTTTTGCTAAGTGCTTGATAGTCGTCTGCTGTGGTAGTAGGTGATTTTTGTCTAAGAAACCTGCACGTGCTTGAGAAGAAGGAAAACCTAAGATCTTTGCTACTTCAGGTAGTGATGAGTAGAAAGATCTAAAGAATAAACATACTATAAAAGCTGACAAATGCCATTGCATTATCTTATTCTATGAACTCAAAGGTATTAATAATGCATTCTGGTTTGTGTTTTTTTTTTAATTAAAAAAAAAAGGAAAAAAAAAGTGGGGGAATTATCCAGGTCTTAGTACTGTCAGTGGAGAAAATATGCATGCAGAGGATAGTGACTGTCTGTTGGAAAGGCCTTTAAATGGAAAGTGCGCACTTGCCATAGCAAGAACGATCGGAGCCACTTTAAGGAAATTTTTTCCTTTTTTCAGAAATACACCTTTTCCTTCTAGTTAGTACTAAAAATTGTCTTTCGCTCTGCTGAAAGGAAAATTGCACCTCTCCTGGCCTGTATCGTGCTAAAAGTGGCCTCTCTTACAGTTCTTTGTGGATCCATGGCTGTAGTGAGTCATAGTTTGCTGTGTAGTGGCTATGCGTTCTTTAATTGTCAGTAGCTCCTAAAGAAGCAATGACTGTTATTCTGTGCAAACCTTGTACAGCTGACTTCACTGCTTTATGTGTGTATTTATCTTGCAGACAAATAAATCTAATTTAGGTCTTTGATTCAGGTGACTGCTTCAAGTTGTCCTGTTAACTGTACAGCTAGGCAATTTTTTATATTCTGTATAGCACTTGGCACAATTCGGTCCTCATTATGATTAGGACCTTCAGGTGTTATGGTGCTTAGGGTTTTAGATGTTAGAAGAAATGCTCCTTATTTCTGATGTAAGCTGATTGTGCTACATTATTATACTCATAACAAAGTTTTCCTAAGCATGCTCGTAAGTAGAGTGTGTATCTTACAAGCCCACAACTTTGCATTGTTGTTCATAGCTGCTCGTTGTGAAGTGTGGGGTTTGTCTTTTTTTGTGGTGTCCTGGGTTTTTTTGGTCCTTACTTGTCCTTACTTTTGAAGCCTTGACTCGGCAAGTGTCTGGGATCAGCTCTGTGATGGGTCCTCGTCTCTTGATACTGAAGACTGAAAGGTTGTTCTGCAGTTTGGGTGGTTTGAATTTCCTTCCTTGATGGCCTTTTAGAAACCAAACCCAGTCAGAATCATGGTTAAGCTTGTCCAAAATAAAAATTTGTATATGAGCCTATTCTGTCCCTGTAAATCTTAAAAAAAAAGAAAAGAAAATTAAAAAAAAAAAAAAGAAAAAAAGTATTGCAGGGAACATTTTATGATTAGTGACATTTCATACTTTATACTCCTTCCTTATAATTTTCCCAAGTGAAATTTTGGCATTAACACATTTTCTTAATTTTTCAGAAGCAGAGCGCTCTGAAAGGAATACATTTGCTGAAAGGCTCTCGGCTGTGGAAGCTATTGCAAATGCAATCTCCGTTGTGTCAAGTAATGGTCCAGGAAATCGGGCAGGATCATCAAGCAGCAGAAGGTAAACTGACTAAGGCTTTCTTTTTTGCATGCTAATTTCTGTACTAATTGCCAATCTCTTATTATTTCCTTCAGTATAGTTTAAGAATGGGCTCTATTGATAGCCTAAAGTAAGATTTCACTTCTTCAAGCATGAAACTAGAGCTCTAGTGGTTTTTCTTTTGAAGCCTTTTCTAGTGTGAGAACTAATGGTGGGATATTTCTAAACTTAATTCTGTTTTTTGGGGTTGAGGCATTGTTTCCTCAGTTATAAAGCGGAAATGCTCCCCCTTGTGGGGAAAGGCAATTTGGGGATAAGCTCTAGTGTTCTTTACTAAGGAAAATTAGGTATGATGGAAGTACTGTAATAGCTCCCAGGCTTGCTCTTTTACGAGAATTTCTGAGGGAGGTGGTCACTTACGCAGATAAATAAAACTGAGATCAACATAGCACAAGTGGGGAGTCCTTTGTATCAGGGTGACTCTAAAGGATAGTTTTCGGACCCTGACAGAATCCTAGTTTCTGATGACATACGTGTTCTTCCTCTTTCCATGATGGTAACTGAGTGGTGCTCACGTCGAGGGAATTTGATGGTATCTGTACTGAGTTCTAGTCAGTTCAGAGCACGCCGCATGAGAACATTGTACAATTTTTTTTTACTTAGCCCTGTAGTCAAAGCAATTGACATGAAATGATGTCTTCATCCTTCCCAAGCTACAGACCTCATCACTGTGGTCTTTTTGATATGGTAGATAAGGGTTGAAGGTAGAAAGGTTGAAGCTTCCCTCCACGATTCTGCAGGAGACATTACTCTTAAGAGGAAGTGCATTAAAAAAAAAGACAACAAAAAACCACCTTTATGTTTGTACCTCTTTGTATCACACTGGGTTCTTTGGCTTCTACCTTATTCCTACCACCTGTCCCTCTAGTAAGATGATACAGAATTTCTTAAAATTGTTTACCAACTGTCCTCAGTAAAGTAGTACTTTCACGGTATATAACTTAAAACAAGTAACTCCTTTCAAAAAAAATTTTTTTTCAAGCCCCATTTTTATTCATTCATTAACCTCTTCTTGCAGTTAGATTTTAGAAAACATCAGCAACAAGAGCAAATCATTGCAGAAGCTTAACACCCCTGGCAATGAGTTGGGGGTAAAAGGAATGTCAAATAGTGGTAACAAAGCCCATCAGATGCTGCTGCTTGCAAGAGGCAGTGCTGTGGTGACTAGGGACGTGTTCTGGACTCAGATCTGCCTTGATATGTTGCTGACTGACTCTTCTCCCAAGGCCATTATATTCTGTTGCAACAAAATAGAATACAGGAATGAAAAATACATCTTTGCTCATTGTTCGTTATGCTGAAGAAAAAATGAAGAAGAGTTTGGTTTCCTTCTTCAGTGTGACATTCTGCTTTGAAATGTTCTAATTATAAATGAAAATGAGACGGTATTTTTACCTTGGTTTTGTATTCAGTTTGAGATTAAGGGAAATGATGAGAAGATCCTTGAGAGCTGCTGGATTGGGCAGACATGAAGCTGGTGCTTCATCAAGTGATCACCAGGACCCGGTTTCTCCACCAATAGCTCCTCCCAGCTGGGTTCCAGATCCTCCTGCAATGGATCCGGGTAAGTCTGCTCATCTATGGCATTAGACTGTAGAGTGAGAGACTTAATAAAGGGACCGAGGGCTTTTAAGGTGAATCACTTAGATTTCAGCGTGAGACAAAAATATCTAATGTCATTGAGGTAGCAAGAGGTCATGGAGGTAGCTTTAAAAGTTTACTGAAGACTTCACAGCTGTTTTTAGATCCAGTACATGTCTTTCTAATGCTGGTGTCAAGCTTCTGAGAAGTGTGTTCTGTAATGTTGAGTTACATTACTGATCTAGGAATGTGGCCGTTTGTAGGAAAGCGTGCCAATTAAATACAGAAAACCTGCAGCGTGTTAGACACTGCAGAAAGAGCATGTTGTTAGGGATGTTTTTATGTATTGATATACATCCTGCTGTTCTGTTTACTGAAAGATGGTGACATTGATTTTATCCTGGCCCCCGCTGTGGGATCTCTTACCACAGCAGCGACTGGCACCGGCCAAGGACCTAGCACCTCCACGATACCAGGTGAGGACACACTGCTTATCTCATTATGCTTTAGAAGGAAAATGATCTCAAAAGCTGTCTTTGCTTGCACAGACTTTCTGCGTAGGAAACTGCCTCTTATCAGATGAAGATTGGATTGAAGGAGAATTTCACAAGTGTGCAGAAAGAAAAAGAAGCACCGTGCTGTGTTTTATGTAAAAATTATTTTTACCTGGGGAATGACAAATATGTAAAAACATGATAATCAGTATGAAATTGGGATTACTGTCTGTATTTTGGAATGTAATTTGGAATTGAAATTTGCAGTACTTCAGTGAAGTGTTGCTGAAACTGGCAAACCACTGAATAGTCAAGCTGCTGATTAATCACCCCAGTGAAACATTGAATTATTTGCTTTTAATAGGTAGTCATTTTTTGAGGAAAAACTGTTTCTCTGCAATTTTTTTTCTTTCTCATTACAGGTCCTTCTACTGAGCCATCTGTAGTGGAATCAAAGGATCGGAAGGCAAATGCTCATTTCATACTGAAATTACTGTGTGATAGTGTTGTTTTACAACCATATCTTCGAGAATTGCTGTCAGCCAAGTAAGGATTTTCATATGAATTCTCTACTATCCTTTGTAATATTATATCACCTGAAATTTATTACATAGAACCCTTTTTAAAAAGGTTATTTAAAGGCACGTTAGTTAAAGTGGAGAATGTTAGAATATTGGCTGTATTTGTGTCCTGCCATTCCTTAAAATTAGGTCTATTTCACAGAAGTAAAACAAATTAAACAGTGCTTATTCACTCAGTGGTTTTTCTGTTTGCACAAGATCTGCAGTGCTAAGTTTTCATATATTTGTTTTCTACCTCTTCTGTTATAACAAAAAATTTCACTGTTTTTTTTGTTTGTTTTTTTTTTTTCAACTTGTCTGTTGTTTTGTGTTTTTTTTTTCCCTAGGGATGCAAGAGGCATGACACCATTTATGTCAGCAGTTAGTGGCCGGGCATATCCTGCTGCAATTACAATTCTAGAAACTGCACAGAAAATTGCTAAAGGTACACCAGTTTCAGTAATTATTAGCATGTGGTTTCCTTCTTAAGTTTGGCATGTGTGCAGATTCATTATTAACAGTGCTTTTTTTGGTGAAATTGCATGTGCTTGAGCAACTGGTAATGGTGGTAAACACTTCTTTCCAAAACACTGTATAATGCTGCATGTTTTGGAAATCTTGCTATTTTCGTCTTTTGTAGTATGTATATTGCAATAGATTTATATAAATGTTATTGCTTTTGTGTTCTTTGTAGTCTTTTCAGCGTTTCATTGCTTTACAAACACCAGTGGATTAAGGTACTGTTTTTCAGTAGCACAAAGGTATCACCTGGAACTTCTCTCCTTGAATTGGGAAAAAACCCAGTATGATCAAGCAGTATGCCAAGCCTAGATCCTGTTCCTGAAAAGACTTACGTACAAACACATGTTTTGTGACTCTCTTTCAATGTTGGTATTTAATTGTTTAAGAGAAATACATGAAGTTGAACTCCAAGGAGAAACTTAAGCAGTTTAGAACTGTGGTGTGACAAGGGCTGTAAAGATTGTGTGTACTCCTTAAAAGAATATTGCCCATAAATTATTTTTTAATCCTTCAAAATTGCGATCCACTGACTTGATTAGTATATCAGTGAACTTATAACTGGGGAAGAGTTGGTGGTTGTATTTTTCAGTCACAAATTTGCAGCAGCTTCTGTAAGAAATACCTT
This sequence comes from Dromas ardeola, assembly GCA_013398915.1. Lineage (NCBI taxonomy): Eukaryota > Metazoa > Chordata > Aves > Charadriiformes > Dromadidae > Dromas > Dromas ardeola. Next base: position 55,464 of record VYZM01013577.1, read on the forward strand.
TAATATGACAAGCAGATTTCTCAAAAAACTGTGACAAGAGACTTTATTCAAACTTCTAAATCATTATGGGATTTTGTAATGGCAAACATCTGTCAAGCATGGATACTGTTGGTGGGGTTTTGTTATTTTTGAGGGGTTGTTTTTAACACTGGTATTCTATTGTTCTTTTAGCTGAAGCAACTTCCAATGAGAAAGAAGATGATGTGTTTATGGGAATGGTCTGTCCTTCTGGTACAAATCCAGATGACTCTCCTTTGTATGTTTTGTGTTGTAATGATACATGCAGTTTTACATGGACTGGTGCAGAACATATTAACCAAGTAAGGCTCCTCTTTTCTTCTTTTTAAGTAAATAGGAATGTGTTTCAACCATGGATTCTGTTAGTCTACTAATCTAATTTTTAAATTATTAAAGTTGCATTGTTTTAATTACTGTAACTTTTAAGTCTGGTACAGTTATTGCCTCCCCTAATTGCTTTGTACTCTCCAGGCTGGCTGTGTTGGTCAGAATGTGGCTGGTTGTGAGTGTGGCTTTTCCCCTCTGGCTAGCTTTGGCAAAAAATTTGATGGAAATGGCTCTTTGAAAACACTGAATGTTCTAACTAACAATAAAGTTTCACTTTCTAGAATTGTCTTACTTCTAAGTGAAGGCATTTGTTGGAACAAATGCAATTTTATTGCATCCTGAACTGCTGTGACATTGCAAGCGCTGTAGGGAGAAAACTATGCATAATACTTTTGGTAAATTTTTTTTTTAGGATATATTTGAATGCCGAACATGTGGCCTGTTGGAATCTCTTTGTTGTTGCACAGAATGTGCAAGGGTCTGTCACAAAGGACATGACTGCAAGTAAGCATTGTTTTCTGTTTCTTATAATTAAATCAATACTTTGCTATTTCATTTGTTTACTGATAGTTCATAGGTTTCTTCCTTAGTTGAAGTGTTCGGATATTAGAGAACAGAAGATTAATTAAATATTTACAATACCTTCTTTTCCTTCTGTTCTGTAAGATTTATTTTATGGGTGGGAATTGAAAGAGTAACCTGAAGCAGTCTTGTACTATTTTCACTTTATAGAATTTGGAGTAAGTGAGTAATTCTAACATGCTCAAAGTGCTTAATATTCTAAGAATAATACATCTAAATAATACTATGTTTTCATTTTGTGTGCCTCCAGTGAATCGTGATGACAGATCATTCTTGTAAACATTCAGAAAGAAGTGTAGCATATTAATCTCTAAGATGAACTCTAATAAAGGGAAAAGTGAGCAAGCAGTCAAATGAACCATCAAGATATCCCTGATGAACCTGGCCAAAGCTTTGAAACTGCAGGTGTTTTGTGCCACTATTACAGGCTGTAAATGTTACAGCATTAATATCCTACATACAATAAGCTAACAGATACAATCCTAAAGATATTCTCAGCATTGTAACAATTACTGAGATTTTACCAAGTCGTGAGGATTTTCAACTTAACTTTCTTGGCTGGAGGCTGTTTGGAGGAAGAATAAATGGTCTCGGATGAGTTTTACTAAGGCACTATGACAAGCTCTGTAGTGAAACTACCCTCTTAAAATGAGTGTAGGAAATAAGAGTATCAAATGTCAAGTGTTGCGGCGTATAAACTCTGCATTTCTCTTTTAAGCTAGGTTTTGGCATCTTGCTACTATAATAAACAAAAAACTCTAGCAGGAATCTTAATGTGTACACGACACCCTCAGCCTGCATAGAAAATATTTGATATATTACTGAACAGTGTTGCAGCTCACTTTTTCTACTTCTTGTAGGCTCAAACGAACATCTCCAACAGCCTACTGTGATTGCTGGGAAAAGTGCAAGTGTAAAACACTAATTGCTGGACAAAAATCTGCTCGCCTTGATCTCCTCTACCGCTTGCTTACCACCACAAATCTTGTCACCATGCCAAATAGCAGGCAAGTTCACATTTGCAATGACTAGGGCAGAATAATTTTTGTTATTTTTGAGTATGTGGTATATAATATCTCCACTAATCAATTTTTCGTTACAGGGGAGAACATCTACTGCTGTTCTTAGTACAGACAGTTGCTAGGCAAACTGTGGAACACTGCCAGTACAGACCACCTAGAATTAGGGAAGATCGTAATCGTAAAACTGCAAATCCTGAAGGTAAGAGCTGTTTCCGCGAAATAAATCGCAAATTCCATATTTCAGTACCTCTTTCTTATATTGCTTTTTTGTCTCTTTAGATTCCGATATGCCTGATCATGATTTAGAACCTCCTCGTTTTGCCCAGCTTGCTTTGGAACGTGTTTTGCAGGACTGGAACGCACTGAAGTCCATGATCATGTTTGGCTCCCAGGAAAATAAAGACCCGTGTGTATTTACACATAGTTGTCAATGTGAAGTTTGATCTGATATTTGAGACCTGCTGACTTATATAAAATTTATTTCCTTTCTTTTTGTTTTTTCCAAGTCTTAGTGCAAGCAGTAGGATAGGTCATCTTCTGCCTGAAGAACAAGTTTACCTTAATCAGCAAAGTGGAACTATTCGCTTGGACTGTTTTACACACTGCCTTATTGTCAAGTGTACAGCAGACATTTTGGTAAGCACTCTTAGCCATGTTTTACATTAGATTTTCTGAATAATGTGATGCTATAGTGTATCTCAAGTGATACGCTTGAAGGCTAATTTGAAAATAACTTCAAATTAGTTGTGTGTTTGTGAATTTATACTGATACGACCGCGGTGTCCCTTCGAATCTTGATCTGTCTTGTTTCATGCTTCTAAATTACACGCCGTTATTGGGTTGTAATGACCTGTTTCTACAGCTCTTAGATACTTTACTGGGTACTCTGGTAAAGGAATTACAAAACAAATATACGCCAGGACGCAGAGAAGAAGCTATTGCTGTTACAATGAGATTCCTGCGTTCTGTGGCAAGAGTGTTTGTCATTCTGAGTGTGGAAATGGCTTCCTCCAAAAAGAAAAAGTAAGTGGTGGGATGTGGGGGTGTGTTGGTTGTGGTGGGTTTGGTTTGTG
>VYZM01013577.1:58542-74820 GCA_013398915.1 Dromas ardeola
ATTTAAATATTTATTCTCCTATTAAATGAGTTGATATAAGTCAACAATAGGCAGAAACATCGGAATTAATTGGCGGTCTGTAGGCAGCATTGTGTGGAAAGGGGCAAACCTCAAGATTGCATAATAGATGCTGGTATTTCATGTAGCTTTTTAATACAAAGCTTGTTAAACTTACGTGTTCTTACTGAACCTTTCTGTTTAAAATGTTTGGATTTTTGGAAGTAGGGTTTTTTAACATGTTAAAATAAATTATCTATGGTTGTTTGACAGTAGATATCCAGCCTTAGTCTTGAATTATTGAACAATAAATGTTTCTAACTGACTCGAATAGCTATGCATATTATTATTAAACACACACGAATGTATGTATCTGTTAAAGATAATTGTCCTGAGTTCTTTGGGAAAAAAAAATCGGTATCACCATAAAGTTTGTTTGTTTTTTTTTTTTTTTTTAAAAAAGACATGTTTGACCTTTTATTTTTTCTGTATTTTTTTCCCTAGCAATTTTATTCCACAGCCGATTGGAAAATGTAAACGTGTATTCCAGGCATTACTGCCCTATGCTGTTGAAGAGCTGTGCAACGTAGCAGAATCTCTAATTATTCCGGTCAGGATGGGAATTGCACGTCCTACAGCACCCTTTACTCTTGCTAGCACTAGTATAGATGCCATGCAGGGAAGTGAAGAACTGTTTTCTGTGGAGCCTCTGCCACCCAGACCATCATCTGATCAGTCTAGCAGGTAAAAGTCGCTAAAGCTCACTATTCATTCTTTTCAAACACTTGGTAAAGGTGGGTTTGGTTTGGGTTTTTGTTAGCCTTTCAATAACAGAAATGTGGTGAGACTTCTTATTCTGGCCAAGCGTTTTGAAAGTACTTTCCTACTGACAGATTTCTACAGTAACTTAGTTCATAATGACATCCAGAGATCTAAATCTACCTTTTGGGGTTAGTTTGTTTATTTATTTTTTTTTAAAGTTCTAGTCAATCTCAGTCATCCTACATCATAAGGAATCCTCAGCAGAGACGAATCAGCCAGTCACAACCAGTTCGTGGCAGGGATGAAGAACAAGATGATATCGTTTCAGCAGATGTGGAAGAGGTCAGTATTCTTTTTTTGTGTGTGTGTGGTTTTTTTGTTTGTTTGGTTGTTTTTTTCTTCTCAGTATGTCACCTAATGCATCAGCACGTACTTTAACATTTGAACATCTGAATTGATGCATCAAGACCTCTGATTTGCAAAAGATACCAATGAAGTCCTACTGTGCCTTAAGCATTTTCTTCTAACAGAGCTTTGTAACCAATGTTTTGTATTCAGCAGTATTTAGTCATTTCAGAGTATATTAAGTGCCTTGCATTTGACAGAATTACAATATGATGTAGAATACTAATAAATACATGTCATTTTTTTTATATATAAACTTACGCTATATTATAACTCCCTGTTAAAAAAGCTTTGAAGTCTTTCAGCACGTGGTTGCTATTACATAGGTTCTATTAGAGAGATAGAGGGTCTTTTACCAGGATGGTAGCTCTTCAATATTTAGAAACTAATTCTAGGTTTTATAATCAGTTTTACCGTTTCAGCATTAAAATCTAATGTCCAAGGCTGTGTTTTATTTGTGGTCTGGGCCTGATTTTTTTTTTTCCCCACGGCACTGTGGACTGTACAACCATGTACAACTGCTGTGGCTGTAAGTTCATTTTCTATTCACGCAATTCAGTTGTGAGGTCATCTCTCTTAGATGTGGGGTTTTTTTTGTTTCTTAGTTTTTAAATAAAATTTAGCACTGAGTTTTTGAAATTTCATAGATTATCTCTGATACGGAAGATACTCTAGCATAAAATTACAATGCTTTTTCCAGGTTGAGGTGGTTGAGGGGGTAGCTGGTGAAGAAGACCATCATGATGAACAGGAAGAACATGGTGAAGAAAATGCTGAAGCAGAAGGACAGCATGACGAGCATGATGAAGATGGTATGTATAATGTGCAATCAAGCACATTACTGCTTGGATGAGCAAACTGCGTATCAAAAACAAAAGGCATCTTTGGTGTCGGTGACTCCAGCCAATGATAATGATTTGGGAAACTTCCATGTGTAAAGAGAATCCAAGAGTTTCAGATTATGCATCTTACAAAAGAAGATGTAGATAATTCGTAGTAGGCAAGTACATGAACATTTTTATTTTCCTCTTTCTGCATGAGGAGAAAATATTAAGGTACCAAAGGATAAAAAAACCCAACCTAATGTTGCTTAACAATATCTATTTTGCCTTTTGTATTTGCTACCATAAAATGTTACTGACATAAACTACTTGAAGGACTGAAAAATAGCCTAGCTCTTGTGTGGCTAATGATAAAATAGTGGTTGAGGTAGATGTGTTCTCAAAAAGGATCTGAATCATGGTGAGCTAGTTTTCAAACCAATCACAAACCATTAAATTACTCTTTAATATTTTTGTAGACAAAATCAATCCATTACGTATGAAAATTATTGCCATTAATAATTTAATAGTTGTCTTCTATTAGTTAGCTTGAGATTAGATGGCACGAAGATATGGTTTAAAAAAAAAAAAAATTGTATTCTCTTTCTGACCATGCCTTGTGTTTCAAGTCACCCCATTTACAGTACAGGAAATAAGTTTATTCACTTGCTTAGTATTCAGAACACTTAATTCTCAAAACTTAAACTTGAATAGAACATGGGGTTTTAATTAGGTTTTTTTTATTATTATTATTTTTAAGTTTTCAGGTATTCCTTAGATATTTGTTTGAAACAGCATATGGTTAATTGTCCTAATACATATGCATGAAGGGTTGTAGAGTCTTTTGGCTTGAGTGATGAATTGTGAATCCTTAAAGTCTTAATTTTCAGTGTGTGTATCGAATGTATATGTACAGTACAGAGTGAGAGGGCCACGTGTTGCTAATTTCTGGAAAATAAGAAAATATGCTCTTAAGTGTAGCTGCATGTTTGCGCTGATTTTATGACCTCTCCCTGCATATCCATTAACTTCTGCTATAGTAATAGGCTCTGGGTTTTGTTTAATGTCTTAAATGAGTCACTACAGTCATTCTATTTTTTTTTTTCTCTTTCTAAACAAGAGATGTTTTGTATATTGTTTTTATAGGCAGTGATATGGAGTTGGATTTGCTAGCTGCTGCTGAAACAGAAAGTGACAGTGAGAGTAACCACAGTAATCAGGACAATGCTAGTGGGCGCAGAAGTGTTGTCACTGCAGCTACTGCTGGGTCAGAAGCAGGTACGACACATCATCTTGTGTTTAATCTAGCTGTTGGAATTTAGATATAAGGGTTAAGTTGTACAGGAAAAAGAAATGTGTTAGTGATTGAACATGGCTTTGACAAGGGCAGAACTGGCTTCACCTAAAAAATGCTATTCTTTGCCTTTGGATCTGGACTGCATCCAGCACTCCAGAGGTATACTGGAGATATTACTTACTTCACAACTAGATCAGGCAGAGTGAGAATTACCTGGTTATGACATTTTAACAAATACTTTTCCCTTGTAATCTTACTTTCCTTTTCTTTATTTTTTTTCTCTTCAGACAGCTTCTTCCCTCCCACCTCTGCCTTCCCCACATTTCTTGTTTTTCCTTTGCATTTTCTTTGCCTTTAATTATAAGGTACTATGCAGAGTTTTTGGACAAGGAGAAGCTCTAAGATGTGGCCTATCTTTTTTGCTCTTACGGAGCTTCTGTGTGTGTTAGCCAGATATTACCTTGCACTCTTGTGAAGTGAAATTAAATGTTTTAGTGTAGAAGTTAAAAATGATTTAAAACAAAATAGAAAGCCTGACCAGTCATTTTAAGGGTTTTTGAAAGCAACTGCTTTACTGTCCAGTTTGGAAGCATAATTTTTGGAATTCATTGTTTGCGAGCAGAATCAGTGAAGAAGTTCTTAATCAAATTATTTCTTAATTTTTGTTCTGAAATGTTAGTAATCTTACTGCTTTTTCATTAAACCTCTGGAAAATTAGGAGTATGTTATTCGGATACTTTATTAAAGATTTTCAGTAATGGTACTTGAACCTTTTTAGTACGTGTAGTTTCTTCTCATGGAAGAAGTTCACAACACTGACATGGTACATGTATATGTGCACAGATGTGCAGTTGTCAATTACTGTTTATTGCTTATTTTCCTCAACAGGAGCTAGCAGTGTTCCAGCATTTTTTTCTGAAGACGATTCTCAATCAAACGATTCTAGTGACTCTGATAGCAGCAGCAGCCAGAGTGATGACATAGAGCAGGAGACCTTCATGCTTGATGAGCCTCTGGAGCGAACCACAAATAGCTCACATGCCAATGGTGCTGCCCAAGCTCCCCGTTCCATGCAATGGGCTGTGCGTAACACCCAAAACCAGAGGACTACTAGCACTGCTCCTTCTAGTACCTCAGCCCCAGCAGGCAAGTCTGAGTAAAATGCATGTGTGAATGTCAGTTAACTCTGGCTTTGTTCCTTCCTCTATTTTTGTTCTCTTAAGGATGAAATCTTATCTATTTGTCTTAGAAGAACAGTGCTAATGTATCATGACTGTTCCAGTTCTGGTTTTGAATTTAAAAAAAGGAAGGATCTGTTGCAGTTCTTAAGACATGAGTGTTCTTACTGTAGCTAGTAATTTTTTGCTAGTTACAGTTGTGATATCAGTAATATTTGCAAGTTTATTTCTAGAAATGTTCATGATATCAGTCAATACAGAAAATATGTAGCCAAGGTTAAATAAATTCATTAACATCATACCTTCTTTTATGTTTAGCAAGTTCAGCAGGCTTGATTTACATTGATCCATCAAACCTACGCCGGAGCGGTACCATCAGTACGAGTGCTGCGGCAGCAGCTGCAGCACTTGAAGCCAGCAATGCAAGCAGCTATTTAACGTCTGCAAGCAGTTTAGCAAGAGCATACAGTATTGTGATACGGCAGATATCTGATCTGATGGGTCTGATTCCCAAGTACAATCACTTAGTATACTCCCAGATCCCAGCTGCGGTGAAGCTGACTTATCAAGATGCAGTTAACTTGCAGGTAAGAACGTCCAAATCACTGTAGAGAAACATAATTTCAATACAGGTGGGTTGTTTTGGTTTTTGTTGTTGTTTTTTTAAATCATAGAATTGTTGAAGTTGACAGTGACCTCAGAAGACTGTCTAGTCCAAATTCCCTGCAGGGTCAACTCGAGGAAGCTGCTTAGGACTGTGTCCAGTTAGTTTTAAGTTTTTTCTTGACTTTAAATGGACTTTCCAAGTACTTCAGTTTGTGCCTATTGCCTCTTGTCCATTGACTGGGTATCACTGAGAAGAGTCTGTCTCTATCTAATTTATACCTTTTTATGAGGTATTTATACACACTGATAAGATCCTCCTGAGTTTGTTTTTTGAGTCTAAACTGTCCCAGCTTTCTCTGCCTCCTCTCATATGAGAGAGAGTGTAGGTTGAAGTAGCTGTATTTACTAATTCCATTAAACTGTCTGTATTTCATATACGTATATTCTTTCAAAAAAGGAATTTCCGTTTTGGAGGTTTTTTTCCACTAAGCCTGACTGGTATCTAATTAATAGTTAAGTCAGGATTGACTGCTTTGGAGATACTAGTGATCTCTACTAGAGATCTTTTGCCCTATTCTTTTTGACATGAACTGTTGAGTCTATAAGAGGAATAGTGTAGAGTGTGAAATCATCTGTACTGAATGTAGTACAAAAATAAAACCGCTACTTTGGGGAGCCCAAGAAATCAAGTGATGCTACCAGAGATTTATATTGGCATGTGAAAGCTTGACAGTGGAGGTTTCATTTGGATGCAGAAATGGGGCTGAGACAGCATTTTGTTAGTTTAGTAGATACAACAACATTTGAAGTGAGAGAGATGTTTTTGAAAACAGAAATGTAGAGGAATGAAGAAAGCAGACTGATGTTGGATAAAAAAAAAAACCCACATCAGGTCAATGGAGTTAGCAAATGGCAAGAAAATCAGGCTCCAGAGCCAGTATTGGGAACAGGTGAAGAGCCTGGATCAAGAGGAGAGGTTTGTATGCAGACATAATTCTCCATACAGGTCTTAACTTTGTTGTCTTCACTAAGTAAGTTGCAAGGGGTGAAGAATGGTGAAAGACATGGCTGGTGAATGCCATAGCAGGATGAGGGCTGTTAAAGATACTAGAAAGTCATGAATTGGACCAAAGTCCCCAAGATGTGTGCACACCTTGGAGATGCTGTGTGGTCATAAAGTGAGGAGTAGAAGAGGTGCCCAAAGAGGAGAGAGGGATAGTGAGAATGATTTACAGACACCAAGGTATTAAGTGATGAGAGCTGCACACCACTACAGTAAATCAGCAGTCTCAACAGAGCTTTTAGAAGCTGTTCATCGGTCATTCTTGAATGTGATTTTACAGCCTCTTTGTAGGGAGTCAGGTGTAACTGTAAAAGCCATGGTGGCGGCTTATGTTGAGATTGCATTCTCATCATCTAGTTCTATAGTTTGCAAAACTCATTAAATCTCATTTTCTCTAGAATTATGTAGAAGAAAAGCTTATTCCTACTTGGAATTGGATGGTTAGTATCATGGACTCTACTGAAGCTCAGCTGCGTTATGGTTCTGCGTTAGCATCTGCTGGTGATCCTGGGCATCCAAATCATCCTCTCCATGCTTCTCAGAACTCTGCCAGAAGGGAAAGGATGACAGCCCGTGAGGAAGCCAGCTTAAGAACACTTGAGGGAAGAAGGTATGAAAATAGGTTGATTTCTGCATGCGATATGAATTACCAATTTTACAGTCAAATCTTGCTCACTGACATTTTAGGAATCAAGTTTTGTAATGCAGTGCTGTAGTTACTGTTTTGATTTAAGTTGGGTTCCTGTGTCATTGCTACTGTTTGGTTTATTCTGACGTACTAGATTCATCATGAGTATTAACTATTTATAATATACTGCACCTGAGCTCCTGACAGTAAAGCATAAAACTATGATTTACACGTGTCACACTGCTTTTATGGGGTTGTTTTTTTGAGTTTTTACATCTGTGTTTCAAATATAGAGACTAATACGTGAAGGATGCATTCTATTGTGATGCCTAATCTCTCTGTATTCAATCCTTTTCTTCACTAGGCGCGCTACTTTACTCAGTGCCCGTCAGGGAATGATGTCAGCACGTGGAGATTTCCTGAACTACGCGCTGTCTTTGATGCGTTCTCACAATGATGAACACTCGGATGTTCTTCCTGTTCTAGATGTCTGTTCACTAAAGCATGTAGCATACGTTTTTCAAGCCCTTATTTATTGGATTAAAGCAATGAATCAACAGACAACATTGGATACTCCTCAGCTGGAACGGAAAAGGTATCGAGGCTTTTGCAAAAAAAGCAAAAGTGGCGTATGCCCTTTTGTTTCAGTCATTGGGGTTGTTACTCAGCAACTCGTATATCTATGTACATATATCTATATATCTCTGTGTGTGTGTAGTAACATATGTATTATAAAAAGCAAATATATAATGGTATATAACGTATATATGTTTAATAAGCCTGTTACAGTATCCTGTTAGAATCTTTTTACGCTGATCGCTGTAAAAGGTTTTCTTACTACTGAAACTTGAGTTTGATTTTTAACTCCATGGCAGTGCCTCTAAAAGATGTACTCAGGACAGTTTCTCAGCTGCAAAATGCAATCTGCTCCTCACATTTAACATGATAATAACTTATTTAAAATTCTGTCAAACGTGTTAAGAATGACATGGGAGAAAATGTCAAAGTCTGTTGTGATGGGCTTAGTAGTTCTGTTTTTCATTTGGTTGTGGATATTTGAGACTTACCTGATGATTTAAAACACTAAGAAAACATCCTTAACTTGAAAATCCCTGCTACTTCAACTATAGCGTTTTAAAAGGTGCATTTATTACTTTTTAAAACATTGTAGAATTTTTTTTTAGAAATGTTCCTTGATTCCAAATGGCAATTAATGATCATAGAAATGTTCACGTGTTGGTAGTCTACACCATCTGTTCCATTTCTTAATAAGTTTTGAGGTTATGTACCTGAACAAGTTCTAGTCGACAGTTAAATACAAATCTTTGCCCCTTCCTGCCCCTAATTTTCAATGTTGCAGGTCAAACTTAACTTTTCCATTTCTCTACAAATTCAGTAACTGTAAAAAATGTGTTACCGATATTTTTAGAGATATATTGAACTGCTGCGTTAGTTCCAATGTTATGTTCAATATATCTTGGTAACATAAGACTTGTTGTGACCTCAAAATGTATGCCAGAGGATGTTGTTGTCAACACTGGTTTTCTCACAAGTAGGGATGATTTCATACAGTAATTGATTTTTTGTGCTGGCTGACTTGAGTAATTAGAGCTGTGGCTTTAAGCCTTTTCCAGGCACTAACATGCTTACGGAATCTGCTTTGTCCCCAGAAATTCACATATTGAAGTCTGTCAAATAACTGTTCATCAAAGAATTCCAAAATTCCCATGAAATGTTTGTAAAACTATGAAGCCCTAGACCTTTGCAATTAAAGGTGAATGGTTCAAATTCAGTCAGTTGCTTCTGTTAGATGACATTTTAGTAGCCTGTATGAAGTGAAATTTATCGGTCTTCATTTGGTTTCAGATCATATTTCACAATACACAAACTGCCAGAAATGAATACTAATCAGAGTTCTTGATCCGTTTTATAATACAGTGAAGTCCATTTCTTTAATAAGCAGCTTGCAGACATAATGTTCTGAAATGTGATCAGTGACATTATTTTTATAGGACTAAGCATATTCTACACCAGTAAATTTTAGAATAGTATTCACTTACATATTTCTTCCACTAATGTAGGGTTCCTGGGTTTTTTATATTGACATAGTCTTTAAAAACAAGCATACCCATCACTGAAGCCGTAACTTTTTAGATCAAACTTGGTAGGTGTCCAAATGGCTATAAGAGTAACTGTGTGAGTAATGTAGAGAGTGAGTATGGAATGAGAGATACTCAACAGGACTTTGATTTTGGAGTGATTTTTTTTCTTGTTACATATAGCTCTCAACTACACTTACTGATTATACTCTTGCTTTTATTGATTGCTACAGATGTAAATGTTTTGCCTAATGTTTTCTTCAAGAGGATTGACTCTTCTTTTTTCTTTTTTTCCGTTTTTCTTTTTTTTTCCTCCCCCCAAGAACTCGGGAACTTTTGGAACTGGGTCTTGATAATGAAGATTCAGAACATGAAAATGATGATGACACCAATCAAAGTTAGTATACAGAAACACTTCTACAGTATGCCAAAATATGACGCTTTCTTAGTGTTTTTTCTCCTTTAGTTAGCTGAGACTTTGAATAAAATTTGTATATGTTAATGTTACAGTTGGGTTTTAGTAAGATTTTCTTACCATTTTTACTTTACCAAATTTCTTCTGTCATTGCCTGTCTCATTTCAGGGCCCTCTTTTTGTGTCCTTTTTCTCTAAACTGCAGAATTTGTGCCCTTACTTACCATTCTACACAATAACAGGATTTAAAATTTGAATCAGAGTTAAACTGATTTTTTTTGATCTAATGAAACTGCTGCTGAAAATGGTAGAATGTATACTCTATACTAAGTACATATAGCGTAGGAACGCGTGTTCAGTAAAGTTAGTTGCAGTAAAAAGAATAAAAGTGATGACTAAGCAACTTCATAAAAATACGGGATTTGTGGAAGCATCCTGTACAAGTATTAAATTTGCAGAGATGCTTCTCTAGTCAGATAGCTAAGAGGGAAGCGTATTCATTTTTGCTATTTTAAATTCTTTTCTAACTGTGAAAATTGAATTGAAATCTTCTCTGATATTTAGGTGCTACACTCAATGACAAAGACGATGACTCCCTCCCAGCAGAGACTGGCCAAAACCATCCATTTTTCAGACGATCAGACTCCATGACGTTCCTTGGCTGCATTCCACCTAATCCTTTTGAGGTTCCTCTGGCAGAGGCCATTCCCCTGGCAGACCAGCCCCATCTATTACAGGTGACATCAGAGATGGTGTTCTGGAAGAAAACTGCAGTTTGCTTTTTTCATTTCTAACTGAAGTATATTATTTACCCAGAATGCTTTTGTTACTTTTCAGCCAAATGCTCGCAAAGAAGATCTGTTTGGCCGACCAAGTCAGGGTCTGTATTCATCTTCTGCCAACAGCGGGAAATGCTTAATGGAAGTTACAGTGGATAGAAACTGCCTTGAGGTAAATGTAAAGTTTTATTATTTTCAACAGTAGGGTAATTTAAGCTCGTACCTTCCTTCCTTAAAAAGACACTTCAATGTTTTTCAGAAGTAATTTTAAGTAGCTTTCAGTATGATAATTAAAAGCCCAGTAAGTGTGAAAACTTGGACTTTTTAGGAAAAGTATGCTTAATGTTTTTCTAAATGTAGGAACTTCTATGATTACTGATTTATAGTAGATTTCAGGCAATATTTTTAAAGGCTGCAGTACAATCCGGAGTTAACTTTGAAATGCCAATTATGTAATTATTTGTGATAAAAAGAATTAAATTTCACTATGGCTCAGTACATTTGACTTGCCTACAGACTGAGCATTAAATGGCAAGCGTATGAAATGCAAACATAAAGTGGGAAAAGGTTTTTTTCGTATTTGTTGAGGTTACTGTGTTTTAACAGGTCAATTACAGTGCTCACTTTTGTGTGGTTTAAAAAGTTGATAAATATGTATATGTCCTGAAAAATCCTAGACTGCTTTGAAAGTACAATTAAATTTTACTTCTCCTTGTTTAGGTTCTTCCAACTAAAATGTCTTATGCAGCCAACTTAAAAAATGTTATGAGCATGCAAAATCGGCAAAAGAAGGAAGGGGAGGAACAAAACGTGCCTACAGAAGAGTCTGAGAGTTCAAAGCCAGGGCCTTCAGCTCACGATCTTGCAGCACAACTGAAAAGCAGCTTGTTGGCAGAGATAGGATTGACAGAAAGCGAAGGGCCACCTCTCACATCTTTCAGGTAGTTTGAGTTAACAGTTACTCTATGAAATATTACTGAACTGATAAAATGATATTTGGGACTCTGAAAAGTCTTTTTAAATTAAAATGGGCAGCTTTAGTTTGAATTTGTAGTTAGTGTTTGATAGCTTTTAAAATGAGCAGTTGAACAGTCTTCAAAGAGGTCTGTGCAAACTGTAGTAGAAGTCGGTTACTACCTGACTTCCTGCTGCAGACCTGCCGTGATGTCCTGGGTAGCTAAGTTTAAAAATTGGAATTGACAGCTTGCCATCTGTGTCTGGTGATACTGACCACACTTTATGCAGCTAGGGATTGAACTGCCCTCACTTTGAATTACAGCTTTTAAAAAAAAAAAATTAAGCTCTTGAGTGAAGGGAGACCAGTAACAGCGATTTCCACGTAGCAGTGAAGTTACATGCTTTGAGAGTAATTTTTCTTCAGATGCAGGACTTATGTTTCGGCTCGAAACTAAGCAGCTTCATGTGTTTTTGTCCACAAACTTACTGGACTGTGGTGTTGTTTATCAGAAATAAAGAATTAATTTGAAAGCAGAGGGTAAGAAAAAGCATAAGTACACAAAATGTGTCTGAAATTTAACTTGTTTTTGCTTGTCTGTCATTTTTTCCCTTCCTTCTGTCAGGCCACAGTGTAGCTTTATGGGCATGGTTATATCTCATGACATGTTGCTGGGACGTTGGCGCCTTTCTTTGGAGTTGTTCGGTAGAGTATTCATGGAAGATGTTGGAGCAGAGCCTGGATCGGTATGTATTTCCCAGTGTAAGGAATATTCCTCTTACAACTAAATTGTGAACCTTCCTCATTATTCTAATTTTGGTTTTTGTTTTTAAGATCTTGACTGAATTGGGTGGCTTTGAAGTGAAGGAATCAAAATTCCGCAGGGAGATGGAAAAACTTAGAAACCAGCAGTCCAGGGATTTAACCTTGGAGGTAAAAAATGTTAGTTTATCTTCTGAATTTGTTTTCATTAAAAGTTGAATTATCACGTGTTGCAGTAACTTGATAGAAGTTGTATTTCAGAGTCTGTAAGCAGGTATCTTACACGTTACTTTGTGAGCTGTGTTGCAATTACTCTGTAGTTTTTCACAGTCTAATTGGTATTCTCTGAGTCTGTGCAAAAGTGTCCAGAAACTTCTTGTGAAGCTGGAAGTCTCTTGGTATGATGATTGGTAAAGAAAAGAAAACTTTGTGTTTTTTACTAGGTTGATCGAGACAGAGATCTTCTAATACAGCAGACCATGAGGCAGCTCAACAATCATTTTGGTCGCAGGTGTGCTACCACTCCGATGGCTGTACACAGAGTAAAAGTTACTTTTAAGGATGAGCCAGGAGAAGGCAGTGGTGTAGCACGAAGCTTTTATACTGCTATCGCACAGGCTTTTCTGTCAAACGAGAAACTGCCAAATCTAGATTGTATTCAGAATGCCAACAAGGGTACCCATACAAGTAAGTGATGCACAGCAGTTAATTTGCTGATAACATTCATAAAAGCCTTGGATGCTTTTTTACATTGAAATACTTGGCATTATCTCAGAGATGTCTCTTGTTAGCTCAGCACAGGAACTGTGAAATGTGCATGTTACTTCTCTGAGGCAAGGAAATGGCTTTTTTCTGCTTTCAGAAACAGGAAGCTCTTGTTTGTCTCAAAACAAGAGCCTGCTTTAGATGCTTTCAGCTTTTTTGAGCATCTTTGTCTGTGGTAGGCAATAATTGTCAAGATTTTAGCCAGTAAGAGCTTATACATTTTAATATGACTGCTTCATCTGGCTTGTCACAAATACATATTAATGTTTTCTGAAAGTAATATATAAACTCTTCAAGTATTTTGACATTTGTAAGTTGGTACGAATGCTT
This sequence comes from Dromas ardeola, assembly GCA_013398915.1. Classification (NCBI taxonomy): domain Eukaryota; kingdom Metazoa; phylum Chordata; class Aves; order Charadriiformes; family Dromadidae; genus Dromas; species Dromas ardeola. The sequence continues at coordinate 71,404 of VYZM01013577.1, forward strand.
CAGGTTCTGTTCTTAAGTTTGGCCAAACCCCAATCACTACTTTTAAGTGAAGGGGTTCTGTCTCATTGATGTCTTTCAAGCTATCTTCCAAAACTGTGTCCTGCTTACTCTGAAACTTAGGTAGGAGAGAGAAATACAAAGATGTTTAAGCTTATGCGTTTTTTTTCCCCATTCAGGTCTGATGCAGAGATTGAGAAATAGGGGAGAGAGAGATCGAGAAAGGGAGAGAGAGAGAGAAATGCGGAGAAGTAGTGGCTTACGAGCTGGTTCTCGGAGAGATAGGGATAGGTAAGTGATACATTTTTAATTTGATGGAGATACTTCGTCAAATAGAATAATTGCCTTGATTATCTTCATGAAAGATACTTCTGCTTCCTCAAATTAAAGCTGTCTTTTTCAGGAGCAATTTACAGCGTAGCTTCTTGAAGTTCAATATATACTTTAATTCTTTATAGAATAATTATGCTTACTTTAGCATTGATAGATGATGTCTCAAGCATTGATCTCTCCTGCTAAAACAACAATAACAACTTGTGTACTAGAATAAAAATGTGAGGTGGTTTAGAAATAACATTGCTATTGGTGGCACGTCTGACTGCTGTATCCAAAATACTAGTAGTGTTAAAATGTCTTGTTCATTTTGATTCTCTGTTTCTGAATCATTCTCTCCAAGCACCTATGAGCAACACTACTGTTCCCGCATAAAACCTTTCCTCTGAAGTGAGTACAAAGTGCTCTAATTTTTTTAAGGGACTTTAGAAGACAACTTTCCATTGACACACGGCCTTTTAGACCGGCATCAGAAGGAAATCCTAGTGATGACCCTGACCCTCTTCCAGCACACAGACAAGCCCTTGGAGAAAGACTCTATCCTCGAGTGCAAGCAATGCAACCAGTAAGACTTATCTGTCAGATACACTTAATGATACATTGTCTTGTCATCTCTTAGTTTAAAAATTAATTTCTGTGTCGAGTATTGTTTAACATAACTGAAAATATTTGAACATGTAGGGCTGTTTTTTTTTCTGTAATTTGTCATTTAGTTTAGGAGGTATCTTGTAATGCATTCTATATTTAAAATACTAAAACTTTCATAAAACAATATTTGAAAATGAGAGAACTGGAGGTGAATAGCAAGACATATCATTCCTTATTATCCCCAGGCATTTGCAAGTAAAATCACAGGAATGTTGTTGGAATTGTCCCCTGCTCAGCTGCTTCTGTTACTAGCTAGTGAAGATTCCCTTAGAGCAAGAGTTGATGAAGCAATGGAACTCATTATTGCACATGGCAGGTAAAGTATCAAGGATTTAGATAAGAAATGAAAACTGATTTTCTAGCCAAAGCACTTGTACTGTGCTACATCTAACTCGTGATACATGCAACTTAGTCCTTGCTTTGTTTTAGATATTTTTCTTTGGACAAGTGACTTGTTGAATTTTGTTTAATCTGTCTGGTTTCAGAATATGACAATTCCTTACTGTGAAATTAAATCCGCCTTTTTTATTTTTTTTTTCCTTGTCAAGGGAGAACGGTGCTGACAGTATATTGGATCTTGGATTGCTAGACTCTTCAGATAAAGTGCAGGTAACGAACTGTTGCACAAATTAAGTTTAGTTAAGATCCAGTTGTATCAGTTAATTTAAAAAACTTAAGCAGCTGGAGCCTTCCTTTATCATGCAAGACAAAGTTCTGTTTCATTATCTTCTGGCATTATCTTTTTTTTTTTTCTTTTGAAAAGGTTAAGTGGTAATTAGTCAAAAGTATAAAATGTCACCATTAGGAAATATCATGGAAATTCTTCACCAATGAAACTTGAATCTTTGGGTCTAGTAGTTAACGTGTGTCAGTAATTACAAGTAAGTTTGTTGATTGCTATTCTGATTTTCAAAACAGGAAAATAGAAAGCGACATGGTTCCAGCCGCAGTGTAGTAGATATGGAATTAGATGATACAGATGATGGGGATGATAATGCACCACTTTTCTACCAACCTGGAAAACGAGGGTTTTATACACCAAGACCTGGTAAAAACACAGAAGCAAGGCTGAATTGTTTCAGAAACATTGGCAGGTATGCTACTATTAACTTTCTAGTCTGAAAAAATGTAAAAATACAAATATACAAAATAGCAGGGAGATACCAATGATCCAAGCTGCAAAAACTTTATTACTTTTATGCTCTGGAGCTAAATAGTAGGGAGTTTGCACACGTCAACTTGAGGTTTCTTTTCCTGTTAAATTTTTATTTTACAATCTGGAAGTTTTATACTGCAGGATTTTTTTTTTTAATTATATATGTCCATAACTTTCTTTTGGGGAAAGGAAATAAGGCTGGAAAGCTAGCTGCAGCATGATTCTTAAAATATTTTGATTTTTTTATGTGAGTTTGCTGGAAGATCTCCAATGTAATTTATGTTGTACCAAAACAAACTCCAAACATTTATTTTCAGAATCCTAGGACTGTGCTTGTTGCAGAATGAACTATGTCCCATCACGTTAAATAGACATGTAATCAAAGTTCTTCTTGGCAGAAAGGTAAGTGGAACACAGAAATTTTAATTTCCTTTATATAAAATCTCATCTTTAAAAACTGCTTTTTTTCTTCAATGTTCATGTATTGACTAGTAGTGTTGGTATTGGAACTGTAAGGATGCCTTTAAAATTAATTTGTGGAGTATTATTTTTTTTCATTTCCTAGATTTTGAACTGAGTACATGTACTAGAAGTCAGATATTTGACTAAGATGGAATGATTTTTAATAGGTTATCTTTAGACTGCCTTCAGAAACAGCTTACTGTCTCCCCTTTTTCTCTTCCTGAGACTGAAGACTCAAAGAGGTAGAATCATAGAATCGTTCAGGTCAGAAAAGACCTTTAAGATAATCAAGTCCAACCATAAACCTAACACTGCCAAGTCCACCACTAAACCATGTCCCTAAGTGCCACGTCTGCCTGTTTTTAAATATCTCTAGGGATGGTGACTCAGCCACTTCCCTGGGCAGCCTGTTCCAATGCTTGATAACCCTGTCGGTGAAGAAATTTTTCCTGATATCCAATCTAAACCTCCCCTGGCACAACTTGAGGCCATTTCCTCTTCTCCTATTGCTTATTACTTGGGAGAAGAGACCGACCCCCACTTCGCTAGAACCTCCTTTCAGGTAGTTGTAGAGAGCGATAAGGTCTCCCCTCAGCCTCCTTTTCTCCAGCTAAACAACCAAAACAAACCTTTTCTCCTAAACAACCCCAGCATCCTCAGCTGCTCCTTGTAAGACTCTTTTCTCCAGACCCCTCACCAGCTTCATTGCCCTTCTCTGGACACGCTCCAGCACCTCGATGTCTTTCCTGTAGTGAGGGGCCCAAAAATGGACACAGTTCTTGCAGTGGGGCCTCACCAGTGTCAAGTACAGGGGGACGATC
>VYZM01013577.1:74952-88568 GCA_013398915.1 Dromas ardeola
TGCATGGGGTTGTTCTGACCCAAGTGCAGGACCCGGCACTTGGCCTTGGCCCATCGATCCAGCCTGTCCAGACCCCTCTGTAGAGCCTTCCTACCCTCAAGCAGATCAGCACTCCCACCCAGCTTGGTGTCATCTCAGTAAGTAAGCAAACCTACTGAGGGTGCACTTGATCTCCAGATCATTGATAAAGATATTAAAGAGAACTGGCCCCAGTACTCAGCCCTGGGGAATACCACCTGTGACCGGCTGCCCACTGGATTTAACTCCATTCACCACCACTCTTCGGGCCCAGCCATCCAGCCAGTTTTTTACCCAGGGAAGAGTGCACCCGTCCAAGCCATGAGCAGCCAGTTTCTCCAGGAAAATGCTGTGGGAAACGGTGTCAAAGGCTTTACTGAGGTCTAGGTAAACAACATCCAGAGCCTTTCCCTCATCCACTAAGCGGGTCACCCTGTTATAGAAGGAGGTCAGGTTTCTCAAGCAGGACCTGCCTTTCACAAACCCATGCTGAGTGGGCCTGGTCACATAGTACTGGCCACAGATGGTGTTAGACAGTACTAGGCAACAGCATCTCAGCTTACCGAAAAGCATTTTCTTCAGTATTTGAGAGAACTCATTGAATTGAATTGTAATTAAAATTTTGTCTCAGGTGTAGGTATAATTTAATTCAGAGCAATAATTGCCTGAACTTTTCGCAAAAATGCTTCCCTGTCCCAATAAACAGTAATTATGTACTCCACATTTTAATGCATTAGTCAGTAGCATTGTAGGTTCTGTCTGATGCAACAAACTTAAACCAAGGTTTGTTACTGCTGGTCTTTCCTTTAGAACAATGTTGATCACATAATCAGTTATCCAACATACATATCATATTTTCATATTTAATGAAAAAGGGTTAATGGCAGAAAGATATGCCTCCAAATATCGCCTGATACCTTCCAAGAGAGATTCCCTTCTAGTTTTTTTTCTTCAGGTTTTTCCTCTTGAATATGTATTCCTTCCGGTTAAATGTTGGATACAGGAACAAATATTTTAGTTAAGTTTAATTTAGTATAGTTAGTAGATGACTTTTCTTTCCAGGCTGATAAAGAACAAAGAAGCAAGGAACTATAGAAACAGCAAGAAGTAGACATGGGTATTTGAATTGTTGGAAACTGTGGTATGCAGCTACTAGGCCATCAGTCATTTAAGTGTGTGTGTGTGTGTGTGTGTGTATAGCAGCAGTATGTATGTGTTTAAGTGGAGGGGATCTTTCAGCATTTTGGAGCACTGATGCAAATTGTTTCCAGCTTCAATCAACCTCTATTAAATCTCTGTTGATCTAGGTGATATGCAGAATTTGTTTAAAAAAAACCCAAACCCTATACATTTTCTTTATAACCCCTATGCCCTTAATAGCAGGAAAGACTTTAAAGGTCTGTTTTTACATTCTGCTAATGCACTTGAGTTGAGTATTCTAATGTACCTTCAAAAGCAGGCTGAAAATAGGAATTTGACTGCCTTTATTTCCAAGTGTTTGTATGCTTTGTTACATGGATTATGCACTGTGGTATGCTAGTGCGTAAATTAGGCACAGATCATATAATTTTGAATGTATTTTTAAACAGCTGGTATGTTTCAAACATCTGTCTTTTTGTATAGGTGAACTGGCATGACTTTGCTTTCTTTGATCCGGTTATGTATGAAAGCCTTCGGCAACTTATCCTCGCTTCCCAGAGTACGGATGCTGATGCTGTGTTTGCAGCAATGGATTTAGCCTTTGCAATAGACCTGTGTAAGGAGGAGGGTGGAGGGCAGGTAAGCACAGCTAAACCTATGTCTCTCTAGTTCCAAAATTCGACAGCTTCTGTATGTTGTAGCCTACACATAATCCATGCTGTTCTCAGATGTCACAGATAATGTCTTACTCTTCCTAGATTCAAATACAGTGTTCTCATCAGACATTGAAGGCTGGGTTTTTTCCTTGAAGGTGACGTAGAGCCTAACGTAAAGCCTGGATAGCATAGTCAGTCCTAGGGAATCTGCAAAGCTAACATCTAGTAGTAAATTGTGCTTGTTTTTAGAGGGATACTAAGCAATAAAACACTGTGCAGCATACTGTGTCTGTTGTAATAATCTCACTCCCCCTCCCCCGCCACCTTTTTAAATGGTCCTTGTTGCTTTGCCATAGGTTGAACTTATTTCCAATGGTGTAAATATACCGGTCACTCCTCAGAATGTATATGAGTATGTCCGGAAATATGCAGAACACCGAATGTTGGTTGTAGCAGAACAGCCTCTACATGTAAGTCTTTGGTGGAGTATTTTTAAAAAAATGAAAAAAAAATAAATCTGTAAGTTTTCAGTCAGTTAATTAATTCTTTTCCTCATTTTAGTATTGCTAATCAGGTTTCTTTTGAAGTCTTGACAGCTTGATTAAAAATATTTCATTTTTTATTTTTTTTTAAATTCTATAGCTTTTTATGCAGTACTGTGAAGACTGAGTACTTTGAGAAATTTGTCTTTTTTGATCAAATGAAAGATAATTTCTTTCAACCTTGATCTCATTGGTTAAGCATATATGTTAATCTCTTGAGCTCAAATGGCACGTATCCACTTGGAATTTTTGGTTTGTATTTAGCAGCTACTTTGTTCTAATAATCTGTCACCTTTGATTTGTTTAGCCTTATAAACAAAGATTAAAAAGAAATTTCAAAATATCTACACAAATCACCTTGAACTTCTGACTTGTGTCCTTGTTTTAAAAGGAAAAATCAGTTATGAAACATGCAACTTTGTTCTTATTTTACTAGCTGGGCAAGAAACCTAACAATTGGCTATAAAACTATACTAAAAATTATTTTGTTTTGAAGCCCTTTTAAAATAAAAATTACAGATTGATAATATGTTTTTGTAAACAGTCTGGTACTTAGAACCACTTACTCTCTGTCATATGAAACAACTTGGTCATTTCTTCTGACTGTGGTTTCCTGCTGCACTTCTGAGATACTCTAGATTACCTCTGTGCAGTTTAGGTCCAAAGTTCTCACAGAAAGGACGTGTTCCTGGAATTAAGCTACTTGATCTCCATGTCTGCCTATATTAATAGTCCGACTCTTGTTTATTTTAAGAGTTGAAAAGCATAACATTCTTACTCATTTTGGAATTTACTGAAACAAATGTATTTGTATTCTTCCATTTTGAAAATGGAATTTGCAATCTTTTGGGGATATTACTTACATAAAATACGCATGCGTGTAAAACAGTTTTAAAGCAGAGTTGCCATGTGAGTGTCTGAGGAAGCAAAGGACAAGTAACATGCAAGATACATTTTTAGTAATTCGCATCAGATCCATCAACTCGGCAAAATAACTCAACCTTTTAGCATTAGAGAGTGCATTTGTTTCTGCTCCTTGTGAAATCTTAGTTCAAATCATTACTGCTTTCTTTTGCAGTAGTAGGGAGGGTGTAACAGATTGGTGCAGTTCTTTGTTTCAGAAAACTTGCATCTCAGATGGTAAAGGTTTGAAAGAAAGGAACAGCTAGGAGAATAATGACTTTTGAGTTAGCAGGGGATTTCACATGGAACTTTTCAGTAATGCATTTAAAGTCAGTCTGAAAGTGATATGGCTATAATGTGAATCTTGTGGTTTTCACTTAAGGCAATGAGGAAGGGTCTCCTGGATGTACTTCCAAAGAATTCACTAGAAGATTTGACAGCAGAAGATTTCAGACTTTTGGTAAATGGCTGTGGTGAAGTAAATGTGCAAATGCTAATCAGCTTTACCTCTTTCAATGACGAGTCAGGTATGAAATAACTTTTTCAGAAACAGAGTTGTATGGATAACTTAACACTGTTTTTTCCTGCGTGGAGTAGAGTTACCAGCATTAAACTTAAACTACTTCTTCTGACGTAAGTTAATAAGTCACTAAAAGTCCTAATACTGTGTTTTTTATGGATCTTTGAAAATATTTACCTTCAACTCAGGGAGAGCACATTTTCCAACTTTGCTGTCACTTGATGTTAAATACAAGGATTGAATTATTGGTAGCAATCTTTCCTTCTGAAAGGTTTGACCTACCTTTAGAACTGTAAATGTGATGGATGCAGTCTAATATTTCTTACATAATTTTTAAACTATATTTAGATGCTGTTAAGCTTTTTGGGAGGCAGGGGATGGGAGTTGTCCTGAGGTACGTCAGAGTTAGCCTTTACATTCAAAAGTATGTGTATTAGTTTCAAAGTTACTAATGTCTCCAGTATCAGGGCTTTATGAATGAGATCGTAGCTGAAATCCAACTTGCAGTATATGTAAAACTGATCTCTTAGTATTTATTGTCCAGTGTACCAGCTGAATTATTTATCTCTTTTTATTTCACACAGGAGAAAATGCTGAGAAGCTTTTGCAATTCAAGCGTTGGTTTTGGTCCATAGTTGAGAAGATGAGTATGACAGAAAGACAAGATCTAGTAAGTTGTCCGTTCCCAGTGGAAATGTGCAGAACTGGAATAACTTTAGCATCATTACTGTTTTTAACTGTGTCTACCTCCAGTGACATTCTATGTGAAGAGTTTAGGTAGCAGAGCAGGGTATAGTAGGGTTTGACTAGACTTCCAGTTCTGGAAACATCAGGTGTGAATCTTAGACCTTCTTGCAACTGAAAGTAAATGTGGTGTGTCCTTATCCATATTCACAGGTCTCTTATGGAAGCACAGTTACTGTCTCTGTACAGTCATTCTTAAGTGGAGTAACTGGTTAGTCAGGTGTGTTGTGGGCTAGTAGGGTTCTGAGGTTGAGTTCTCTTCCTGGATCATCTGTTCTCCTGGCTCCTGCATATCCTGAGGGCAACACCTGTGTCCTCTCTGTAAGATGTCTGTAATGATGCTATCTCCTTCTCACAGCCCTTTAGGAATAGCTGTTGAGAAGCATGAAAGAACAAGATACTGTTCAGGGGGTTTCATTTTGGAAAACTTGCCTGTAAAATGTCTTCATTGTACACTTCTTAAAGCTATTTGCTTTTAACTTCCTGCAACTTAAGGTACTATCTTTCCTTTACAGTTTGTTAAAAGGAAACAAGGATTAATCTGAAAAGAGGAAAATCTAGAGCACATTTATTAAGGAATATCTATGGTTACACTTTGGTAGTGACTCTGCTCTGCAAGTCAGTATTTTACACTTGGGACCATAAATCAAATATTCTCTGTTGCTGCCATTTGTCTGTACAAGTACTATATTCTGTAGTCACTAACTGGTTTGTGAGAGGCTTCTGCTGCATTTTGTATTGATGGCAGTCACCATCTTACCAGATGGACTTGGGAACATTTCGTTTACTGAGGATTTGTTGATACAGGATCATTTTGAGTGCTGCTTTTATCAGTTTTAACAGAAGTATATGAAATAGTGAGCGGATGAGGAAAAGGAAGTGAAGGAAGGTACTACGAAAGCGTGTAGCGTGACCACTGAGTTGTTGACATATTGAACAGTACGTAGTACGATCAGTCTTGCTGTGACTGTGCAGTTCTTGTTTAACCCACCCCTACACGACATGTAGGCAATAAGAAATTTAGCCTTATACAGAAAAATTTTAAATGCCACCTTCTTTTTTCAGGTATACTTTTGGACCTCAAGTCCATCATTGCCTGCCAGTGAGGAGGGATTCCAGCCTATGCCATCAATCACAATAAGACCACCAGATGACCAACATCTTCCTACAGCAAACACTTGCATTTCTCGCCTTTATGTCCCACTCTATTCCTCTAAGCAGATTTTGAAACAGAAATTGTTACTCGCCATTAAGACCAAGAATTTTGGTTTTGTGTAGAGTATAAAAAGTGTGTATTGCTGTGTAATATTACTAGCTAAGTTTTGTAGATTTTTCCATTTGTCTATAAAAGTTTATGAAAGTTAATGCTGTCATACCCCTGGTGGTACTTTAAAGATTTAAATGCAAACATTCCTGTACTAAATTTGTAACGTAAAGGCCTAAGGAGCGCTGGCAATATCTGATTGCAACAGTTTGCTAGTCAGTAACTCCTTTGCCTAACCCCAGCCAAAGATGACAGCAGAACAATATAATTTACACTGTGATTTATCTTTTTGCTGAGGGAAAAATATGTAAAATGTTCTGAAAATTCACTGCTGCCTTTGTGGAAAGTGTTTCAGCAAAGGTTCTTGTATAGAGGGAGTAGGGAATTTCGAAATAAAAAATTAAGTATGTTCTGTGTTTTATTTTAACTTTTTTTAATGGTGTTTAATTTGTGGTTGGCTGCAGTTGTGTATCATGTATATTGAACTTGTAAAAAGTTCCTGACAGCTCAGATCCTGGAGTTGGGATCGTCCACTTATGAAACCACTTTCATTGCAATTTTTGTTCCGATTGCATTGAACTCTGGCGCATCAGATACCATCACTAATATTTTGCATGTAATCTGTACCTTTAGTGGGTTTCTTTTTTTTTTTTTTTTTGTACATATGATGAGGCCAATGCACAGTATTTCATAGTTCACAATCAACATTTTTGTATCCCTGTTTCAGTGAACAGACAGTCAGGAGGTTGTTCCACTACCAGTTCTAACCTGACACTTGTACTACGTTATCTAACTATGTAAACTCAGCCTGGGCACTTTCTGGTAACTGTAAAATGTTTATAAGATCATGATTATTGAAGATACATTTTGGAAAACTTTACTGTTCGTGAGCAGCTTAACTTCTTTTGTATCTAGCCTTTTTTTAAGTATCTTGTTACAGTTTTTTAATAAAGAAATTACAGACAAAATACCAAGTCATACTGAAGAAACAATAGTTTTTATTTATTTAGCCATTTATACTTTAGCTAGCAGCATACACTAAACGTAGTTGTTCATTAAAAATCTGAATTTTGTTACTGAAAAATTGACCTGCAGAAGACATTCAGCCCACATTTTACAGTTAGCAGAGAATCCTGAATGAAACAGGCCAGGCAACCCCTTCTTTTCACAGAATTGGTTTGGAGGGAAAGTGGCTTGTTCTGAAAAATCTCAAGGTAATTAGGTTAGAATAAAATTCTCAAATTGCATTGTAGTGGGTTCTACTGTATGTTCACTTTGGAAGTGGTTGGTTGCTTTTGGGGAGGGCAGTCTCTGACCATAACCTAGGATGTGTTTTCCCTAGTGCTTGAGAGATTTTTGAGAGTTGGGAGGTGATTAATAAAGGAAGGAGCTACTTTTTCTGTGTCAAAACCAATTTCTGAAAGCATGACAGACTGAAGCATTGAAGGTTAAGAGCTTTTGTGGTGGTGATGATCTCCTCCTTTCTTGCTTCTGCAACACCATGAGCCCATGTTAGTGATTTTTATTTTTTTTTTCTTCCTGTTGTTGGGAAGAGCTAAACTAATGTTCCATCAAAATCCTAGTGGAATTCACCTTTGCCAGAACTCCACTGGGTTTCCTTTTCTGTCAGCTAGTGGAGGATGACCAGAAGTTACCTACAGCTGTGACTTTTATAAAAAAGTCTGTTTTCATCATTTATTTAGTTGCTAGAGGTAGGGAGGACAGTTGAGATCAGAAATTCTGATCACCAGTTGCCAAATTGATGCCAAATATCCTTTTTTTCTAAATAAGGCTGACTGTTTCAGGCTTGTGTAGTTAAACTGCAGATAAATCAAGTAAACATGTAGAATTATTTCTGCATGTACTAATACTTCCTAAATCAATCATCCTAGAAAAGGATAGTTTCCGGGTACGAGGACTGGAGTCTAGTCTGGATTTCCTGTTATGACCTCCAGTGCATCTTAAGTTCAAAACTGTATCGGATTTTACAGTGCTAGTATGGATCAAAAATAAAAAGCAGTACAGCTACACAAGTCTAGCTATAGGTGTATTAGTATGGAGAAAGTCATACTGGTATGGCAGTTCTCATATACTAAGGAGGATAGTTACAAAGGTACGAAACAACATCTACCTTATGCCTGGATTTCTAACTGGTGTAATTATTTGCATTACCAGAAACGCCTCTAACTGAAATGTGTAAAGTTAGTAGAAAGCAACAAAAGAAACTGTTTAGAATAGGCATCAAATCTACAGTCTGTAAAATAAAAGCTCCCTCCCTCACAAAGCATTGTGAGACTTGATGTATTAAAAAGTATCCAAGGCCCTTGGATGAAAGGCCATATATAAATGTAAAGTACTGTGTGTATATATATATATATGTATTGTGTGTATATGTATATAAGTGTATGTGTATGTATAACATATAAATATATGTTATATGTATATATATTTCTGTATATAGCTTAAACATTTTTTTAAGTCCTGTAATGTATAGCTAGACAAAAATTATGCAGATAACTCACCGTAGCTCACCATATATACACACACAAGGCATTCTGATAAGTGGAGAGGGAATCTAGAATGATTTATGCTGTCGTCATTGACTTGAAATGTGTATGTAGCTTTATAAATAGCTTTTTTTCCTCTGTATGGTATATTTAAACTATATCAAGATTTTAATAAGAAAAATGTTTATTAAAATCATACACCTCATCTCCCTTTGACTTAAGCCCTTCTGTTAGTTCACTTTTAAGATGTAGAGAAACTAGTTAAAGGAAAATTCTGTAACGTTTACATTTTTTTAATAGTCTAAATCCTTAGATGTTCATAACTGCTGAAATAGGAGATAAAGGGAGCTACTAATAAAATGTTATCACCGACTACTAGACTAGTTCCTACTCTGAATTTAGGGAAAACTGAGACCTTAGTGCTAACTTCCATGGCTAATTCTCAGCGTTTGTTTCTGTTCCCTAGCTAACTGTATCCAACACAGAAGGCAAATCGCTTGTTCCAGCTTTGATAATTATCCAGAATGAAAAATTGTATGGACTTGTCATCAAATGGCCTTTCCCATCTGTTTGGTTTGGGAGTGACTTTTTTTTTTTCCCCACAAGTTAGTCATTGGGTCCTTAGATAACAGGCAGAGAAAAAGCTGTAAACTGGCAAATTGGTGAATCGAAAGCAATACCCTGCTTGTACAGCAGCAGTCATTCAGGGAGGCTGAGGAAAGGAAATTTGCCTAATCTCTTTGTATTTTAAAAGTACACAATCGTATACAGACCTGCTGTTTTTCAAAAGTTTGCTTCCGCGTGCGCATCCAAAGAGCAGTGCGTAGAGAGCAGAGCGTGAGCCTTCCCTTGGTGTAGCTGGTGTGCAGGTGGGAGAAGTACCAGCTCCTCACAGGGAGCCCTAATTCAGCACCCCTCGGCCGCGTTTTTAACACCATGTGAAAGATTGTTCAGTAGTAACCTCCTCCTCGGAAACTTACAGCTGGTCTTAAACTCCCTTTTCATAGTGTCCTTATAAGCTGTGGATCATGTCTTTGTGTGTGAATCTGTAAATGCCATTCTGAGCTTTTTCTGTGTCTGTACGCTTTGCTTCATTGGCACTTGGCATTTCTCCGCCTTACTCTCTCTAGGGCAAACTACAGATACGTAGCTTAGTAGCTTTGATTCCCTTTCTCTTTTCAAACTTCATATAATCTGACCTTTTTTCCTCAACTTTTCAGTTTGCCTTTTTAATAACAGGTCTGCTGATATTGAACAGAAAATTCTGCAAGTCCGGATTAACTGGACTTCAGTGTGTGTGGCATTTGCTTATCCCGAGGTCTGAATGTCCACACACAGACTGAAACGTGTAGGTGAAATGGTCATGCAAAAGCTTCAGCGACTATCTTGAACTTGCAGTGCTGGAAGTTCCTGCATGTTCTGCGTGGGGAGGATGTGAACAGGCTTAACAGCTGGGATCTGGCCTCCATCGCAGTGTAGTCATTGCCTGGCAGGACTTCTAGCATCATCGGGAGCACCAACGGGTCCCTTCCTAGTTGGAAATTGCTTTTGTGCTTTTAATTTGCAGCTATTTGAGTAACTTACCATAGAGCAGTTTTGCTGAACTGAGAAGCACGGAGGGCTTTTAATTTTTTTTTTTTTGTATCTTCTAAGGATTTTCTATGGAGTTGTCTTTAAGAGCAAAACTTCATGTCCTGCATGAAACACAAGCCTGTAAGACTTTTCTCATGCTTTGTCCATGGCTTTTGTAATACAAAGGCATTTTTTGTCATTAAATATCACCACCAGTTACTATTGTAGTAACACCGTTCAGTATGGCAAGAAGCAGTCAGTTGCTACCAAGTGTTTCAGAACTTTTTTCCATAATGGTGAAACTTTTCAGCATGCCTTGTCCAGTGACGACAGCCGCTAACACGAATGCGAATGTTTGAATACTATGGTCATGTGAACCCCTTGGAAAACAGGTTGCTGCCACAACCTGTGGGAAGGCTTCTCTGCAAGGAGACTCTTGTAAGAAAATCGTTGTTTTGGACATACTGATATCATTCACAAATGAATTTTCATACAGTGAACAGTTTTAAGCTGAAAAAGCAGATTTCACTTTCATTTATAAATGACAATTCAATTTATCTGAAATGGCAGTCTTCATGTGAAAAATTATAAAGCATTTTTAAAAGGCAGCTGAATATTCCCAAAATAAGTAATATCTTTTGGGGGAGGGAGGGAAGAGACATTATAGCTCAAGCTGCGATGACTGCATTTTGGATGCCCTAGTAGATAAAATTTTGGGACGTATTTTGTACCAGTAACTTACTTTGCCTTTCCATGAAAGAGTACTTTGCCCAAAAAGTTGTAGTTGATGCTAGTATAGATGACATTTTTTCACTGCTTTTATTATTTTCAGAACTACTAAATACATCATGAACTTGCAGATTGTTCTCATTTATGTTTTTCCAAAGGAGGACGTGGACAGGCTTTTTTTTGTTGTTTTTTTTTTTTGAGTGGATCAGAATTACTCTGTTGGACAGAGTAAGCTTTGGGAATGCAAAGCTGTGCTGGGAAGTCCATAAGGTCTGGTTCTGTCCCACGGTGTACTAAAGGTGTGCGCTGCTGCATTAATTGCAATTAGTAGAGTGAGAGAGCTGTTGTGGAGCCACAGGCCACCCTGCGGGAACACCCGTTCTGGGTGCTGCTTTGCTGGGAGTCTTCTCCGCTCCCTGCTGTGGAGTGTCCTGCACCTCTGGGAAGTGCCACCATGCCTTCAGGAGGTGACAGTGCACGTGATCCTGTGGATCAGAGTCCCTCCCCGCGTAGAAACACCTCCCCAGCTCATAGCACTTACGTTCGTCATGAGCGAACGCAGGTAAGGGGACGTGGGGACCGGGGCAGGACAAGCTGCCGCACCGCCGGGAGTTAGCAGCTAAGGAATGAATACAGCTCCCAGCACCCATCGGGGAGGTTGTTCTAAACTGGTCATCGTAGGTACAGCTGAGTAATCTGAAATCTTGCAAAATCATGCATAATGCTGTATTTTGTATGTATGTTTATTCCACTTGTAAACGATTCTACAGTTCCACAAGTGCTTTTCTGTATTTCAGTATCATGTACATGATGTAATTAATGTATATAAAACAAAACTAACAGAAGTTGGTGGATTTCTGTGGAGGTGCAAGAACAGCCAACTGCTGTTTTGTTAATCCTTGCGGTATATTTCCTTTGCAGTATTTTTCCATTGTATATTAATCTTTAGGCACCATGTAAGTAGACATTTGCTGTGCCTGTGCTTCTGTAAAAGCGCAGGTGTGACTTTAAGAAGTTTACCCTCAAATACTCAAACTCCTTCTTGTTGCTAATTATATTAATTTGTAGTCGTTCTTAAACCTTGTCAAATACTCAGCAGGTCAATCCCTTACTTGGGAAATTTTGAAACCGCATCCATGATAATCAGGTTAGGGGGTCAACAACTGAGAGGCAGGTCAATGTTATTTAATACGATTACTGTGCTTGAGTTTTACTGCTTGTTGGTTTTGACACTCAGGTGTCTCTCTCTTAAACCACCAGCCTACTCTGCATTACACACACCAATATAATTTGTCGGTGTTAATGGGACAGTTGGGTTTGCTATACATCAATCAGTGTTCCTCTAATCGTTTTCTCGGGACAAAAAAATGGAATCCCTGGTACTCAGTTTGCCAGTGAGTGGAGCTGTTGTTGGATGTGACTATTAAGCAACTTGTGTGGGTATCTCTGGGTAATAAAACTTAAAGGCTGACTCAGAAAGAGCAGAAGCAGGTAACAGCATATATTGTTAGTGTAAAACCACCTTTTCTCATTTACTGTTCACGTGTTTCTTGTGCACTGTTTAGTAATTTGCTGGTAAGGCATGTGTTTCTGCTCCTCAGAAAACTCAATGGAAGAAAACCAAAGCTATTCCTGTGCTTAGGACCAGCACGGTCATGCAAGCTGCACAGATCTCGCTGCTGAGCTTTCCTCACCCCCTGCCCTGGTGAGGCTTCAGCTCATCTTACAAGGTGTAAAAGCTGCAGGAGGCAGATACGGTCCGGAGAAGCCCAGCTGGCCCGGCTCCCATTTCCAACACTTGGGAAATGGGGAGGGGAGCTCTCGGTCACTTTGTGGCAGCCAGCTGGCTATAAAAGAAAAACCTGAAATTCTTAATGACAGAGAACTAACAAAACCAGAGGTTACCTGGCTGGAAAAGGATACCAGAATCCCTCGCAGCCCCTACCTGTGCGCTATCTCCCTTCCCTGGCTGCGGGGTGGTTTGGGATGTTTGGCTGGTGCTCGGACTGGGGAGCACTGGGCAGCGGTTGCAGGGATGGTGCACAGCATCTATGAACTCGCCTCCACTGAGGAACACAAGGCTTCCAGGTCCTCCTCCTCCTCCTGAAGGGACCACCACGGGCCCCAGCCTTTCTCTTGGCCTCAGAGAGTGGCCCAGTCCTGCTTGTGTGGTGCCTGGCTGTCTTGGTGCTCATAAACTTCTAGTTCTTGCTCGCTGGTGTTTGCTTTTAGGTCTGTGTCTTTGATTTCAGGTCTTCATGACGAACCGGGCCGTACCCCCTTGGACTGTTTGATTGTGCTGGTAAATGACCAACATGTCTACAGGAGAGGGGCCCAAGGCCTGGACAGCTTCAGGATGAGGTCTGAAGAGGAAACCACTGAACTCTTGACGGTTCCCAGCTCTCTGCTGGCAAGAAGTGACAGAAACAAATGTAAATTTGTCCTTTCACTGGCGGTGCTGCACTCACAGCCCCCCTCCTCCGAGCACCTCCAAGCGCTGCAACCATCTATGTCTGTTACGCAGTTACTGCAGGGTGTTCTGAGGTCTGTATTGGCTCAGGATGGATTAAAAAAGACTACTTTTTGCTTACATAGGTTGCTCTTTCTTGTACACTTTTACAGTGCCCACCTGTACCCAGTAATAGACACCCTTATTTATGTCTCGGTGACAGCTACCATTCCTGTCTTCAACTCTGTACGTGTTCCTCACGAAATATTTGCAACAGTTAACGCCCTCCACTAGTTCATCTTCCATTATCATCTTTCAGAGGCTTGTCTTGGGTTTTTTTTGTTGTTGTTTTTGCTTTCTTCCCTACAAAATAAAGACCATCGGTAGCGACCAACGCCCTCCCTGCCCTAGACTCCTGCCCCCACCTGCCTGGCAGCAACGGATGGCGGCAGACCGGGAGACAGGCTGCTCCTTCCCCGGCTCTGGCTGCGGGCCCGGCACCGCGGCGCCCCCCTCCGCCGCCGCCAGCCCGGCGGTGCGGGGCCTCGGCCGCCCTCAGACCGCTCCGAGGC
>VYZM01013577.1:89197-134066 GCA_013398915.1 Dromas ardeola
CTCGGCCGGGAGCGGAGGCCCCGGTCGCCCGGCGTGGGGCACAGGCAGCGCAGGGCCCGGCTGCCCGGTGGGGCCCTGGGCTCGCAGAGCGGTGCCCGCCCGGAGCCGGGAAGGCAGAGCTTGTCCCTTCAGCCCCTCCTGCCCTGGAGGCAGGCGTGGTGGTGTCGGGTGGTCCTGGCTTCTCGGCCCCTGTGGACCAGGAGGGTCTGGCCCTCCCGAGGGGTGCCCCAGCTCCCTTCTGGGTTCTCCCCAGTACGGCCCTGCCAAGCCAGGCTGAGGTGTCCGAGGGCGAGGGATCCTTACGGCGGAGAAACCCACGTGGTGGTCCCAAAACCTCTCCGTCTCAGCAGTACTCGAGTTTCTAAAAACTGGGGCGTGCTGTGTTCAGTACAAGCCTAAAAAACCCCTGAATGTTTCCCCCTGTGAATGGCGGCATGCTGTACGCACAATGACACCCCACAATGTACTCTTCCAGGAGCGTGGGTGATCTTCCCAGCCTCGCCACCAGCATGGCCCGTGCCGTCCAGGGCTGGTCCGAGGCCTTTGGGGGCTCATAGGATGCAGATGCAGCCTCTCGCCGGGGTGCAGAAGGGCTCGTGGTCACGTACCATTACATGGTATGTGCAACATCATGGCACTGGCTCTGCCAGCGCCTTTAGCTTTTTCCCTGGCTACAACTGATACGGGGCATGTAACCGAGGTACTTGCACACATAGCCCAACAGCTATTGCTGCGGGGTGGTGGTGGTATGTGTGTATATACATTAATTGTTTCCTAGTTAGCTGAATTTGAAGTTAACGGAAAGAGCTTCAGTACCACTATGCAGTCTTTATTGTCCTCTGGGTTTATTGTCATCACCAGAAAACTTTATTTCTAGCAGTTGCAGAATAACTGGGATATGATGTACCAGAGTGTGTCCAGCAAAGGGCTGATGATTAAGAGACTGGAGCATCTGTCATATAAAGAGAGGCTGCGAGTGCCGGGGCCGTTCAGCCTGGAGAAGAGAAGGATCTCGGTGCTATGTGTAAATACCTGTTGGAGGGAATAAAGGAGACGGTGCCAGGCTCTTCTCAGTGGTGCCCTGTGATGGGACCAGAGGCAATGGGCACACACTGAAGCATAGGAGGTTCCATTTACACATCAGGAAGCACTTGTTTATTGTGAAGGTGGTGACGCTGGCACAGGTAGCTCATAGAGGTTGTGTAGTCTCCATCCTTGGAGATACTGACACCTCGGCTGGATGCGGTCCTGGGCAGTCTGCTCTGGCTGACCCTGCTAGAGCAGGGGTTGGGCTGTGCCCATCAGCTTCAGCTCTTTTATGTGTTTGGCTCATGTTGTCTGAACAGAAAGTAGCATGTTTGCATTATAAACTGGATGCTCTTCATTTTTACGGCAAGTGTTGACTCTTTCATGCACGATCATAGGATGAAGGAAAAGATGTGAGGTACAGATTGAAAGCAGGTGGTGTATTGACCTACTGACCGTTACCTTCTGCAGCTCCCCGTGCCCCTGCCAGTGCTCACTGGGGCCAGGAAGGCAGGGCTGGGAACGCGTTGTGCTCCTTCAGCGCAAGGCGGTGGCTGCTCTGAAGCCCCGGCAGTGATCAGAATGTGCCGTGCATCCAAAATTGAGTTAGAGAAGGATCTTCCATGAATTTTCAGCTGAGTTGTACCAAGGCGTGTACTGCACTAACAAACAGGCTAGGTAACGAGCATTACTCTGATAAAACTTTGGCTAAGAGGAATGGAACCCAAAATGGAGAGAGACAGGAGTGTCTCATAGCCAGGAGCTGCCTGCCTGCCAACTTGGAAATGGAGCCCGCCTGTGAAACTCCCCTCCACCCAAGAAGGGGTTAGCGGAGGTGGGAGGTGGGTTGAGGGAGAGGTTCCCGTATGGTGGTGTCTCTGTAGGCCGACCCTTCCTTTTTTAAAGTTTAAAAAAACACACCTATTTTTAAAAAAAACTTGTGCCATTTTCCAGTTCTGTGTGGTGGTCCTTCTCAGGGTTGTGCTGTCACTCTGAGTCTTTGGCTGCTGGAAGCCATCCTTCTGCTTTCCTGCCATCAGGGCTCTCCAGAGGGTACACCCTGCTCCACAGGCCCTTTCTACTTCTCTCGCCTTTCTGTCTCGCTGTGCACTGACAGCATTTCTTGTGTGTTGACCCCTCTCTCTGTGGCCTGCGGCATGGCAGCTGTTAAAGGCCATTGGAAAAATGACAAGTGCTCCTTGTCTCAGTGTTTGTCTCCAGTTTTCCTGCCATACTGGAACTTTGCTCTTCCTGGGCTTTGCTTCGCTTCTGTACACCTGAAGTGTTTTTTAAGTTATCTACCTGCATTATGGGCCTGCATGCTGGCTTTTGAATGGCTCAGGAACATCAAGGCTGAGGTTGGTAACTGCTAGTCCACCTTGTTAGGCTAAAATAAGTATTTGGGGATAGTCCCCAGGCAGTATAGAAGGGTTTTGCTCAGGAAAACGCTAGGCTAACAAGGAAGGCTTTTGCAGTGTTTCCTTTTTCAAGGGTGACGGCTGGTGCAGAAGGAGATGAAGATAAATGCCAGCTGGGTGGCCCTGAGGAGGTGTGCTGTGGCAGGGTGCCATCCCCACCGGGCCCAGGTTCTCCCCTGTGACACTTCCAGTGGGTTACTGCAACTGTCTCTGCGTCCTGGGAAATGCAAAAGGTCTTGCACTCTCATGGCCTTCAGCAGAGACTCCGCAAGATGATGCTGGGAAATTTGTCTCACGTAATTGAATAATATTTAAAAATATAATAAAGTGCTAAAATTGTAACCCAGAATATGCTTCTTGATGTATTTTCTTTAGGAATATGCAGTATATACACCAGCTGTGAAATGTTCGCATGTGTTTGGTTTGTGTTTGTTTTCTAAATGTGAGTAGAATTATTTGTTTGAGGGTATTTTCCAAATTGAAGTAAAGGATTGTGAGCGGTTACAAGCAGACTAGGTAGGGAAGGGACTTTGGCACTTCCTAGGAGGGCAGAAGCAATGGTATTCAAAACCTTATGGTCTGCTGTATTATGTAGAATACCTCGTGTACTGCCTGTGGCTGGTTATCATGTACAGCAGTGTCAGCGGGGTCTCAGGAATGACCCTGAAGGGTGTCCTGCTGGCTAAACTTCTGATCAGTGTGAGTCACCAGCCCTTCTGGAGAGGTTGAAGCATGTTGTCCTGACAGCTCTTCATGATGGTTGTCTTCAGTAGGTGCTTGGTGATGTGCCTGGCAGGGATGCTGTCTGGTGTTGATGCCAGGAGCAGGTGTCCCCAGCTGGAGGCGAGAGGAAAGCCCTGCTCATGGAGTGCCCTCTCCATGCTGCTCTTCACTGGCCTGTCTCTAAACGTGCAGCCACCCCCACCTTGGCTGGGCTGGTAGCTCTCTGAGGAAGAGCTGTGCCTGGGCGTTCTCCAGGAGCCTGCGCAGAGAGGGGGGGGGATGGCTTACTCCAGGCAGGGGTTTTCCTGCTGTTGGGAAGAGGCACACAACTTCATATTGGCACTCGAGGGCGTAGGTGGGGTGGGACAGCCTCCAGAGCAGCCTCCAGACCCACGCTGGTGTGCGAGCTGCCCTCTGCGCACCGCAGGATTGCATGCACGAACCTCCATGCAGAGACTTGCCGTGGCACAGGGCTGTTCCTCTGCCAAATGGGATTAGTTACTGTGATCTCACGGCGTTTTTAAGAAAGTCCATCCAGGCCCAAGTGGCTGGATGTAAAGCGACGGAGCTGGAGGTGACCTGGGCGGTGAGCCCCGAGGGTGCGGGCTGGTGGGGGTGCGCAGTGACCTTGCATGTATCTCCCATGTGCAGCACCGCGGCGGCTGATGTTGTCTCCCAGGGCAGATTTCCTCCTTGCGCTGCGGAAGGGCTTTCTCTTTGGCACGCAGGCGTCGGGCACTTCCTGGTGCCGGCGCACCTGGGAGGGGGTGGTTGGTGCAAGTGGTGCTGGGCAGAGCCGGGCAGGAGCGTGGATGGAGGGCGAGGGGACAGGTATGCCTGGGATGGGTTGTGCAGCCACCCGAGGGGAGCAGGTGAGTGTCTGCGTGACACAGGGAGCTTTTGAACCACACCTTTGGATATAGGGAAACGGAGGAATAAGTAACGCAGCCATGACCAGAACTGTGCTTTATCTTCAGAGCTCCTCTCCAAGTGCTGCTGAAAATGGCTTGGACGCTGATGAGGAGCCTCTTCTCAGAAAAAATCCCCGCCGGTTCGTCATCTTCCCCATCCAGTACCCAGACATATGGAAAATGTATAAACAGGCTCAGGCCTCCTTTTGGACAGCAGAAGAGGTGAGCCCTGGGGACAGTGGGGTGGCACAAGGTGCCCAGACCAGGTTCCTGGCGCTTCCTTCCTCGCTCTGCTGTTGCCTTCGGTGTTATGAAAGTTGGAGTTAATTGCATCGAACACGAGGTGCCTACACCAGAGCAGGGCTCCCTTCAAGGACAGTGGAAAGAAAGCTGCTTCCACAGGGCGATTCAGCAGAGCTGGTTTAGGTGTTTGGTTTAGGACGGGGTGGAATTGTATCCTGGGGTGCATCTCTGGTTATAGAGGGAGACTAATTCAGATAGCTCTGACTTTTGGTCCGATAGCTCCTACCCTGCTGTGATCTCTCTACCTGCAACTAACTCCTTGCCCATGTAAGATGTTCTGTCCAATGTCATGTGAATGCTGTTCTTTAATGTCAGACACCTATTTTCCAGAAAGATGGTGATAATCAGGGACACTTGCTAAAAATGCTTCTAACTTACTCCTGGTTGGCCTGGTTAGATGCTTGCCTCGTGTTATAATGCAGACTGTAAGTTTTTTCATGAGGTTGCTGGTTTCAGACCTGAGCAGGACTCAGTTCGCTACGCTTGCAGCAGTGGAGGCTTCTGAACGCTGCAGTGATCTGGAGCGATTACCTGCCAGCTGAGCTGGTGGTTCCGACTTGAAGCTTCTGCAGCTTTTGCTCGTTTGTGAGCAGTGATCTGCAATTGCAGAGCAGTGAGCTGAATGCACTGGCAGGCTCTAAACAGCCCAAAAAGCATCCTGGGATGGCGAGGAGCAGCTGTCTGTAAAAGTGCTATTCCGCTGCCTGCCTGGGAGATTTGCTACCCTGTCGCAGTGGAGGTTGAATTAAGCTGTTAAAGAAAACGTATTTAAACTCCTGCCTGATCAGCATTGCCCTTTTACCATATTACTGCTTCCTTCTTACGCTGTCTCACCGTCTGTCAGTGCGTTTCCAAATGAACTGGAAAGTTAACTGTAAAATTGGTTTGTATGTGTTTATGTACACATGTATATGTGTACATGTTTATATACACATACACACACACATAGACACATATATAAGTTTTTAGGCCTCTGTAGTTTTCACATCTGGCTCTACTTAACTGCTGCTGTGGTTCAGAAATCCCTCCAAACAAACAAACAAACAGAAGAGGCCTATACAAAGGAAGTTGTGGTTTTTTGCTGTGGCTCGAGCTCAGGCTGATAGACGAGAGCAGTTGCTCAGCGTTGACCCCAAGCCATTCTTTGGCAGGATGGAGGCTGAACACCTGCCAAAGGCACAAGTCCTCTCAGTCCATCTTTTGACACACCTGGCTATAGGTTTCTTGGAGCATCAGCATTTTTTTCAAGTAGAGTTTAAGTGTCTCAGAGCAAGCTCTGTTTATTGGTGCATGTTCATACTCATGACAAGAAGATACTAATGCTTTTCAAAATCTGACTTATTTATAATTCAATAAACATTGATTTTTATTCCAAATTACAAAAGTGTAAACTGCGAAGCAATGTTACTGTTGCAGAGGGAGACAGCAGTGCTGCAGTGTGTCTGTTGTCTTTTACAGTCACTTGTATTTAAATTCTCTACATGTAAAGATTTGAGAGCAAGCGCTAAAACTCTGCCTCAGTCATTTGACTAGGCTGCTGCTGTTCTTACAGAATGACAAGCTCAAAAGGGCAGTAATGTTTTTCTTTTTTCTTTTCATTAGGTTGATTTGTCAAAGGACCTTCCTCACTGGAACAAGCTGAAAGCAGATGAAAAATACTTTATCTCTCATGTTCTGGCATTTTTTGCAGCCAGTGATGGAATTGTAAATGAAAACCTGGTGAGAAAGCTTTACAGGGGGCTTGAATACTTACTCATTTTGTTGGCTTTCGTTTTGGTTTTCTCACATTAATGCATAAGTTTACTAAATGTGTATTTTTTTTTCTTCCCGTCAACTCACCTTTGCCAAGGGGAATAAGCAGCTTGTTCTGCGGGGGCCAGTGTCTGAGTTAAATTGAGTCAACTGCGGTCAGCAAGACTCCAGATCACATCACTCTTGGACACAGTTTTTAAGCTCAGCCTTACATCTGGCTGTGTTGGTCTGCCTTTCTCAATGAATTAATAGACCCCCACGCTTCTTTCCGTACTTGTGTTAGATGAGAAGCAGGGAGGGATTGTGCTGTGCCATGCTCTGTGTTCTTCATTTTGGTAAAATCCATTTTGCTCTCACTGAACAGCATCCTAAAATCTTTTAGGGCTGCAGGTGGGTGCTGCTAAAAAGGTATGGAGATCTTTCTGCTGAAATCAATTCTGGGCTGCAGAATGTCTCATCGCAGTGAGACATTCTGTCAGTGTTGTCAGTGGTATCTGACTGCAGATGCCCAGCTTAGATCTTGAATGTCTATAATGTGTAGAATATGTCATGGTATATGTGCGTGTATTGCATGAGCATGTCTTATGTCATACTGGATTTTTAATGATGAACAAAAAGTCTGAGGCTTTGCTCAATATGAAGTGTTTACTATTGCAATATTTTGCTGTTCTCCTCCTGTGTACGTGTGCCCTCATGCTTCACTGCAGCTCTCTATCCAATAAGCACAGCAGATGTGTTTACTTCTAGCTAGGTTGCTTTATCTTCTTCTGCACCACACCTATCCTATTGACATACCTGTGAATAAAGTAGGGATGAACTACCCTTTCTCTGAGGTAGAGATCTGTTGTCTTTCCCATTAAGCTTAGAGTACTGTCACGCAGGACCAGTTTTACTGTACTCATTGCCACGCTTTCTGGTTTTGGCAGGTAGCACGTTTTAGCCAGGAGGTGCAGATCCCAGAAGCGCGTTGTTTCTATGGCTTTCAGATTCTCATTGAGAACGTTCACTCGGAGATGTACAGCTTGCTCATAGACACCTACATCAAAGATCCTGAGAAAAGGTAAACCTCTGGATGTGTTACAGACCCAATCTGTCACCTAGTCTGGTGGCACCGTTGTTGGGCAGCAGCAGCAGCAGCTGTCTTCTGTTTCATACTGACTTACTGGGGGAGTTGGGGATGGTTCCTTAAAGCTTTCAAGGCCTGTTTGCCTGACCCCCAAAATGGAGCGGAGTATTACTGACCAACAGACTTGCGTGGGAGTGTCAGAAGGTTAGGTAATATTTGTATAAATCTTTGATTACAGGAAGTGCCGACTGTGTGAAATGTTGTTAAAGATTAGACAAGCTTCTTGTGGTTATTGTGCTCCTGAGGTGCTTGCTTTCACATCAGCAAAGGATCTGCCTCAGGAAATCGAGTGCTTGTGGTCCAACTGGTGTTTCTAACACACACCAGTCAATGTATTGTAACCTTTCAGCTTTTTTTGTGGTCGGTGCTTTTCCATACGACTTGAACTGCTTGTTTTTGGGATCTTTGGAAAGCCCCATCACCTTTGTCTGGAGAACTTCTTAGTCCAAATGGTAATACATTTGAAAAGAAGCACTTTCCCTCAGAGACTCCACCATGGTGATGGTCAGTCAGAGCTTGGTCTCCCACAGTGGCATCCTGTGTGGTGACAGTGGGAGGACCACAAGGTTTCCGTTCAGGTGTTTGGCGTGGGAACAGAGCCTGTGCTTGTGGGAATTGTCCGGTTCCTTTTGTGGAGCTGGGCAAGATGAGGTTTAGCTCAGTGGGTGGGAAGTGGCTGCCATCTGGCTTGAAGTCTGAGAGGCAGCGTGGTCTGGTGGGTGGGCACTCCTGGGATGGGACGTTTGAGTTCACTTCTCTGCAGCTCGCCTCCTCTGAGACCTTGGGTTTGTCTCTTTCTGCGCATCTGCCTCCCTGTGCCCTTGTTATCAGAGTTCATCACCCCTTTGAGGTGGGAACTGTGTCCTACGTGAGTTAGTTCAGAGCCGAGTGTAATAGGTTCTTCTACTGGTGCAGCCAGTAGGGACAGCCAGGGCAGATTTACATAAATCACTTATTTTGATCTTTTCTCTTTGTTTTCTTCTATAGGGATTTCTTATTTAATGCTATTGAAACAATGCCGTGTGTCAAGAAGAAAGCAGACTGGGCTCTGAAGTGGATTGAAGACAGAGAATCCACTTTTGGTGTGTAGCTTAAAAATTTGCTTCTGTTGCACATGTCACAAACGAATCCTCTGGGAGCGAGCTGAATCCCTGGAAAGTGAAATTAAATTCTCCACAGATGATGTAGTGGCTTGGGGGTCTCTGGGTTAACTAAAGAACTACAAGTAACTTCTGGTGAGCATGTATGTTTTTGTCTTCAGCTAAAGCAATACAGTAATGGCAGTGCCCACTAGAATCATGTTATGAAAAATGCTTGTGGGTTTCTCTGTCTTTTTTTGTCTTTATACTGAACAACCCTAGTTTCTTCAGTTTTTGCTTATAGACCCTGTTTTCTAGGAGTTCTGATTATTTCTTCCAATTGGCTCCTGTTTTGTACTCCAATGTTCAGAACTGGGCAGATGAAGTCTTGCAAGCCCAGGCTTCGTCTGTGTTCATGTTCATACAGACAAATTCGTGGGTGATGTTAGCCTTTTTTTGTAACAGCATGACTGAGCCTGGGCAAAAAAGATTCAAGAATCGTTTGTCTCTGGTGTTTCCAGTTTGCTGTTGGGACCAGGTTTCTAGTTTTTGTATCTCGTCTCAGAGCTGGGACACTGGCTCAGCTTCTGTCAGCATGGTGCAGGACATCCTTTCCAGTGTTCCGCATTCAGATTAAAATGTTGACTCTGAAGGATGTGTTGTAGCTGAAACAAATAATGGGCAGACTCCAGTGAATCTTCTAAACCAAACATCCTCTATACTTAGAGAGAGTGTAGGAGATGGAGAGGTTCACCTAGACGAACAAAATAAATCTGAATATCATTCTTTTGCAGCATCTGTTGTTCACAGCTCTTATTTGAGCGGGGTTCTTTTTGTAGCTGTAGATTCTTTTGTTCTGGAGTGTCCCACTGCCTCCCCATTCTGGCTTTGCTTGCTGCGTGTGGAATCCCTTCTTCATCTCCTTCATTCCCTTCTTCATCTCCTTCATTCAGCTCCCAGCAGTGTGGTTGTTCCAGGAATCAGAAGGTTCCCTAACTCAGAATGCAATGTTCCCCTCACCCCCTGCCCCCAGACTTCATGCATCCTATCCAAATTTTTGTAAAGTGCATTTCTACTTGTCTGTTTTTTCATCTTACTGAGAAAACTTCACAAGTTTAAAGCATTTGGGGGGCCCAGGTCTTAGAGTTATGGATTATGAGATATGGTATATGAAAGTGCCTAGCTGGCTTGTTTCCTTGGTGCCTCCTTCCAGCTTGGGGACCTGCAGCTGGGTCTCTGCAGCCTTGGTTGATTTCTTATGCTGAGGGTTCCATTGCTGTATCTGTTCTGTGGACTCAGCCTCCCCGCATGCACTCACATTATATGGTGCTGCCGATGGGGGATTTTTGTTTCAGCATAACTCATTTGTACGATAGCTAGTCAGGTGGAGTGGAGTGTAAACCCTATTGATATTCAGTCTTGTGCTTCATTAAACATACATTGCATGAGCAGCCTTCCTCCACTCCTCCCTAGAAGTAATCTAGGAGATTTTTAGTGTTGCCACACAAATTCTTTCCTTAGTAACTTGTGTGATACTTGTAAGTTCGTGTTGCTCTTCATGCGTTTTTCCTAACTTGAATTTCGTCAGATGAGCCAGTAGATGGCATTTGCACCTCGTAGAAAAAGTGGGACATCTGGCTATTCTGGGATTATTTTATTTTTTAAATAAAATTCTATGCAGTTCTCACTAGAAAAAGGCACCAGCACTTAATGCAAAAAGCTCTTAATGGTAGAATATACCCAAAGATCTTGTGAAGTTGTTTAAAATAGAGTACATGGAATGACGTGTCTTCACCAAGCAGTCAGATGGTCTTGTAGTCTGAAGAAACAGATTCCTGTAGAGAACAGGGAGAACTTGCACCAGTAATGCTGTTCTTCCCTTGGATGAAAGGTGGAATAATGAGTGGGATAACATAAATAGTTATCTGTGCCTTAATGAACTGTGTTCTGTGTTCTTCCACTCCTGTAAGAAAATGTTATTATATAGACTAAACAACCAGAAACTGAAGTGTGGGGTTTTTTGTTTAATTTATAGGAGATTGGCTCTTCTCTCAGTTTTGTCTATTAGTTACACAACCATTTTCCTGCCTTTTGGAAGAAAGAGATAAAGGAGCACTAATGTCTTGGCCACTTTGGACAATTAAGTTCTTTCCCTTCTGACCTGTGGCAGTTTCAGTGGGTGCTCTGGTTCTTCAGTTCTGCTGGGGTTACCTGTGGTTAAATGCAGTTGCGTGTGTAGACCCTGTATGCCTGCTGAAAGATGTGGTCAGATACAGCACCTGCTGCTGCGGTGGGGGTTCCTCCTCTCCGACATCGGTCTGTCTGATGCAAATGGTGCATCTCGCTGACGAGCAATACACTATTTTGTGTCTAACTGAAAATGTGTTCTGTTAAACAGGTGAGAGAGTGGTTGCCTTTGCTGCAGTGGAAGGCATCTTCTTTTCAGGTTCCTTTGCTGCTATATTTTGGCTGAAGAAGAGGGGCCTGATGCCTGGACTGACGTTCTCCAATGAACTTATTAGCAGAGATGAGGTAATGTGTTATGTCCTGCATGCGGTCTGGGAAGGAAAGTGAGTTTCCAGGGGAAGGGCAGAATTATATTCATAAAGTTCCCGTAGTCTTGCCAGAGGGGCCCATCTTTGGTGGCAGGGAGGGCTGGAGGGAAGGTGAAGAGAGCAGAGAGCAAAAGAGAAGCCAGCAGTGAGTAGGAGATGCATTTCTGGGTACGATGGAGCCTTTTTAATGTTGACAGTGCTCCAAGCCAAGGAGGTGGTAGAAGTCTGCATAGGTCCTCTGCTAGCCAGCGTCAGCAGCAGGGTTTCCCAGGGAAGGTCCACTGTCCTGGTTGGACAGAGGTCCTGGTTACCTGCCAGGTACTGTGGGCCATGCTCCCAAGAGCTTCTCCTGCAGTAAGCCTTCTGTGTCTGCTTTAGCATCACCTCCTAGGCAGTGCAGAGAAGAGGGTTCCATTCCCCAGAGCAGTGCCTGACCCTGTTTCTGCAGTGTAACTGCTGACGTGCAGGAAGACTGGAGTCCTGCAATGGAGCAGGCGATTCCCAGAATATTTGTAAAAAGGGGGAGGAAGCAAATTTCTCGCTATAAATTACTAATGAACTTAAAGCCTAGGTGCTGCTACGTCCCTCAGCAGAAATAACTGTTTTTAAAGGGAGTAAACATAAATATTAGCAATACCCCAATGCATAGTACGATCAAAAAGGTGGAGTTTTTGAATTGAAGGGGATATTTTTTTTCCTGTGCCATGCAGGGAGGCAAAGGCCTGGCTGACCAAGGACTGGTGTGGAATTGCACCGTCCCCAAGGCAATGGGGACTGGCTTGGGAGTGACTCCGAGCCTTGCTTTGCCTTCGCTGCTTCAGTCAGGTTCAGGTGGTCTCCACGTCCCGCTAGTTGTAGGTCCCAGACCTTGCAGGCGGCCTTCTGCATCTGTCGCCTGGCTAGCTGTGGCAGGCTGCTGCAGAAGCAGCAGATACTGTTCCTCTCCATGTTCTGGTGTTACTGCACAGCAATAGCGTCTCCTGGGAGGGGGCAGCTACAGGCCTGCATTAGAGGAGAGGGCCGCTTAGCTTAGGATGTGATGTGTCTGAGGGTCTGCATGTCAGCACACGGAACGTGGGCAGGCCACGTGCTGACAAATGCCCTTTCTTTTCCCTGCTTCCTGCGCCGCTGCCTGCCAGTTGGCAGCGGTTGCTTATGGTTGGGGCCTGTCTTTAAGGCACCTCACAACTTACGGCGCTGTCAGCACTGAAAAAGCGGAAAGACCAGTTTGTATGCGGTATAAACATGCTGGTGGTTTGAACTTACCAGAGTTGGTCTAAAAGAATAAAGAGCTTTATTATAATGGAAGTAATTTCCATGGATTAGATAAACTGATTTGAAACAAGGCATCTTACAAGATGCCTTTAATTTAAAAGACACTTTTGAAGAAAGTGATATGATCAGCAAGCAAAACCAAATAGTTCTTCAGCCTTGACCTTCCTTGTGTCTTCTGTTTCTGTGAGTCATCGTGAACTGATCCATTCAAGCGAGGAAGTATTTGTTTGTTAGAAGGATCACTTGCAGGTGAATGAGATGTTAAGTTCCTCTGTACAGCGGTGTAACTGTACTTCTCTACAGAGTTGAGCACCAAAAGACTGAGTTTTTCTTGAGCTCCGCTGGCATAATTCCAACTTGCAGGGCTGTTACGAAGGGTAAGGCTTGGTGCACAGAGCACCTGCATCAAAAACCAGGAAATGCTGTTACAAAAGCAGTGGCAGTAAAAAGAATCCACAATGGGAAACGACACGAACTGTTTTCTGATGCGCCTGAACAGATAAATGGTTAATGCTCAATATGTTTTTTGAGCTGCAGTCTCGGTTCCCAAGCTGTTCTTCGAGCTGGTGCATCTCTGATCCTTAAAGGTGCAAAGCTGCTGGGAGCACCAGTCAGCAGAGCGCACTGGTTCAGGTGAGAAGCCAGACACGTCCTACATCCTTCCCTGGACAAGACCATGGGAAGCCCTGCAGCAGGCAGCCAATGCTGTACCTAGAGGGGGAGCATGTCCCAAATTACGTTGTTTCAGGGCTGTTTCGTGATCTGAAGCACAAGGATTTTGTAGCCTTTCTGTAAAAGTTTTCACTTCTTGGTTTTCTTTTGGCCCATGTTAACAATAGCACTGGATTGTCTCATACTCCACAGTCTGCCAAATCCTTCTGACTGGTTTTCACTCTGGATGTGCCCTCCTGGTGCTTACAGGCTGTAATCACTGCCTCGCTGTCGAAGAGTGACAGTAGCACAGTGTCTGGCAGCAGTGGGTATGGCTGAAACCAGAGGCTCAGGCTGTAGCCAGGCAAGCTCAAATAGAAACTGAGGCATCTCTTGGAGCAGCTGTCTGGTACCCACCTCAGACTGCGAGGGATTGCTTGTCTCCTGATGTTGTCTTATCCTGGCTGGAGGCTTTTCTGGAAATCTTGGGAATGAATGCAATTTACCGGGCATTGTGCAGGATAGCTGGGTGAAATGTGAGGGTGGGTTGAACTGGGGCACAGTAGCCTTAAGTATTACAAATCTCTGAACATTGTGGTAGCAAATTCCTTACAGTAATTGCACATTGTGTGAAGAGATGACTTGTTAATCTTGGATTTGGGGACTCTAGTCTGAATCTTCCTTTCTGAAAATGCTGTAAGAAGAAGCAAGGGAAGAAATGCTACTAAAAGAACTTAAACCAAGTATTTCTGTCCAGGTATCTTGAAGTGTAGAGCAGCTAAACAGTCTGTGTTAACTGGCAGGTAGCTTTGAAGGCTGTAGGTGTTGGTGTAGGAGTCTTTCTGCAAAAGCATCTCTGATGGGAGGCAGGGACCCAGCAGGGCTCTGTGTAGGATCCCTCACAGTAGAGCAGCTCTCAAAAATATTTACCTTAAAAAATATTTACCTGAGAAACATGTATGCTGAGTATTATTTTAGCATAGGTGGCATGTATTGGTTTTCAGATGTTACAAGCTGGGTTGTAAACTAGAAGTGCCGGCTGCACATGGTAACAGGACTGTCAAAGAAGCAGGCGGCTAGGAAGCTTCAACCTGAATGAGACTGCCTCGAAGTAGAGCAAACTATGCAGAGGAGGGAAAAACTGACTTTTTTTTCATTGTTCTCTGTTATTTCAGGGTCTGCACTGTGATTTTGCTTGTCTAATGTTCCATTATTTAGTGAACAGACCGTCAGAAAAGCGGGTCCGTGAGATCATCGTTAATGCTGTTGAAATTGAGCAGGTAAGCCTGGCTGTGATAGCATCGTGGGCAGTGCAGGACCAGTCTTAGTGCAAAAATAAACAAATTAACTTCTAACTTTTGGGATTCCATATTTGATACTTTGCTCAGGCCTGGATCCCTGATGCAAGTAACTGGGAGAACCTGAAGCTGGCAGCTGGTTTCCTCCTTAATGACAGAAAGGAAGAAAGTATGGAATGGAATAGAATATTTCCAGTTGGAAGGGATCTACAACAATCATCCAGTCCAACTGCAGCTGTCCCTTAGAGAAGAGTTTGTTTACCTCTGTCCTTTCAGGATCTTTGTCTCTCCCTACTGTACACACATCCTGGCTTGGAGGCCTTCTTCAGGAGAAGACAGTGTCTGTTCTGGCCACGTGTACCGTGCTGGGTTCTGACTTTTTCTGAGGTTGCTGTCAGGTTGTTTCATGTGAAGTGCTACCCATCTGCAACTACAGGTTTCTGCACTGCTAAGTGTTTGGCAGGATTGTAGCTTACTCTTTCCTTTCTGTTGTCATCTAACTACTGTGATGATGACAAATGCCCCAGCTTTCCCTCACAACACTGACAGGTATTGCATCGGTGCCTAAACATGTACATGGCTAGGTTCAGCGCTCAAATATATCACTGTCCTTTCCAGTCTGTCGTTCTCTAATGGCCGGAAGCCAAGGAAAACTGGAGATTTCTGGATCTATTCCTGCTCCCACTAGTGTGGTCTGTAGAAACCTATTGAACTTAGAGCTTAAGCTTACACTGAAACTTGGGATCTTATGGGGGGGTGGGTGTGAAAGGCAGATGAGAGGGGCAGCGATAAAAATTCTTGTGCCTTTTCCAGAAAAACATACTAAAAATAAAGGAAGATACAAACAGCTACTGAAAACAGAAGGACACTTGTTGAGTTTAATGGTGCAAGTTATTTATTCAGACAACTGCCTGGGGAGCCTGGGATAACACAAATTGTGTTACTGTGAAGCATAGGTGTCTTCTCTCCGTTTCCCTTCTTAAATTTCATTTCTCTAAATGTCATTGTATTTTAACTTCTAGGAGTTTCTAACAGAAGCGTTACCTGTAGGTCTGATTGGAATGAATTGCACTTTGATGAAACAATATATTGAATTTGTCGCAGACCGGTTACTAATGGAGCTTGGGTTCTCAAAGGTAAGAGGTGCAGTTGCTGGCCTGCCGGGACAGCCCAGGAAAGCTGTAAGCACAAAGCACTCTCTTAATGTGCCTGAGAGCAGGTCATATTTAGAACTTGCAATTTTGCTGAGTGACAGCCGAAACCACAGCTTTAATATATATGCTTCACTATTTAAAAGAGCGAGAACAATTTAGGCCATTGTTCCCCGTCAGCTGCTCTGCAGGTTTGCAATGGGAAGCTTAGGCTGTCCTCAAGTGCTGCAGTCCTCGAAGGATAATAAGCACCTTGCGTGGGTGAACTTCACCGTGGACCAAACTCCTGGGGAGTGACAGTACTGAATTTGCTTAGATAGGTGTCCATAGATTCTACAGCACATTACAGCAAGGGATGATCTAGTTTGAAAGGGTTTGACTGTTTTGTTTGGGTTTTTTTAAAGCGTTGTTACCCTATCAGAATCACCTGTGTAATAGTGTTTCCCTTCCCCAGGTCTTTCATGCAGAAAATCCATTTGATTTCATGGAGAATATTTCTCTGGAAGGAAAAACAAATTTCTTTGAGAAGCGGGTTTCGGAATATCAACGTTTTGCTGTTATGGCAGAAACAATGGACAATGTCTTCACTCTGGATGCAGATTTTTGATAACTTGGCAAACGAACGGTGACTGTTTCCCCTCTCCCCATCTCGCTTTCTGCTGTGAAGTTGTCTTCATTTCCTTTGCTGGAATTTGAGTCTACTGGGATTTTTTTCCTGGTTTTTCATGTTGCTTGTCTGAGGAGTAAATACATTTCTCTCTGTGTCATTTAAAAAAAAAAAAAAGGGGGGGTCCTTTTTGAATAATTTATATGGGTTTTTAAAAGGATGGCCTTTTTAATATTCCCTTGACTCATCTGCTGTGATTGCTGTCTTTAAAAATGACCTGGATGCTACTACTTTTTTAAGACTTTCGTAGTGTTTTAAGAAAGCAAACTACGTATTTACCTCATGTTATGGTATTTCAATCTGAAAACCAAATGAGGTATCACTCTTATGTATATATGTAGCTATAAATTATTTTCTATTTTCATGTTTATAGATTTGGTCTAGAGTAAAAACTCTTCCCTTTATGTCCTGCTGCAGATAGAGTAAATAAGTGAATGTGGGAAGACATTAGTAAGGTATGAACTATAAAATCTTACTAAACCCAAGGATATGGTTTGATCTCCCCATTAACCTGGGTTCTGTCTGAAAACATTTTTAGTCTGGTTGCCAGCCTGATGGCTGTTGGTAGGAGTTTAGATCAAATACGCATGATTTTTGTCTTACAGCTGTTATTGAGCAGGTCAGTGGACTTCGAGTGGTCCTTGAAAAGGTAGGCCTGTTAATAGTGGAGAAAACACACAGCCTGTAGGTCTTTGGCATGTGCTGCCTGTTTTTCCCTGCTTTTCTAAACAAGTGCCTTACTAAGCAGCCTGTAGTTGCGCTGAATTGCAATTGGCATCTGACACTGGAACAGCCAGCTCTGGGTGTTGTCTGTCTTCCCTCTGTCATGCTGGGTGATTTGATATCCTCCCCTGCTCGGTTTCAGTTGTGCGTCAATGGGGTGAGAAGGTGCATCACTCCAAGGGATTATCCCTTGAGGTGCTACAAACGTCCTACTTGGTCTGTAAGGGAGCACCAATAATGTGTGAAGGTACTTCAAGTTGCGTGTTCAATGTGAAACATTGAAACTGTTGTCACAGAAGAGCTTCTGGAGGAAGGTATTAAACCTTTCAAAAACAAATCTTGAAGTAGTATGGATTAGCAGCATCTTACAAAGGACTGCTGTTTGGGTTTTGGTGTGTTCCAGTGTGTGCCTGAAAACTTCTTTTAATTTCTTGATGTCACATGCAGAGAATGGAGCAATTGAAGAATGGCTAACATCCTGCAGTGGTACTCGGGATGGGAGGGATGCTGTTCAGTTGTAGGTGGATTCCTTGCAAATAGATACACTCTTTTCCTTTTTTTTTTCCAAAGGTGAAGTGAGTGTACATGAGCTAGACAAGGGGTTCTGCTTTGTTAAACCCAAGCATTTTTTCATTATGTTCAGCAGTTTATGTAAGAGCTTTTATAAGTCTTTCTTATTGTTGCAGACATCTTGTGCTGCATTCGATACGCCTGGCGTGTGATGAGCTGACAGCGCAGGGTTATCGGTGATGGGGTGGTATAAGTGTTATTTCCCTGCCAGCCCAAATCAGCCGTAGCCCTGGGTACCTGAGTTCCATGAAGTAGGTCTGCTGCCGTAGCATACTTCATAGTGAACAATTGTCTCCGGTATAAAAATAAGCAGCAAAACTGACTCTTTCTGTTTGATCTCAGTAAAAGACGAGTATGTAATGAGCATGGAAACAGAACAGCTTTTTTTCCTAGGGAAGAGCCCGCATCATTTGACGTAAGGTAGTTGGGTAGGGCAGAGGGGACCTGGAAAATACAGAGAAAAGCTGGAACTGGTGACCCTCACTAATGTCCTGCAACTGCAAGAGAACTATGGACTCAGAGAGAAGATCCAGCGCCTTTTGGAAATACTGTGTTTGTGGGGGAGAAAGAGGAAATGTTGTAAATGGGTCTGTTGGAGGAATGGAACCTATTTTTATGTCACTAGTACATTTGTTTTGAGTGTTAAGATGAGAGTATGCAGAATATTCAATTATGAAATTGCTATGTGCTCAGGTTCTGTAAATGTATATGAGATACCAAAGTCTGGTACAACAGCTCCCACCCCATTTGTGTGTAAAATATGTGTGTAGTTTCAATAAAATTTGAATGTGGAGAAGGAGCATGCCTTTGTTTGCTAGTTACGTGCTTTCTTGTGAAATCCAAGGTGATAAAATTGGGCCATGACAGAGGAAGACGGTGTTCACAGCTTTTGGGTTGTGGGAGAAAATTACGAGTGCTCTGTACGCTGTCTTACGCTTTGTGAGCTCTCAACTTGCTGTTTCTTGTTCCCGGGAATGGGGTTTGCAGTCTAGGGAGCAAATATATTTTTTTCTGGAATTTTCTAGCTCAAGGAGAAATCTCTTGGGAGTCCCTTAGATTCAAAAAAGAAACACTCCAGAAACGTCATGTACCACGGTGGGTGGTATCTGATATATCAAGGGGGTCGCACCCTCAGGTCGGGACAACTGGGTTCAGCCCCTTGAGCTGGAACCAGCCAGGGCCACCTGCAGCCAAGCTCCAGGCAGCTGGGTCTGAGCTGGCATCTGCCCCCTCAGGGGTCTCAAGTCAAAAGTCTTGTCCCTGCTGCCCCTTTGTGACTCCTTGAGACAGGCACGAAGGGCACAAGGTCCCTTCCTCTCCCACCAGCCCTGGTCTGGGCAGAAGCCATGTGCCTCTGAGGGCTTTGGTGGACAAGCTGGGTCTGGCTCTGCATTTCTCGTGCTTTGGCCATCATGCTTAAAAAAGTCTGATGGAGGTGTGTGTGGGAGAAAAGTTGTGATGCATCCCTTCAATATATGGTCTGTGTGCTCTGGGTTGGAGTCCAAGGCTGGTGCGTGACTCCTGTTACAGCCAGCAGGACAGAGAAGGTGCTTCTGGAGGGGTTCATCTCATGGTGAAGGACATGGTCAGGTGAGCAAAAACCTGTCTCTGGGGGCTGCAAGGGGAACTGAGGCTCGCGGATAGAATTCCACCTTTTAACATCCCAAACAGCCTCTGTAGCTCCCAGTGTTCTCATTCAAGCAGACATGTGGGTCCTAGCAGACCCCATGACTTGATTAGCAATAGCCACAAGCAGACAGCGTGCTGCCAGCCCTGCTCGCTGGTCATGAAACCACTGCAGAGTGCTGTCGGTCAGTGGCTATTCCCAGCCCTTGCTGGGAAAGAAGAGAAAGTGGGTAAAGACAAGGCAATTAGCAAGCTCACTCTTAGTGTTTCGTGACAGCCTGAAGGCCCTGTTGCTGGGCTGGTAAGATTTTTGCAGCAGGTGAGGAGGCTTTGTGTGTGCCAGCACACCCGGAGCAGCGGCCAGCCCCTGCCTGGCTGACACAGCGCTAATCCAATTCTTCCATGTTTCTCGTCCTTGCCTTTGGATGCTGTTAAACATCCAGTCCGGCCTCCCAGCCAGTCGCTCCCCAGCCTGCCAAAGGAGCACCTTCTCTCTAGGCCTTCTGAGGGGACGATCCAAGCTGGTTTTCCTCCTGGTGGAGGTTTTCCTCCTGGTGGAGCCCTTGAGTCAACAAATGTTCATGTTTTTGTCGCTGTATTCTCTAGAGCTTCTCCTGGGAGAGAAAAATCACCGGGGATGCTGATGTGTTAATACTACGTGTAGCCAAGTATGTGTTTGCCAGGAGGATGCTTGTGTGACTGGGGACCGCTCCCCGCACTGCGCTCTGCAGAAATACGCACGTGTGTGTATAAACTCTGTATGTGTGCACACTGGTGTACACGGCTGGCACACACAGACGTACACACCGCACATATGCAAAAGCAGAGTTGAGGGGAGAACGTCAGATTTTAGCAAACCCTCTCCCTGGAGCAGAAGGGTAAGATGGACACTGATATTGCTTTTAAGAGATGCTATTCCCAGTTTGCCGGCAGCTGCCTGCTCTGCTCCTCGCTGCCTGGGCACAGATGACAGCAGCGGCACAGCCAGAGGCTTCTTCCATCCCACCATACCTAATCCGGCTGTAGGAACCAAGGCTGCCCAAGCCATGAGGCTAGAGCTGTGCTCTGCTAACCGAAATCTTAAGGTAATTTTTTTTCAGTTTAAAATACAGGTAAATCTCAGGAATGGCTGTGTTTGGCCAGTATGGAGCACATGTGCCTGCTTTGAAGAACAGTAACTTTGGTGTTTGGCTGGTTAAGTGGAGCTGTGTGGATGGGCTTGGGAATTCGCTGTTGCTTTTTGTCCCGTCTAACGAAACAAAAGAGGATTTGTGAGTGACAGACATGAGATTTCTATGACGGGCAGCGGGGCTGCCAATATTGCAGCTTCTCGTGGAATTCTGCTGACTGGGGGCTCCTGCACCACAGATCCTTCTTCCCAAATCTGCTTGAAAGGCTTACCCGGGAAACGTCCTTCCCCTGGGACTGCTGTTGCTTTGCCCACACCATTCATCACCGCATTGGCTCTAGTGTAGCTGCTGATGGGTTCGCGGGGACAAATCCATATCATCAATCCCTTTTTTTTTTCTGTAGTACAGTTTGGTCAATGTTGCTCTGGGAATGGTCCCACAGCACCTCTAGTAAGCTCATAGTACGAGGAGGAGAGCTGCCACAGCAAGCTGCGTGGACCAGCCTGGCATCAAGGGCGAGGTGTTGACTCCTGCCATGGGACCAGGCCACCTTTGGGCCTTGGTGGTGCCCGTTCCTTTAGCAAGTCCCTCTCACTGCAGAGACAGGAGGAGGTCATCACCAACATCTGATGAAAAGGGATCAACGGCTTGATGAAAAGAAGGTATTTTGAATGCTTCCGTGACTTCACCAGCAGAGATCGACTTTGGCTCCTGTCTCTCTGGTGCCCAGTGAATGTCAGGAAAAAATCCGTGCTGGGCACAGTGACTGCTGGATGGCTTGCTGTGTGATCTGCTCAAAGCCTGTCCCTGCAAGCCTCTCCTAAACATCGTGCCACAACTCCTACGCGGTGGCTACACAGAGGAGCGAAGCTGCTGGCACGCCGTAAGCAGCTCTGCACGGCTGCTTCTCTGCCCCCTCTGCGTGATG
Source organism: Dromas ardeola (assembly GCA_013398915.1). Taxonomy (NCBI): domain Eukaryota; kingdom Metazoa; phylum Chordata; class Aves; order Charadriiformes; family Dromadidae; genus Dromas; species Dromas ardeola. The sequence continues at coordinate 110,110 of VYZM01013577.1, forward strand.
GCTGGCGTGGTGGGGCTGTGGCTGAAGTCCTGCCTGGCTGGGACTCGTCCCTCGCTGAGCCTTGCGGGGAGCCCTGTGCGCGGCGCCAGCACCAGATGAAAGGTCTGAGGTGAAGCACGGGGCTGACGAACCAGGGGCAGATGCCAACAAGCACCATGTTTGCTCGCCCCAGCCTGGGCTTGGAGCAGGCCGCGTGCTCGTGTGGCTGGTGTGGTTTTGGGGGGCTTTTCTTCAAGCCCCCCAAACGAGGTCCTGTCTCAGGTCATCCACAGTTACTCCTTTCAGTGAGGAAGCTCCCAGAATCGCACTGCAGGCTCTCGGTGAACAGCAGAGTAGTTGGTGGGATTATTTTTTTTCTTGTCAGTTGGCAGATCCAGAAGTGTTAAGAACAAGTCCCAACGTGCAAATAGTTTTTACTCGTCTGATGAAAGTCTCTGGCACCACAAGCTAACTTGAACTTGAGAGCTGCAGGAAAAGGTTGGTTGCCCATCGCTGTTTCGTAGCCCATGGACGTGGTTCAGAAGGGATTACACTCAGGTTGTTTTATGAGGAAATGTGAGAAGCCTTTCCGCAGCTGGTGACCTTACAATGCAGGAGGCAAACGGCCTCTCCAGGACCCATTGAGTGCTGATGGTGGTCACATTTGCTGGCCTCTGCCATGGGGGATCTCTGGAGTGGGACAGGCTGTTTTGCTGCTTGCGCAGGCAGTTTTGAATGATTAATTGCAGTCAGACCGAGGTGGCACATCTGCCACCTCCTAGAAGACTGGAACCACCGGAAGGGCCGGGGTCTCCTGAAGGCAGTGACATGCTTTGGGTGGGAAAAGTATGACAGGCAAAAGATGTGCTGGTGGCAGTGGGAGTGACAGCCGGTTCACGCCTCATTGCTTAGATGCCAGCAGTTGTGTGACAAAAATGATTGTGCGGTCACTCATGTCCTGCACTCGCTTTCCTGGGGGCTCCATCACTCCGACACTGGGGAACTGGACCCGATGGTGAACAGCACAAATATTGACTAATAAATATATTCAATAATAGTACTGGATAACAATACTAGTGCTACCATCTCCTCATATGGAACTCATGGCAGAAGCAGATTTGGGGCCTGGAAAATCATAGAATCATAGAGTCGCCTAGGTTGGAAGGGACCTTTCAGATCATCTAGTCCAACCATCAACCTAACTCTGACAAAAACCATCACTAAGCCATATCTCTAAGCACTGTGTCTACCCGTCTTTTAAATACCTCCAGGGATGGTGCCTCATCCACTTCCCTGGGCAGCCTGTTCCAATGCTTAATAACCCTTGCAGTGTAAAAATTTTTCCTAATATTCAGTCTAAACCTCCCCTGGCGCAACTTGAGGCCGTTTCCTCTTGTCCTATCGCCTGTTACTTGGAAGAAGAGACGACCCCACCCTCTCTACAGCCTCCTTTCAGGCAGTTGTAGAGAGCGATAAGGTCTCCCCTCAGCCTCCTTTTCTCCAGGCTAAACAACCCCAGCTCCCTCAGCCACTCCTCATAAGACTTATTTTCCAGACCCCTCACCAGCTTCATTGCACTAGTGCTGGGAAAATTTACTGCCAGTGTTAAACCCGAGGAGCCCAGAGCAGAGCTGGGGGAGGCCTGAGCCCCAGGAGTTCCAGCCCCGCTGGGGCTGTTGCCACTCTGAACTTGGCAGTGGCAATAGCGAAGGACCGAGATCCTTCGGCTCCAAGCCGCAGCCCCCCTCGGTGGAGAGACCCTTGTTCCTCAAAGCAGGGCCAGTGCATGTGGGCAAGCCCAGGTGGATGCAGGACATGGAAGCCTTTTAGATCCCATCACTGAGATTGTTTACAGCTTTGGAAAAAATACAGTTCCCTACCAAACTGAGTGTTTCATTACTAGGTCTCTAGCATTTAAAAGCTTTTCTGTGGGACTTTGTTGGTTTATTTGCTACTGGGTTAACTTCTTCTGAGCATAGACTCGCTTTGAAGTGTCCTGTTCCTCATGGCACGGAATAGGACTTGGGGGTCTCCCTTGGGAGAGTGGCAGCTGTGGAGCAGCTCCTCCAGACCAGAGCTGGGTCCAGGGGCATCTCGTCCACCTTTCGATGGATGGGAACTCCTCCAACACCTGCCTCTCACTTGGACATCTCAGCTCTGCAGGCAGGAGGAAATCTGAGTTGCTGGGGCTGTAGGGGAGAATGGGCCTTAAATGAGGCTCCAGGAAAGGTGGGGGGTTTCTTTGAAATATGTCTAAGCTGGTGAGTTCCTTATGTCTAGCTAGCTACGGAGAAGAGTTCCCGTTAATGAATTTAAGCCAGGTTAGTGGGTAAAGGCCGTTCAGATCTTGGTTGCGCGGTCCCAGGGCAGCACGGCATGATAAAACCCATGGTGCAAGGGAGTACCGGTTTAACGCTATAATGACGAGCATTTCTGCCATATGAGAAGAGGCAGTTATTGACTTCTTTTTTCTTTCAGTTTGAAGGGAAATGGAGTTAAATTACAGCCTATTAGGCTGACGGGAGAACTGAATGTGTTTATTGAATGACTTCATTCATAGTGTGTGTAATTGCCTGCTTCAGAGATGAGTGTTACGGTAAGCCCTGGCAGAGTTGCCTCGAGACCATGTGTGGAGGGGGGCTGCAGCTACTCCATCCTACAGCCACTACTGTATGTGCCATGTTTTTGGATGAACACCTTGGAAAATGCATTTCTTGGTTTGTTTCTCCAAGATTCCCATTGTTAAAAGCCCCTTCCATGCAGCTGGACCAGTCTGCTTAACTCCTCTTATTAGCTGAGCAGGGTGGAACGCCCAAAAATATTTTCCCAGCTTCTCCCACATCAAGCAGGGTTTGAGGCTGAAGTGAGGTCATCTCCTGCCACCTTCAAAAGGACACAAGCCCTGTGGCTGGGTGGACATGCGAGCTGCTGAGCCTTCCTCCTTGTCCCCCCACGTCCTCCTGAGCTCTAAGGCAGCGGTGGCATCCATGGGATGCGCATCCTGCATCCGGTGCAGGCGGGATGTGTTACAGCTCCCGGCAGGCTGCTGAGGCCAGACAAAACTCATGGGGAAACACTGCGTGAAGCTGCTGAGATAAGCGCAGATGTTTCCACACTAGGACAAACCTAACGTCGGTTTGCAATAGAAAATCACTGGATAGGAATTCCTCCGTGTAATCAAAAAATAATTGTATTTTTAACTCTGTCTTGATTTTTTTTTTCATTTTTTTCCCCGTTGTCTGATTTTATTCACCTTGGGCCCATTAGATTTACATGCTTTAAAAACATGAGGTTCTTGACAGGTGTGTTAAAGTTCTTCTGTCATTTATAATATTAATCTACATGTACTCTCGGTGCTGCCGTACTTTGTGGTATAATAACCTGCATAAGCAAATCTTTTCTCTCCCACATCCATTAGATGTAAGTGGCAGCATTAGCACATGCTGATTGTATTTTAAGCTCAAATGGTCTTACCCAAAGCCCATAAAACAGAGACCAATTGCTGCCATTTCTGTTTCCTTTGTGTCATGGCTGCTAATTTATTTCCCTGTTACTGCTGAGTGTAGGTCTGAAGTAATAGGGTCTGTTTATTTTCACATCAAACACACAAAAAGGCCAGATTTTGCCCAGGAGTAGGAGAGGGAATTTTTTTTCCCAGGTATTTACTCTTGCTTGTGGGGCTGAAAAACTGAAGTTTACCACACGCAAATGATGTTACCACAGGGATCAAGGATGTTCAACACAAACGCTGCTTGTGCAGAAGGGTGGCTGTGGCGGGGGTAAGAAGCACTTCCCACAGACCTCAAAGGTGGGCAGGCAGATCCTCACCCAGGATACTGCTGAGTATCACGCAGAGCCACTGGAAGCATTTGACCCAGTCAGTGCCTGATGGATGAGGCTGGAAATGTGTCTTTGGTGGGATAAGCAGCTATAAAGTCCCATTCTTTGCTCTTTCTGCATGAAGTAATACCTACAGACAGGTGATGTGGAAAATGTTAGGATGAAGGCGGGGTTTGTACCATGCTGGGCAGGTATTTACCTTTCCTGAGGGTCAGCAGTGTCTCAGACTACACAAGAACAAACACCCATTTAAAAAAAAACCACCCAGAAATCCATGAAGTCGCAGTCCATGGGCTCGGTGTGCGACCCCTGGGCAGTGCTGTGCCATGCTGGTGGGGACCCAGCCCCGCAAGGAGAGCCCGGCAGCGTCCCCTCCTTGACAGCCTGGTGCCTGCTGGCAGGGTGGGAGCTGGCAGAGATTGCCGGGGGCGCTTTACAGTACTGGCTTAAACGGCATTAATTTATTTCCCAATGGCCACCCTGAAGACCTTATCTGAAGCTAATTAATTGTCAGCAGCAGCTGTCCTAATTTTATCACAACTGCCTGGCTCTTGCAATGAAAGGCAAGAACACAAGACCGTGAGAGAGGCAGAGATTTTGGTTCAGCAAATGCTGCCAGGGACGCGTCCATCTCTGCGGGGCAGGCCAGCTGCCAGCTCCTCTGGCCGGAGCGCAACCAGGGCAGGCTTGGGCTGGAGGCAACTGGTGATGTTTGTAGGAAGGAGCTCAGCCTCCCTGTGCTGGCAGCTACCCTTCCCTACAGCCCCCCTTGGAGTAGCCTGCACCGTGTGCTCCTTCAGCTAAAAGCCTTGCGGTAAATCCCACACACGTTATTCTCGGCTCCTGGGGCCATTTCATGGCAGGGAGCATTTACAGGCTCATCAACTGTATTTGAGATTTCTTGTAGATTAGCCAATAAACTTTCCAGGAGTGAAACACGATTCCACCTGAGAAGGGGTTTTGCATCCAGAGGTTTTCCTCCGTGGCAAAACACACGGTGGTCTGGGACTGTGCGTTCAATTAACAGGGCAGCGTTAAGTGAGCGTGGTTGCTTGCATGGACCTGTAAGTAGAGGCAGCCAGCACAGGCTGGAAAGTGCCCGTGGGGTTACCCAGCGGGCTCCATCACTTGGCTTACCCTGGCGCGTTTCTAGAGGGGTGTAAGGAAAGGGAAGATGCTGTCTCTGGGAAGCGCAGGCGCGTCTGCGAGGCAGCGACAGCAAGCACTGAGATTTGCAGCAGCTCTGGTTGAGGCTTAGTCTGCTGGGACCTGTGTGTGCCATTTACCGTCTTTCTATTTACATGTGCTGTGAGAGGAAGAATGAGAAGATCATGCGGAAGGCAAATTTACTTTACAAAATTAAAAATAAACCCCAGCCCCCTGCTCAGCTGTTCTCTGGCATCTACTCCTACCTAGTAGGAGCATCTCCTGTGACTCTCCTTTAGTGATTGATGGGTTATTTTTCCCAGGGACGCTGGCCTGCACGACGTGGCACCCTCCGGCGCGGAGGTGGCTGCCAGCTGCTCTGGGGTGCTAGTGGCTCCTCCTGCTCAGGGCTGGCACAGCCAGTGATGAGCTGTGCCCACAGGAGGGAAATGCCACCGAGAAACCTGGCGTCTCCTTCCCCCCCTTCACCCCCTTGAGCAGGAATAGGGATCCCTCCTCCTGCCCCAGATGGAAACCAGCCCCTTGTCCTGATGGCCCCTGGGCTAGTTGATGTCCGTCCCCTTCTTGCTTTGGGGCCACTGAATTGTTCCCTTGAGGAAAAGCACTTGATTTCTGCCCAGGCAGCCAGCTGAGGGAGAAAATGGGTGCTGGTGCCACCGCACTGGAGCATTTCATGCACCGCTTTTCTCTTTGCAGAGGCGCTGGGCTATAAGGCAGCATGGACCATCTCTGACGGGCAGAGTCGTACGGTAACGCACTCAAACTGCATTTGTATTTCTACCTATTTACTAACATAAATCTTGTATTAGGAGCCTAATTAGTGTAAGTTATGGGATGAGGTGCTTGAGGCAGAAGCTGCAGTGGAAGCCAATTCTGCAAGCGCCGGAAGAGGGAAATTAGAATAATCTTGATGTGACCTACTTTAATTTACACCTTCCTCACTTCCGTACAGCTCTCTTCCAAACCCGCAGAGTGTCAGCCACACGAGTTCAGGCTCTTCCTGTAAGTTACATCCGTTGATGAATAAAATTCATGGAACTTGTGATGTGAAGAAATCAGGGGAAGGTTGCACTTCATTAACTTACGCTCCCTTGGGATACACACTGTCCTTCTCCTGGACTTCTGGGTAGCATCCAGACTGCAGCCCCAGGTTAAGTGTGGTATACAGGACTATCCCCAAGATAAAGAGACCTCCAAAAATGTGATGGAAATCAGGACACTCGTTGATGCACAGCAAGTTTGACCCTATAAATCTCCTGGGTTTGCTGAAAAACCTGTGTTGTTCAACACTGAAGCCAGAAGAAAGAAGCAGCTGTTGCATTTTTGGGTCTTTCAGAGTCCTTGGGGTCCCCTGTGTGAACTTTTGCCGTTACTGAAAGTGGCACGAGGGAGCAGTTTGTCATTCACTTTTTGTGTTAAATGTTCCAGAAGTGAATCATTAAAGGTTTCCCAAACACACTGTCCAGTAGGAGCTGTAGGTATTAAGTATAACAGGTAACTACAGTTGTGTTTGCTCTGTAGCCACCACATTGCCATAATTTGTTTAACAAGTTCATTCTCCTTCTGTTCTTCTGTGGGTGTGAGACAGCACGGCTACAATCTTCTCTTTTCCACCCCCACAAACCATGGTGGCAGGATTTGTCTGTCTCTGCCAGGAGCAGGCTCTGGTCCACGCTGGTCCCTGGGCACCAGCTGGGAAGGGGCTGGTGTGGCTAGCAGGGACCGTATCCATGCTGGGGAGCATGCTGATGGTTAAACACTGCAGGTGGCTGCAGGACAGTGCTTGAAGTTTTTTCATCCCCTATATACATAGGGATATACATCCCATATGTCTGGCATTGGCTCGGCACTAAATCTTGTCTTTAAACGTGTGAGGGTGGCTTCCTGAGGAACAACTTGAGTTTAACCACAAGATACTGGACTTGACTTGAGACCTCCTGGGTGCAGTTCTGTTCCTTAGTCATACTGGAAATCAGAGCAGACAATGACCATCTGGCATTAAAATGTATCAGTTCATGATGAAGAACCTCCAGAAACACAAACGGTTCATGCTGACAATCCCAAGGCTGTCACAGTGGAGCTTTCAGCAACCACTTGATAGATCCCCAGCTGCAGGTCACTTCTGAGGAGCACCAGATCTTGAATGCAGCCTCAGGTCTCTCGGGGAGTTGTACCTGCAGGAAGTCTGTTTCTACTATATGTATCATGGCTTTGTTTAGGAGGCAGCTAATTGCTCAGGAGATGGGTTTGTCCTCTCTGGCATGCAAGCAAAGGATGCTTTTCAAGAAAGAAAAAAAAAAAGAAAAGCAGCATGAAACCTCTTTTTGCAGTACAACCCTAACCTGGGTCATTCAAGGCTCTGCCTCCCTCTCCAGTTGCCTGTTGCATGTCTCAATTCGTTTGCTCTGTCATATCTGGTCTTACCTGGTCTGTTAGACCCACTGCTTGGGCAAGATTTGCCTCTGCGCGGTGAAAAGCAGCCCACTATGTGTCTGATCTTTTCACGTGCTGAGTGTGTGTCACACTGCAGTGTTAGGAACAGCACTTCTTGATCTTCTCCCCTACATTTTGGCACAGTGGCTTCAGTGGCTCCTGTGTTCTGGTTTGCTCCTTTGGGGCTGGGAGGGGAGCTAGCGCATCCTTTGCGTGTGATGGGTTAGCTATCTCCATCTCAAACAGCCACATCCATCCAAGGAAAAAAGCTCCAAGTCCTCCCACTCCCTTGGAAGGTGGAGATGTTAGTACGCTATGGAAGGAGAAAAAAAAAAGCATATAAGTGACACCAGTTAGGATCTCACTACTTCTGGCTACACCAGTGTAAGCTGGGGGAGAAGGCCATGGATGCTGGGGGTGTTACTGGGAGGGCTTTATTTCTTCCATGCAGAGCTTCCATTCAATTATCAAAATTAAATCCAAAGCTTTTTTAAATGATCACATGCATTACTGCAGGGTCATTTTACAAAACTATAATGTTGTAGTTACGTATTTGAATTCTCAGAGGGTTGTTATTACAGTCTGAGCATGCCTTCTCCTCCTCCAAAATATCCTTTTTCCAAATGATGCCTTTCCTATTGCTGCATGTCCCTTTTCTTTCCCAGTCCCACTCCCTCCTCCTAATATTGCTACCTGGTAAAGCAAGCACAGGGAGGACACCTGGGCATGCACAGAGGTTCTGACGTTGCTGGGGTATGTGCAGGAGTATAGTTACTTCAGTAAATTGAAAAGGGTCTCAGGTAAGTGGAAGCTGTTGACCAACAGAGGAGTCTCTAACAGTGAGGAATTGGCTGCCTCAGCTGGTCGTTTCCTCACTGCCTTTAGACTGGGGACAAGACAGTTTAGTTCTGCTTTTTGGGTCATCCTCATTACCATTTACATTGACCAAGCCATGTGAAAACATACTATTGTAAAAGAAAATAAAATGCATCGAAGAGCTATAGTTCTTTTCATGGCAGGTTTTAAGGTAGCAAAGCCACTGTAACTTAAAGCAAAATCTCAATTTAGTTGTCAATAAATAACATTCACTTTAAAAAATTCAATACCTGTATTTGATTAAGTTTCGAAGAACTGTGTGTACTGGATAACAAGATGGAATTGCATTAACATCCATAATTTAATTTCTCATCAGACTTCAAATAAATTTTCTACTCATGTGAAACGAATTTCAAAGTTGTTATGGTTCATCTTCCAAGAGTTCCGTCTTTTTGAGGTTAGTGTAAAAACATATTGCACAAACCATGGGACAAGCAAAGTATGAAGTTATTCCCTTCAGCGTCTTTCTTGAAAAGCCACAGAATTTTTACTTACTTGCAAAAGAATATATGCCAAAAGGAAAATCCTTTCATTAACCCGAGAAAAAATGTTTATTTGTATTATTCCTTTCACCTAAGTTTTTTTTCTGAAATATCTTACTGACAGACTAAAAAAAGGTATTTTTAAGTAAAACTGTGTTAGTTGAAATGTAAGCTCTTGGGTAAGATATAGCAAAGATATCCAGGTTCTTTAGAAGTGCCCAGAATTGCAATTCAATAGTTTAATGTTGGTCTGAACGTGAGTTCCCTGCAGGAAATTTAGAGAAGTTCAGTAAGGAGGGTCTTAGACACAATTTCATAGGATTTAATCTGAATTTTCCTGTTTTTGTCAAGTTTCCACTGGGTCTGTATCAACCCTACTGGATAAGAACATGTCATTGCTAACGCTGCCTTGCCCAAAACTAATAATTCAGTGGTTGTATTAAATTAAAGCTATTCTCTGTCAATTGCTATCTGGCAAAAAGAACAAAAAAGGTTTTTGTTTTCAGCAGTCTTCTGAGGTGCAAATAGACAAAATGAAAGATGAACAGTCTTGGACTAGAATAATATACTGTGAAAGAGGAGAGAAAATGACACCTTGTATTTTGAAGGAAATAACATGGTGGGAAAGAAATGCATAAAAGGAAATAATTTTGAACACAGTCGTAGGGTTATCACTGCAATTTGCTAATAAAATATTCAATATCTTAGTCTCAAGGCAATGTCCAAACCCATAAAGTCTATAATTGGAATTTGTGGGTTGATTGAGACCTATTTTGGTCTGTTAGTGTGAACTGCTCTTGCTGTATAGAGAAGATAAGATTATTTGAGGTCTCTCAACAAGAGGACTCATTAAGATAATTCTAACTGCCTCTAAATAACTGAGAGGACTCATTAAGATAATTCTAGCTGGCTCTAAATAACCAAGCTTGTACCTGTTACTTCACTAATAAATGTAACCACCATAAAGATTTCTATAAACTTCAATGGAGCTGCGAGTCACAGAACATTGAATTTGCATTCAAAGCAGGTTTTTACCTCCTAAAAGAAATTATACAGTGAGTCAAATTTTGATTTTGACTACATCACCAGCTTGTGCGCCTATAGCACAGGCCAGTCATTGATGCTGCAGGGTGGTGGTGTGAAGCTGGAGCTGTGGTCTGGGAGCCAAGGTACACTGCCACCACATGGAGTCTGGTAACAGCCCTTTCCAGCGGCCATTGGGAAGCTCTTCAAATGCATCGGCACAAAGTAAATAATTTGCACACCAGGTCTTTGTAGCATAAAAACCATGCTTTCTGAAGGCTTTAAGCTTTGCTTTGCATGATGTCCCACAAAACCTGCTTACTGCATGAACTCTTTGTCTTGAAAGCCATATTTGATTTTCTAGAAACATGCTGTGATTAACTACTCAGGATAAATAGACAGAGAAATTCCCACCTTTCTCACCCCTGTGATGAACATTTTTCACTGTGTTGCGGTGTAAGTCTTGTCATCTTTGTGAAGCTCACCCACTCCAGTTTAGACTTTCAGGCCACATCTACACTTGTAAATTAAACGTGCCCATGGCTGTTATCTGCTCTGAGATCAAGTGGCATGGGGCAGCCCGGACCTGCACTGTTAGTGTCTCGACCCAGGTGTGGGGCTGCATTCACAATGCTTGCCAGAACAGCGCTAAATCCCAAGTTGTGGGGCTTGTTTGGGAGAGCATCGCTTGGTTTGGGCCAAGACCCTGCCAGGGACTCTTAAAACGATTTAACATCCCAGATAACGAGCACAAGCCAACCCTCAAGAAAGTGCCTTGACGCTCTTTTGATTTCCAAATAAAGCTGTAGCCTGTAGATCTGAGAGAGAGAGGTCTGCAGCAAGGTAAAGGTCAAAGAACAGCCAAACCCATTGGAGGAAAACCATGGCCCAACTCTTGCAGTGTTGCATCAATGGTGTTTCAGTTGCTGCTTAATGAAAGTCAGTCTTGAATGTTATTTAAGGCATTCCTACACCCCACCCCCCTATCCCACCCCCATATTTTGTGTATTTGCATATGTCTTTGTGCCTTTTGTGTTTAATTTGCAGCCTATCAGATGTTTTCTGGTATCTTCAATATGACCGGGATAAGAAAAAGTATTTATGGTATTTTCTTTTTAATCTTGTTAAATCTTCATCACCATACATCCTCCCCAGACATCTTGATTAGCTTAACACCTTACTCAGACTTAACAAAAAAATATGTTTTATTAATAAAGATATGAGGAGCAAGAGCTCAGCTGGACGTGGTGCAGGGCAGCCTGCTCTGGGTGGCCCTGGTTGAGCAGGGGGCTTGGACCAGATGACCTACAGAGGTTCCTTCCCACCTCAACCACTCTGTGAGACTGTGAGGGCATGCCAGGGGGGATGCCAAAATGCATTACTGCTCCCACAGATTTGCTATGGCTGATAAAGTTAATGGATCAACATGTTCTGGGGAGAGGATCGTGGGAACTGTTGAAAGTAACTCTGTTCCCACCAGGCTCATCCCATCCTGACCCCAGGCTCTGTTGTGTGTGAAATCCTGTCTTCCTGGTAGGGATGCATGGTGTTGCTGCCTACTCATTGCCAAAAACAAAAAAGGGTTCAGCCTCATTTGACAGCCTTGGGGATGATTATGCTACAGGATATGTGAATAAAGACTATTTCTCCATGTTTTGTTTTACTCTGGACTGCAATCTGTTTCCAGTGTGTAATAATATTCTTCTACATATGGACTTCCTATAAATATCTCGCTGCAAGTCTTCTGCAGTACAAATACCACATAAGTCAGTACAGAGTCGTCAAGTCCTACTGGCATGCTGGCAAATTTGTGATCAGCAGAGGCTTGATTTTAGTGCAGTTCAGATACAGCACAGAGAAATATAGCAGCTTAAGGTGAACAGTAGCGAGTAGGATCGTCATCATTAATTGGGCAAAAGAGGCAGAAGGAAATAACAATTGTGAGACATGAAAGAATAGGACTGCTAGGGGCCTCAAGAGATCACCTCAGTCATTCCTGTTGGCCAAGGCAGGATGAATCGTACTTCTGTCAATCCTGACACAATAGTCAAGCCTGTTCCTGGGAGGATAATCCAGCCTCCAGTGCTGGATCCCACCATCGCTCCAGGCAGTGAAGTCCAGTGCCTCACCATTAGCCGCTCTAGTGCAGGCCTTCCTTCACCCGTTTTAAAATCCCTTTACTTTCTCCTCACCAGGAATGCAAAAACCACATGAAAAAGTTAACTCATGGCCACTGTGTTTTTTATGTTTGAAGAATATTCTGAGTAAGCTGACCAGCCTTGGCGCTCTTGCCTATCCCCACGGATTGTGGTGGAAAACCCTGCTGCCTCAGCAGTCCTTCCCAGCCCTCCAGCCATGCCCGTCAGTATTTGGTACATCGCAAGCTGTGAGTCTTAGGGATAAATGTCAAAGATGGCATTGCTCAAGAGAGCTGGCTCCTCCCATCATGCTCTGGCCACGGTGGTTGAGACCTAAGCTCTGCCAGCCACTACCCGAAGCAGCCTTGGCACAGGAGAAAAGGATGGAGCATTTCTCCCCCAAAAACAATGAAGAAGACAAAAATTCAACAGGGAGAGGAGGACAAAAAGCATCTGAAACTCAAACTGCCCAGAATGAGTTTCTCTATAATTACAAGTGTCCCAACATCAGGGCTGGTCCTAGGGGAGCGCTTGGCACCTTGGGCTGGTTTTCCCCTAAATCTGTGATTTGCTGGGGAGGAGAGGCAGCTTCCAGTGCCCTCTGTTGAGATCCTGTGTGGGGGTTGAGGGCATTTAGGCTGCTTCAGACTGAAATTACCACTCTGCTGCTATCAGCTACTCACCTCTAACTCATTCCTCCTAAAGCTGGCTCAGCCATCAGTTCCTCACAATCAAAACCAGATTTTTATTTAAAAAAGAAGCCATAATTTCAGGTATTTTTCCAGCAGGTTTTCTGAAGGTATCCCCCCAAAGGCCTTCCTTTGTTCCCATCTCTGCAGCTGATCACCTCTTTTAGCCTATGAGCACACTCCTATTTTCTGAGAAGGTATATATGCTTCCAGCTCGGTGCACTAAAATCGCCTTGTTTTTGCATTCTGACGTGGTACAAGCTGCAGAGATTTTATTTACTAAACCTGGAAAGTGGTTGTTGTGGACAGTGCAACACAATCCTGGTGTGCGGGGCTGCCACAGCCAGGTACGAGCTGTCAGGGACAAGCCTCTGGTCAGGTTTGGCAGCAAGTATCACCACTTGAAAGCAGGTTTTGGGGCCATCCTGTTATATTATTGTTTATTTTTAGGAAACTAGGTTTTTAATAGCATTCATGGTACCTCGCTCCTTGATTTTTTAAACTGTACTGGCTCTTAGATCCTAAGGAAATCAGTGTGTTAGAGATACTCAAATGAGTCATGAATCAGCTCAGAAAAGTTTAGGTGATTTCTGTAAGGGCAAATAATTTCCTTGTCTTTGCCCTAAGTTTTCATGCAAGATAGACTTTTTTGCCTGGCATGGCCCTAAAGCGCAGCCTAGAAGGTGAACATTTCAGAAAGCAAAGAGTGACTGGCAAACGAGCACTTTCACAAGGACACTCAGGTGACCTTCACTGCTGTCCCCTGCCACGTTTACCCAAACACCTCTGATTCCAAGAGTCGGACTGGCTTCCCACCGACATGCAGATATCCTCACTAAATTCAGCTACAGCTGCAAGGCATCCCCAGATTTTGTCCCCTTCCTTCCTTTTTTGCTTCACTCAGTTTCTCTCGCAAAACAGTGCCGGTTGTGACAATTGCCACCGCGCTGAGGTGGTGGCTCAGGGGTGCTGCTCCAGGAGGCCATGCTGCAGGTGGTCTGCCAGCAGCTTCTGGAGATGTCTCTCGGGGAAACCACCATGTGAACATGCGTGGTGGTGCTCCGTGGGGTGTGCCCCTCACAGCCGCTTTGTTTTGTCATTTCTAGGGACGCTATTGGAAATGACATTCATTGTAACGTGCTCACCCTACTGGATTTAATTAGAAACACTCAGCTCTAATTAAGTGTTTGTTTTGCAGTCACAGTAGTTCTATTTTGATAAGACCCTGTCATGTAAATCCTAAATGAAGCTGAAGAAGTAGATTACTGCATGTCATAGCTTCCGAGTAACGATTAAAGACAATACAAAGTGAGATACAGTCGCTGGGAGTGGGAGGCAGCTCTGTGCTTTGCATTAAGTATTTACCTCATGCTTTCCAGGATGTTCCTGTACTATCAGTTCCCTGCATCCTCAGACTCATTCTTGGCTCTCCAGCGTCCTCCTCCCATGACTTCTTCAGGGACTGACGGAGGTGCCCTGGGGACAGGGGCTGAAGGGTAGCACAGGTTCCGCAGTGCCACCAGCTCCTCTGTCCTTCTTGGGATGGGAGGAGCGGGGAGAAAACAGGGCTCCAACCCAAAACTGTAGGCCTCTTCTCTTTCTTTTTCACATAAATTTTTTCCTTTTCCTTTTCATGCACAGTTTGGGTGCTTCTGCTGCAAGCGTGTGACTTGCCCGCACACGGCCCACTCCATATATTAAAAAAGGCTGTGTATTCTGTAGCTCCTGGCTCTCTTAATGCTTTCCTCTACTTACCTACAAACCTTTATTGCCTGAAGTGTAACTTGAAGATTAGCAGAGAAATGAGTTCCAGTTATAATTAACGCAGAGGGAAGAGACCTAAGCGAGATTTTTCCTATAAAGTCATACTAATGCATGAACCCTTGCTACAGGGTCTACAGATGAAAGCATCCTCAGAAATGTTCCAAGCCTCTGGATCAAGACAGATTTTTATATTTTCAAAACAAGCCAAAACTAAGGCTAATGAAGAAGCTTTAGGCTTGACCTGGAGGGCCAGGGTGCTGCTGTGGGAGCCTGACCGCTAGCTCAGCGCGCTTGCTCGCACACCAATCCTGTGTGCAGGGCGCTCGGCATCTCTCAGGAGTCACCATTGCTTGCAGCGCGACCTTTAGCCAGAGAGAATTTTTCACATCAAAGAGCATAAATACTCATTTTCTCTTTTTTTTTTTTTTTGAGGGTGTTGCAATGAACAGAGAAAAAAAATTGCAAGCGTCAGACCCAGGAACATAAATCAGCTCTAGATTGACGGCAGTACGTGCAATTTCTACCTGCGTAGGGCCTGGGCCACTCCATGACCACATTCTCTCTTTCCCTTGAACAGGGTATCTTCAAGATTAATGACCCTTTATTGTTAGCCTGGTGTCCTCCCCCACTAGAAGTTCAGAGGTAAAAGGATAACGAAGAAAGACAAATCCCCACTCAAACACATTTTGCAGTCAGGCTAATTGTAAGCAGATGAAGCAGCTTCCTGCAGAGCTTCTGAACCTTTGGAGGTTGCTTTCCCGGGCAGGCAGAACATGTTGAGCACCCAGAGCAAGACACCCTTCCCAGTGCAGTGCTCCGCAGCTACAGCTTGCCCTTCCCTTGGAAGTCCCTCTGTCTCTGAGAAGGTACACAACCAGATCATGATTTACCTCCTCTGCTCTCTCTTTTCTGCGTTACAAGCCTCTCCCCCAGCCTCCCCACTTCCCTCTCCTACTCTCGCCCTGACCTTGAATCTCTCCATTTTGCTCTCAGAAGTTTCTCTGCTTTCCTTCTGTCACTTCCTTTCTTCCAGCTTGATTTTCCCAAGGTGATCTACCTGCAGCAAACAGCTGCTGAGCTCAAGGACCTGCCGTTCCTCCTGGCAGAGACAACCCGTACAACCTACAGACAGGCACTCCCCAGCCCAGCAATTTCCACAGTAAGAACTTCATGACATTGGTCAGAACCAGATCTCCAAATGCTTAAACACGCACAGCAAAAACTATAGTTTAATAGGGGAAGTGTTAATTTTATGTCATTTTATGCCACAGTATTTTAAGAAATGCAAATTGCTTTCCTTGAATTGATGATATTATTTGGCCTCCAACAAGCCAGCAGAGAAGCAGGCATGACAAACAGTCACAGACGTTCCCCTGGTGGTTTGAAGTCTGCTGAATACACCATACACAGCAATAAAAGCCTTTAGAAGTCAGCTTTGGCTCCAGATTCAGTGTATTCCTTGGTCACATTGCCCTCTGCTGTGCTGCTGGCTGGTCTCCCCAGCCCCACTGGAAAGCAGCCTCATACAGGTTATACGCAGGAGCAGAAGGAGCTGAGTGGTAGCTCTTCCTGAGGCAGAAGACAGAGGGGAGGGAGGGCCTCCATGCATGGGGTGGTGGGATGGACATGTGGGTTGTGGACCATGCCCATCTCACCAGAACTCATGCCGGGAATGGGGCAGACCTGCTTCCCTTGGCTGTGGCTTCCCTCCTCACAAGGTCTCACTGAGAAACCAGCTACACTTTGGCTCTAAGGTAGAAAGAAAAAGAGAACATTTGGAAAGGTGGGAAGTGAGGACTACCACACAGCTGCTTTGCCAGCTCAAAAATGTTTCAGTGCTATGATAACAACATCCTCACAGGTGAAGCCTTTCCCTGATGGACCCTGAAACAACGGTGCAGCAGGGCTGGGGGAATGGTGGAAGGACCTGGGCATGGGCATGGGCATGGGCAGGAGGAACTCCTTCCTCCTCACGGCAAATGAGATGCTGAGAACCTCCCTGATGGGTGTGTCGAAGCTTTATGAGGATGCACCGGGGGTTGCAAATAACAGGTGACACCCAGGAAGAGACCTTTGCTGCAAGGCAGATCAGACTCAGACCCCCTGCTACTAAGTGAGAGCAATGAAATTTGTAGGGGACCTGTGCGGGGGCTGTTGCACAACTTAAGCATGTGCCACCTGAAGTGGGTGGAACAGTCATCCACTCCCACCCCTTCCCACTAATTTGGGCAGCACTCTTAGGAGATGAATGGGCTGTGTGGCACTGTGGTCCCAGGATCTTAATAGTGAGGGCTAATAAGACCTTTCTAAGTAACATTTGTTTTCTGGAGCTGGTGAATGATCTGAGAAAAACTCAAGCCTTATATAACTCCGTCTGGGTAGGTGAAAGTTTCCTCCTGACTCCAGCCTAATGCAAATTACTTGCAATTGATTTTCCTTTCAGCTTGACAAAGTAGCTGTTATTAAAAGCAGACCTTAACCATGACGAAGTGCCCTTTGCAGCATCGTCTCCTCCTTCCCGCGCTGCAGAAGCCGGGATGGGATTTCAGCAGCAGATTTTGGGGATCCTGGGGCGCTGGTGGCGTTAGCCCGTCTCTACCTCCCCGCGCTGCCTTCTTCGGCTTGTCTGTGCGATATGCTTTCCACAGCACTTCTTCCCACGCACTTCAGATTCATTCTCACAGCATTGTAGCCATGATTATACGTGCTTCTGTGCTAGCAGCCCACCACTGTGTAGCCGTAGGATTACATAAAGATGGGTGACAGAGAGAAGTCTTAATCACTACATGAAAAAAAACCATTTAACTGTTACCTGTCTCCCAATGAGGAGCAGCGCTTTTAAAGCCCTTGTGACATTTCCATACTTCAAGCTCAAAATCTTATTTCAAATCTCCTGTCCCCACATACGAGCCTTGATACTCGGTTCAGGAATTAAAAATATTTATGTATCAGCTTTCAGCTAAAGAACAGGCAGGGCGTTAATGGCCTTTCGAGTTCAGGTTTTGGGTCCCAGTCTCAGTTCCTGTTCTCTCTGGGTGTCCCGGGTCAATAAAGAAGTCTCATTCTCCTTTCATATGCACATAGATATAGACAGACACCGAGAGGCAGCTTGCAGGAGTGAACTGACATGCTGCCTATTTATGAATAGCCATTTCTCAAAGGCATTCTGGAGTAACTCCCCCTGTTAACTTTTATTCCCAAATAGTGTTTGTACCAGTGGGTCATAACAGAGCAGCTAAAATACAGCAGGGCAGTCTTTCCCCTCATCGCAAGAGTTAAATACACTTCCTTTCTATTCCCAGTGAGATTTATTATTTGTCTAAATGTATAGCCCCCCCCAAGGCAGGCGCCTCATCTTCTTTTGTATCTTGAACACACAGCAGATGTTTAAGAAGTAACAAACTAATAGTGTAACAGTAATAGCTAGAATATAAAGATATGTGGCTGTAATAAAAGTTGTGGTAGCAATGTTGGATTTCTGTGGTTTACAGTTCCAACTTTGACTTTCAGAAAGTGACATTTATATGCGCTCTGGGAATGTGATAATAATCTTGGTACTCCAAAGTAGTTTTGCAGTTTGAAGGATAATATAAAACAAATTAATTTCAGTTCTTAGATTAAGCATCATCCCTTCCCTAGATGGTAACGACTCAAAGCTACTATAATAAAATTTAATGACTGCTGTACTGTGTGAGAGGTTTTTTTCTTTAGCTCAAATGCATTTGGTTGCTAGAAAAGATGGAGTGGAACTTGGAAAAATAAATCCAGAACTGTTGATTGAAGGCCTTTCCATACAAAACTAGCTCCTAATGTTGACCATTCTGTGCACTTACAAATTTATTATAATTGTAGTGTTTAAGCCAAAAAAAAAAAAGACGACACTATTGCTCCACATCTCTGTTTGCACAGACTCTACTTTTTCCCTTTTAAAATATTTACAAGGACATTTTCTGTTCAGCGTTTTCAGTGGAACACTGCCCAAGAAAGTGGTTGCAGAACCCAGTGGGTGTTGACTGCAGATGCTACTGAATTTGCTGAAGGCGGAAGGCAGGGAAAATGCAAAGACGACTGATAAGTGCATTACTGGCTGAAAACAGCAGGTCCATTTGAAACACTGATGTTTTGTAGCCTCTGATCAGACAATCCAAGTCCGGAGCAGCAGAACACTGTTGAAGGTGACAGAAATGCCCTAATGAATTACCCAGCTGACTGTGTCAATAATCTGGTGTTGGTTTCCAAGGAAGCCTTTTTTGTCTCACTCAGTACAATACGCTATCAGAAAAAGCATCATAAAATCACAGCTCTGTTCAGGCATGAAATGGAGGTGTTCTGCCCTGGGGAGGAATTCAGAGGTGATGTTCCTGGCCTGGGGACGCTGAGGGGAAAGGATTGCTCCCAGAGGTGTGTGGAAACTGAGCTCCTACCAAGAGAAGCAGAGGTACCAAATTGCACATTTGAATGACTCCTCTCCATGCTTTGGTTAGTCAGCTCGAGGCTCTTCCTGAGGTTATCACATATCCACACAACTGCTCTGGAATATTCAGCTGTTGAACATGTAAATAACACACAGATGCACTACATCTCACTGAGATGGAGATAATATGGGTTCCCCTCTCTGTAGGTATGTTGCTCATCATAAATGTCAGCCAGGTTTTGATGGTATTTTTGGAAGACCCTGTATGTAGCTGCAGTAGTTACCATACTTTGGAGGTTGGCAGGAGCTCATGTGAACAAACCTGGATCTGTCACTGATAGTCTTGTTATGATCTTGTCCATGGATACACGGAGAGATGCAGAGAGGCATCTTTAAAAAATGTTTGTGATGTGCCCATCTCTGCAACTCTGTCCGATAGTATTGAACCATTGTCATTTCATGTCTTTTAATGATATTTTTTTACAGATTATGGGGCACTGAATTTTGTTTTCCAAGTTCATAGAAACATCCAGAATTAATACAGTCAAGCTTTTAACATTTATTATCTTTACTACAAAGAGCAGTAGAGAGGTGCCCCACAGGTTACCCACAGACAAGAGACATGCCAGCATTGTGGGATGTTTTTCTGAAGGACGCTGCAACATGGTAGATTTGGACTCTGAGCATATAAAACAGCTGCATTTTGTAGCTCACAGCAGGCATCCTACAGTATTCAAGGATGTTTCACACAACTTCTGATCCTTTTCAGACACCAGCTTGTCTACAGAGCCCGAGTGACCGCAGCTGGAGGAGGGCAGGGTGGCCACATGGGCAGGGAGCTGCGGGGATCCACACAGGTCTTCACGGTTTGGGATGCACCAGCCTGAAACCAGGAACTTTTCTCCCCTAAAAACTCAAACATGGGCACACCATCTGGGCCCCTCATGTTCCTCCCTGCTGGGGGCAGAGGCTGCGCTTCTTCCAGAGTGCAGAGCAAAACCATGAGCCTGGTCTGCCCGGGGACTTTGCTCTGATACAGCCTGTGATGCTCAGCCCCTCGTGCCGTGCGATGGGGTAACTGGGGCAAAGCCATGGTTTCCACTCATGGTTGGATCAAGGGCGGTTTGATGAAGCAGATCAAGCCTGATGTAGGTTTCTTGGTTTTGTTAGTTGTCTGCAGACAGTGGTCACTGCATAGCAATGTTGCAAGTAGCACTAAAATTTCTGATCGACCACAATAGCTGTTGGAGCAGCCAGGGTATTGTCAGGGGCTGGGGAATGAGGGAAGAACACACGTAAGATTTCAAACTCCGCTTTTAAGACAGATTGCCAGTTGTGCAAGACTCTCTGGAATGTGGATGGGGGGCTATAAATCAAGAGTCATCATCTCAGTTTGGCAAGACATATTGTGACCTTTCAGACACAATCCCTGCCAACTTCAGAGTTACAAGGAGTTGCTTTTTGGCATAGGAATGAATGGAAATAACGTGAAAATGATAAAAAACTTAAGGAATATTGCAAAAGATGCTACTTTGGAGTGGGGTGGTTTTTTTGGCATTGTCTTCTGTTATCCTTCCCAATACAAAAAAATGTGTTTATCAGCAGAAAGATGAATATTGAGGGTATTTTATAGTCATAAAGCAGAAGTTTAGCTACATTCATAAACACAGCTATCCTAGCCAAGGCAAACAGGGAAAGCCTAGTGTTTTGTTTACAAAGAGATAGTTGCCCTTCAAATATTTACAAAGAATGAAGGCAAATTCAAGAGCAGTTGGCAGAAGGATTGGAAGCAGTAATGAGTATCTTCATGTAAGCTTATTATTCTTGGGGTGAAAAAATACTTTGCAAGAATAGTTAATTCTGAAATTATGAATGTAACTATGAAGAGAAAAAATATTTAAATATGACAGATGCCAAACAAGTTCTGGATCTGCAGTCGTATTATTCAACATTACCCTTTCAGTTTATTTGATTGAGGAAGATTATGTGCCTGAGGGAGAAGTCCTTGTGTTAGTAAATGTGAGTGACAAATAGGTTAGGAATGTTCACACCTATCCATGGACACCGTGTACTACACCTTCCATTAAAAAAGGCATGGCAGGGCAGCAGAGAGGAGTGTCTGCTACCTCAGCCTGGTTGACCAGGTCCGGTTTCCATGCCTGGGGATGGGAAGAGGTGGCTCAGCTGGGAGAAGCGTGGGGAGTTTAGGATAGGGCAGAGAGGAGAGGGGAGAGCCAGCGAACAGGGAACCCGTAGCCTGTGGCTGAATCGGGGGACTTCAGGAGAGGGCAGACCCACAGTTCGGCCGCTAATATGATGGAAAGGAGGTGATCTTCTAGGGCACTATGTGGATTAAAAAGCTGATGGACAGAAAACAGGATACTTTGTCCACAAGGCCAGAATGGGCTGGGGGAGATTTGGTTTCTAGTCTTACTTATTCAACATTTTGCTTCCAACAATTCTGGGGTTTTTTTTTGTTTGCTGTTTTTTGGGTTTTTTTTGTTTACAGACAGCAACTGTTTACTTGTTTCTAGTTTATTATTGTGCCTTGTGGTGAGTCATCCCCCCCAGATGTCAGAGGCATTTCGCTGTGCCTGTTTTAAAGCACAGGTGAGGCAGGTCTGTCCTGGGGCTCTGGCCGACTCAAGAGCTCATCGCAGAGATGTGGCCATGCTCTGCTAACCTGTGCACAACTTGGTAAACCACAGCCATATCTGCCAGTCTTATTGTGGGTGTCTCACAACTGTTTTCTGTTTCAAAGACTTTGCACCATGGGTAAAGGGAGTGAGAGTTACCCGCTTTCCACGTCACGTGCCGTTTTTTCAGAGCTGTTTCTGTTTTGCTTTGAATGTGAGCGGAAGGTGCCTGACCATCTCACATGGCTCAGGATGCGTTTTTCATAAAGCAGTGCCCACTGGGGAAACGCTTCATGCTCCCATGGGCATGAGGAGCAGATGGTCACAGCCTCCTTCAGTTCTCCTCGTGACAGAGGAGTTGTCAGCGCATGCCATTTGCCAGACATTAGTTTCATTTATATTGTTTGATGATTGTTGTTTTTTTTCCCACCTGACTTAGAGGGAGAGCTTCCTCTTCCCCCTTCTGACTTCCTTGAATTTAAATTGTTGGGAAGAATTAAGGACAGAAGGTATAGTCCTAACCATGCAGGCTGTGAGATTAGGTGCTTTGCCTCAGTCGACTGCTCACAGTGTTGCTGGTCCCAGATCCTCATCGCTCCAGTAGTTAAAAACCCAATTTCCATCCTAGATCTATTTGTGACAAATTTATAACCATTTGTTCTTGTGCCAAAGCTGTCTTCCAGTTTGAATAGCTCATTTCACTCCCTGGTATTCCCCTTCCTCCAGGGATATTTATAAAAAGCTATCCTATCACCTCTCAGCTTTTGCTCGGTTAGGCTGAGCAAGGACATCTCTCTTAATCTCCTCTGACAATTCTGGTAGCCCTTTTCTTGCACCTCTTCCCATTTGAACTCTTCTTCTTGGATACGGCTGATTGGACTGATCATCCGCAGCTTACTGTCTGAGCTGCTGTGGATTGAGGAGAGTTTGATTTAAGATATGTCTGCTAGAGCTGTCTATTCACTTCGGACCCTGTTGTGCATGTAACAACAAGAGTGCTATGGGAAAAACCAGCTCTACTCACTGCTCTGAGGCAGATACATCCATCTCGGGGATTGGATGGGGAAAAGAAGAAAAAAAGACATAGTACAGCTGACACAAGCAGAACTTCTCATAAATATCTTGGAGCCATCAGATCCTGCAAAAAAATTATCTGAAATCCACACCCTGATGAGCAACCCTTGGGTAATGCACATGATAAGCAAACAAGATGTGCGGGCCTGTCTCATCATCCTGGAAGACCCAGAGCTCTGAAAATACAGCTCCTAACACAGAGTGACTTCAGCATATCTCCCTCTGTGGTGGTCAGCAGCGAGCGGCAGCCTTCCTAGGCCAATAACCGGTATAGCAGAGATCTGACACAGAGCAGTAGCCAGACCCGTTTCCCACTGACGCCACTGCAAATGCCAGAAATCCTGTCAGCATTATCGGTCTCTGCCCTGGTACAGTGGCCCACTGTGCCCCCATCCAAAGGGAAAGCTGTGAAGATCAAGCAAGACCAAACCATCCTCTGCCATACATGCATGTTTTTGGAAAGCCCTACGAGCATGTGACATACCGGAGCTCTGAAGGTGTGGTGCCGTGGCCAGATGATCACCACTGCCCCACAGCCCGTGCCCTAACGTCCCCTTTCCTGCTTCCCAGTCCTGCTGCTTGGCCCTGCTGCCCCATGCCTGGCTACCTGTCCTTGCCACCAAGCCTCAGCTTCATACCTACCACTTGGTCATGCAGCTATGGACCCCTTCCATCCACTGTGTGGAAGACATGTTTGATACTGATGAACAAGTGTGACATGGACCAAGGTGGAGACTGATGGCAAAGACCCTTGGCTACATGTCACACTTGGAACAAGCCAGCCTGCTGGTTTGCTTCCTGGTGTCCTCACTCGTCATCTGGGGATGCAGTTGTGCTCGGTCTGATATTTGGTGCCAATGTTCTTCAAGGTTCTCTTGTGCCCACAAAACCTTTCTACTGTGAGAGATTTTCATGCTGTGGAAGAAATACTAAATTCTAGCTGTTTTGAGGAGCTGCCAGACACTGCAAGTTAACTGCTGGATCAGTCCCCAGACTCAGGGGACCTGAGCTGTAATTTCTGTTCGGTTGGTGCATTTCCTCAACCCTCTCTGTGGAAAAGATCATGCTTGCTGGAGGCTCGATGCTGCTGGGTAACTGAAAAACAGCGGTTAATGAAGTCAGAGTGTTTTGCACTGCACTGGCCAGTATGGACTCTGTCCTCATTTTTATTGGGATCTAAAGTACCAGAGCAGCGCAGATGTTAAACAGGCTGATGTCTTCTCAGATAAGCTGCTTATTGTACTGCTTGGCTCACAGCACGTGTCACGATTTTGTAAATGTAAGTCATTCTTCTCCTGCACTCCCCACAATTTTTGCTTGGAAATGCTTCTCAAGGCTACAAAGCCGTAAGACAGAGTAAGATCAACTTGTCCCTATTACACATTTTTTTCTCCCCACCCCCCCCTCCCCCCATATGTGACAGCTTATCTGGTCTCTGGGAG